>CM053593.1:18410848-18454795 GCA_028646575.1 Pseudocheirus occidentalis
CAGCTTCTACACTAAGGGATCAAAGGGCCTGGAATATGATATTTCAAAGATCAAGGGGTCTGGGATTAAAACCAAGAATCAACTACCCAGCAAAATTGAGCATATTATTTCAGGGGAAAATATGGTCATTCAATGAGGTGGAGGACTTTCAAGCATTCTTGCTGAAAAAAGCAGAACTGAACAGAAAAATTGATAATCAAATACAAGAAGCATGAGAAGGTAAACATGAGAAAGAAATCATAAGGAACTTGTCAAAATTGAACTATTTACATGCCAATATGGAAAAATGATAACAGTAACTTATGAAACTTTTCTTAGTATGAGGATTGGTGAAGGGAATACAAATGTGTGTATGTACATATATATGTATACCTACACACATGTCTATATAGGAGGCTATATATGTGTATGAATACATATCTGAGCATGTGTGTATATGTGTACATAGAGGGTACAGGATCATTTGAATACAAAGGGAGGATACTTTAAAAGGTGAAATCCCGAGGTGGGAGAGGACTAGAATGAAAAGGAGACAGGGAGAGACAAAATGGGGTTAATCCTGCCATATAGAAGAGGCAAGGGATAACTGTTACAACCTTACTCTCAAATACTCTCATTGACTTTGGCTTAGGGAAGGAATGGTATAAACTCTAAACTGGGCATCATGCCACACAGGAAAGTAGGGGGCATGGGGATGAGAGGAGGGATGACAGAGGGGAGGGCAGGGTCTAGGGGAGGGATGCTGGAAACGCACACTTCAGTAAAGGGACAGGGACAAGGTAGAGAACAGAACAATGGCGTAGGGATAGGAAGGAGGAACATATAATCACTGTCACAATATGGCCACTATGAAGATGTCCTGTGTAATTACACATTCACAAACTGTATTGAATTGCTTGTCCTTCCAATGGGGGTGGGTGACAAGGGAGGGACCAAAAGAATCTAGAATTTAAAGCTCTGTAATACATGCAACTAGGAATTAAGATATACAGGGGCTGGGGTAGGAAGATCCTCCCTGCCCTACCAGAAAGTTAGAGTGCAAATTGGGGGAGGGGCTACACAGTGGGATCACTGTTTTGGGGTTGGGGTAGGGGAAAGACGGAGAAAATTTATAATTCAAAAACCTTGTGGAAATGAATGATGTAACAAGAAAACAAATAAAAATTATTATTAAAAAAAGAAGCTGTAGCATGCACAGCAGCCACATCCTGGTAGAACGATCCCAGCAGATGGGTTTAGCCCATCAGTGAGTTAGGGAGCTGTCTTTTCCAAGCATGTAAAGACTTTTACTGGCAGAATAGGTAGCTGAGGACATTTTGTTGTGATGATCTTAAAGGCTATAGAAGCAGGCACTCTGTGGAGCATTTAGAGCTTGGTCAGACACTGGAGATGCCAAGGTTATCCACAGCTTCCCAGGACATCACCAGTCATCCTGACTTTTGTCTTGCCCCTGGACTTTGATGACTCAGAAAGAGAGAGTGAGGTTGACAGCTTGGCACAGTTCTGTCTCACTTAAATGCAATCACACACAAGTCAAGTCATCACCCTGTGGTATCATCGGTCCTCTTCAAAATGAGAGATGAATGACATGTGGTCCCAGAGTAGGGCATAGGATTAAAGGTGGTAGCTTGCAGACAGGACTTCCTCTGGGAAGTTGCAAAGCTTCAACGACACCAAGATTCTCAAAGAGACAAAGGTTCACCTGTTCACCCGGGGTTGGTATATAGCCGTAAGACAGAACACAAATGTGTTCAATTTAATAAATTCCAAATAATTGAATACCACTGAATAAGCATTGTACACACACGTCTTAACATATAACAAATAACGAACTACCAAAGGAATGAAGGATATTGTTGAAGAACTTTTTTTCAGTCAAACAAGAGGTATAGTCATGTGTCCAGAGCCAGATAGAAGGAATGGACAGTCCTAGGGCAGCTCTGAGAGGTCAGAAAGAAAGATCCTCTGTGGTAAACTTGTAGAAGATTACAGACAAGAGTCACACAAAATGGGCAGGCTTGGAGGGGTTGGGGAGCATAGGTGGGAACAGGATACTGATTAGATCTGAGACACATTGGCATATCTGAGCAATAATGATGGTGATAGACCATAAGACTCTTGGTGTCAAAGACCATTCCTTCAAGTAATAGGATCCTCTGGAGATGGAAGGCACCTCAGAGACCATCTTGTCTAATGTCTTCATTTTATAAATGAGGAAACAGGGCCAGAGAAGTTAAAGATGAGTAAGTAGTCCTTATCTTTTTGGCAGAACCATGATTTTTCCCCAGGTCTTGACATTCCAAATCAAGTTCTTCCTCCATTGAACCATGCTTCCTATTTACATCTGTATCTGTCCCCAGTGTCCAACACAGTGACCTACAAGTGGCAGGGACACCACAATATTTATTGACCTAAATTGAATGATCTTTGTCTCCTTATGAGATGAGGTAGGTACCACGTGGTTATCTGGTGCACACATAGATAGTGTTTTAGAAGCTGTTAGTAATTATGCCCCTGAAAATAATAAATTCCACACTGGGATTCTAACTCTCTTTCTTTCTTTTTTCCCATTTGAAGCAGCTGGAAGCTAAAAATACCCATGTTTTTAAGAGCCCCAAGTTGTGTTAATGTTACCATCACTATGAGGAATCACTTGGCTGCCTTTGGTCTTACTGACTTTGCAAAGCCCAGAACCAGGCAGGGACCCTTCACACAAGGCAGGCCTCCTGGGGGCTGTCTGTTGTTAGAAAGAGGGACATAGAGCTATGTTCCTATTGTTAGCACAACCCGGAAAAGCTGTCCAGAGGCCCTATAGGGCTGGCCTCTCCTTGGGGCCACTAGCCTGGGATTTATTATTCCAGATGATTAGCTACACCACCCCAAAGAGTTCAAAGTGAGACAGACCCCCAGCTGTCTCACAGGCAGGAAAGGATCTTTTTCTGATTTCCTAGAGGAAAGACTTAGAATAGCAAAGAATATGATTTTCTCCCTTCTCCTGGAGAAAGCTAGAAGAGGGTCATGGGGAAGAGGAGACAGACAGACAGACAGACAGAGACAGAGCGAGAGACAGAAACACAGACAGAGAGATAGAGACAGAGAGGAGAGAGACAAAGAGGGAGAGAGGGAGAGGGAAAGAGAGGAGAAGGGAGAGTCAGAGCAGAGAGAGACTGAGACTGCTAGGGGCAGCAGGGATTCATGGTAGAAGCAGCAGATTTCTAGACCTGGATCTTCTGGTGAACTGTGGGACCCGAGGTGAATCATTGTGCTTTTCTGCTCTTGGCTTAGTAACCTGTAGAATGAAGTGGTTAGAAATCAGAGCTGAAAGACACCAAAGAACACAGAACACAGAGAGAAGCAAGGGGCGGTAGAATCCTAGAACTAACTCGTTAGGTTGGAAGAGAGACCATGAGGTTCCTTTCAGTTGTGACTATGTTCCAACATTATACATTCTCTGTTCTAAAATCCCCCTCAGCTCTGACATCCTCTTTACTAAGATCTTTACTATATGTTGTTGTTGTTGTTCAATCATTTTGATTTCTAAATCCCATTTGAGGTTTTCATGGCAAAGGTAGTGGACTGGTTTTCCATTTCCTTCTCCAGTTTATTTTACAGATGAGGAAACTGAGGCAAACAGGTTTAAGTGATTTGCCCAAGGTCACACAGCTAGTAAATGTCTGAGACCAGACTTGAACTTAGGTCTTACTATGTGTGTGCGCGTGCACACACACACACACACACACACACACACACACGAATTTCCTTTTATAAAATGGTCCATATAGTCTATGGTCCCTTCTAGAACAAATATCCTATAGTGAGTAGCTCCCCCATTTGCAATGGAGTAACACGTCTTAGGAGTACATTTGGAAAGGAGCATAAGTTTCCCAGTTGAGTGAGGACAGCATTCCAAAGGTCAGTGGCCCTACGGACCATGTTGTCTTCCAGGCTGAGGAGCAAAGGATGGCCTGAGGCAGTGAGGGAGCCAGGTGACTATGAGGACAATATTGAACTAGCCTGTACTGAATGTCCTAAGGAATCTGGGAGCTGACCTACCAAACTGACCCTTCTGAAGATGAAAGGCTACATATTCCCAGAGGACAAGACATTTACAATGGTCATAGCAGCGATAAGAACTGGAGTGAGAAGCATTGAAGCAATGAGTATCCCAGAGATGCTGGCCATTCAGAGAAGACTCCAAATCTATTTAGTGAAGGCTTTTGACCAAGACCAACACAGCAAATTTCAAGAATGGTGCTTAACCTTAATGGAAGGAGATCTAGTTTAAAAAGTGGGACCATTTCTATTATTTCCTGGTTATTCTTACATGCTATAAACCTGTTTCAGTTTAATGTTTTGTTAGCCTTGAGTCTTGCAGGGGAAAAAGAAAGCATGAGGCAGGGAAACCGATGAAATCTTCTTTTTATGCCCCCAATGTTCCCTAAAAAGAAACTAGGTGGGAGTATCAAAAAAGATTACTTGGAAAGAAAAATTTTATGAATAACCCTGATCCATGTGAGCTCAAACCTGAAATCCCAATCCATGGGTTGCAATCCTTTTTTATTCTGCTGTTAGTCTAGAAGGTTCCTGGATGGAGAGTTCTTTTCTTTGGTGACCTAAGACCAAGAGACTTTAGTTATGGGGGAGGGACAGAGAGAATGTTTCTAATTTTTTTACATACACTTTTCAACTCTTCTCACCATTGAACAGTTCAAATGCACTTCAGGATATACCCCTCATGTCAGACCCAGAAGTCTATTCACAAGGCCACCTCACCACTCCTATACTTGGTCTAATCTAATTGCTTTTTTCTTACTTCAATTAAGACTGTCCTTCTGCCAGCACATCTGGAACTGCAGTGTTGAAGTCCTAACACACTTGCCTCACAGCCCCTAGTGGTGAAAAGAGCTTATGACAAAAAGGTATGCAGATCTTTTCCATATTTCTTCACTGGTTGGACTCTTGCTGCCACTATACACCTGGAGTCAGGGAAACCTGAGTGCAAATTCCACCTCAGATTTAGGTAAGTCACTTATCCTTTCTGAAACTCAGTTTCTCTTTTCTGTACAAAGGATGGATTAGGTCTCTATATTTCCCACAAGATCTATATTATCTCCTTTGTGCCATGGACCCCTTGGACTCCTTAGACAGGCAGATTGCTGAAGCCTATGGACCCCTTCTCCGAATTGTGCTTTTAAATACATAAAAAATGCATAGAATTACAAAGGACACCAATTCTGCTGAAATGTAATTGTCAAAATAATTTTTTTCAAGTTCATAGACACTTGGTCAAGAAGCTCCCCTCTAAATATGAACCTGTAATGTTATTTTTGAGTGATTGCTAAATCTTGACTGAAACTGAAAAATCAAGGTGCCTGAAACCAGATTATGAGGTGCTTTAAATAACAGAGGGGGTCTAAGTTTCATTTTAGAGGCAAAAGGGATTCATGAAAGCTTCTAGAGCTAGGGAGGGATGAGGTTGAAACTGGGCTTTCAGAATGTCATTTTTTTTGCAGCATGGTAGAGTGTAATAAGTGTTTTGCAATTGGTCATTATCCTAGATTTTATAGTTTAAATGGATAAATAATAGATAAGACATATTCTCTTGCAGATATAAGAATGATTTAATTGATAATGCTTCAGCTTGTATATAATGTTTTTTTCTAATATCTGGGTTTGAATCCTCCCTCCCTTGTGTGTGACCCCTAGCAAGTCACTAAAGCTCTTTGTGGCTCAGTTTCCTCACCTCTGGGATGATGGGTTGGACCTGATATACTCTAAGATCCCCTGAAGCCCTAAGCTATGATCCTTGCTGTCTTTGCTGCCCCAGGGCCCAGTACAGTAGGTACTTAATGCATATTTGTTGACATGTGGACAGGTTCCCATATGAGACTTTTCCCATCCACATAGAATCTGTCTCACTGGACTGGGTGTGGGAGGATTAGAAAAATAACCCCACTAGTAGCCCCATTCCTTTGACAACAGAGTGTGTGGCAGATCTGGCCTGCACCGACTTTGTAATGCCTTCATCTTTCTTCTGTGCTCAAGGCAGCTTTATTTCTATGCCCTCTGCCATACTGGACAAACCAGACTAAACAAGGCTCTCCATCACTGTCTCCTCATGGATTTCCCTTGCTCCGGCAATATTATTCAAGAAGTCTCCAGGGGACAGTCAATGGGCCCTAGGCCACCTCACCTCAGCTTTTGAAGCCACTAAGCTGTCATCTTCCAATCAGCCTTCCCAAAGTAAGTTTTGGCCGAGTCCCTGCCTCATCCCAGAGGCCACTTGTCAAGCAAGATTCTCTACTTTGCCATCCAGTTTCTCAACTCATCCTTCTTCACCGGGGTCTTTGCCAGCTCGCCATATCCCGCTTCTAAGACAGGAATGCACATTCCCGAGAGGGGTTACTCCAAGAGTGTTGACGATCGCCTCTCGACTCCCTCAATTATTTCTCACAAGGAACATTTATGAGGTAACTGTTGGCATCTGGAGAACTTCTTGTCCAAGCCAGCAGCCTGTTGAAGGGAAACATCATGAACCCTAAAAAAGACAGGAGAATAAACCCCAGGGAAATGAAAGCGTACATTCTTTCCTTCCATGGACAACTAGCTATCAGGTTAGGTAGGACAACGAAGAGGAAAATATGTAGATGGGGGGCAAGGAGGGACTCTGCTCTTAACCGGGAATGGGATCTCAAGCCATTGCCTTCTCTTCTCCTGGTCACAGTTTATTCCTCAATAATGAATGTGGCTGATCCAGCCTGGCCCACCTGCAGTTCCTCAAAAATGGTGCTCCATCTCTCATCCCCAGGCCTTTTCCCCAGCTGTGCCTTAGGACTGGAATGCTCTGTGCCTTCACTTCTTTTTAACTCTCTGGGCTTCCTTTGAGACTTGTCTCAAAGCCTTTTCTAGTCTGCCCAGCTGCTGATGCTTGTCTTCCCCAGCAGTTCCCTTCTCAGACTCCATGATAACTTGTTCAGAGCTCCCATTTACACCTCGCCTCTCCAAAAGGGCACAAACTCAGGCGAGGGCATTGCCTGAGTCTTGTTGCTCTTGGTTTTCTTTGTTTTCCCTTTCTCTGTGTCCCCAGCCCTGAGCACCAGTGACTGCCCCCTACTAAAGGCTTTGTAAATGCTGACAGCCGGACAAGAGAGACTCTCAGTGCCCTTCCACCTCTTACATCCTAAGTTCTAAAATTCTTCCCAGCCCTGACATGCTTACTTCTTGAGTCCCTCCCAGCCCTGACATTCCCTGTTCTCAGGTTTCTTCCAGCTCAGACATTCCTATTCTAAGGCCCTTCCCGGCTCTGAAACCCTAGAGAATAAATGAAAATCAGAATGAATATATCTAGGCAGTCATTCTCCCTATAGTTAGAGGTTCCTACCTCTTGTGTCTGAAGACCATTGCATAATAGGAATCTAGGGCATTCATTGCATTCAAGTGTGTGTGTGTGTGTGTGTGTGTGTGGTGTGTGTGTGTGTGTGTGTGTGTGTGTGTGTGTGTGTGTGTGTGTGTAGGGGGGTGGGAGAGTGAGTGTGTGGGCTGGACCATTCCATGCTTCTGACAACTTGCCCTGACCAGCTGCTCTGACTTAAGCTAAAAAGTCTGACTTCTCAGCCCAAAGCCCTCTACCTATCAATTGCCTGAACTCACTCCCACTGAGAAGCTAAAAGAGTCCCCCAACATTTTCATGACCCACTTTCCTTATCTGGCTGGGGGTGACTGGGCTTACTTTGAAGAAGTATAGTACCTTTCCTAGGAATCAGATTAAAATCATTTAGTAAAGGTCCTTGCTCTCTTTGGGCCCCAGCCTATTTTTTTTAAGGCTCTAGGCCAACAGACTTGTTTAAATGGACCTAGGTGGCATCATTGGTGCCATGGAGGCGTGACTGTTCCCCACAGTAAACCTAAGAAGTGTGTAGGTAAGTAGATCTTTATTCATGTGATCAGAGCCCCCAGTAGTCACTGCCCTGGCTCATCCCAAAGAGAACGAAGCTCCTGGAGGACAACGACTAATCTCATTCTTGTCTTAGCATCACCAGAACCTGGCGCTGCTTCTGCCACTCAGTTCTGTTGTGGTTCAGTCATTTCAGTTGTGTTCAATGCTCTATGTCCCCATTTGGGGTTTTCTTGGCAGAGGTACTGGAGTGGTTTTCTGTTTCCTTCTCTAGCTCATTTTACAGATGAGGAAACTGAGGCAAACTGGGTTAGGTGACTTGCTCAGGGTCACAGAACTGGTAAGAGTCTGAGGCTGGATTTGAACTCAGGTCTTTCTGACTCCAAGCCAATCACCCTATCCACTGAGTCACCCAGCTGTGACCCCCCCAAGCACTTAGTAGGAAATTAATAAATCCTTGCTCATGAAACAAATAAGAATTAACAATATCTACCATACATAGATATGTATATACATATATGTACACATATACTTTTCATATATGCATATGTAGCATATATACTATAATATACTACAGTGTATACAAATACCAAATAATATGTATATATATATATAATACTAATACATATAGACATATATTTATATATTGTTTTAAAGTTTTCTATTTATTATCTCACCTGATTGTCATGGCAACTCTGGGAGACAGGCACCATCATTATCCCCATTTAACAGTTGGGGAAACTGAGGCAGGCAGAGGTTACATTAAGAAGAAGCAGCAAGAGAGGGAGAAAGAGACAAGACAGAGAGACAGAGACAGGATTCCCTTGCTGGGGCACCTTTCAGGAGGAGGGGATGGACACACTCAAAGCCTTCTGCTTCTGTGGTCCTGCAGCCATAGAGATGAAAGGCTGCTCAGGATGCAGGATGCCTCTGGACCTCCGTTCTACTGAGGGAACCTCGTCCAAAGACATGGGAGCTGTTGACAGGTGTGGCAACCTCCCCACGCAGGAGGCCTTGGCTGAGGACCGGAGCATGTCAGCTGCTCAAGAATCCTGACAAAGGGTAGGAGAGAGATGAAAAATGTTCCTGTTTCGGATGTTTGACAATTCAATGAGGAGAAAACTAGCATTTGAAGATCTGGCTTCTAGGATTCTATGATCTCAGTATTCCATAGCTCTTTATCAAGCTTTCATCCTTCCTACTTCTTTCCCTTCTCCACCTTTTTCCCATCCTCCTTCCTTCTTCCTTTGTTCCTTTCTTCCTCCTTCCTTCCTTTCTTCCTTCCTTCTTCTTTCTTTCCTTTCTTCCTCTTTCTTTTCTTCCTTCCTCCTTCCTTCCTCCTTCCTTCTTCCCTTCCTTCCTCCCTTCCTTCCTCCCTTCCTTCCTTCCCCTATCTCTCCCTCACTTTTTTCTTTCTTTTTCTCTCCTTCCTTCTTTTCTTCCTTTTTCTTTTCTTGCCCTTTCATTTATTTGACCCCCCTCTCACCTCCTCCTTCTATCCCTCCCTGACTTTCTTTCTCCCTTTTATATATTCCTGGCTCTCTTCCTTACTTCTTGCCTACCTTCTTTCTTTCTCCCCTCCCATCATTTTCTCCTCCCTTCCTTCCTTTCCTTCTTGGCTTCCTTCCTCCTTCCTTCCCTCCCACCTATTCCTTCCCTCCTTACTGTCTTCCTACTTCCTCACATCCCTCATTCCTCCCTTCACTCCCTCAGAACTCACAAGTTTTGCCATCTCTGCCTTTACACAAGTTATTCATTTCAGAAATGTTGAAAAGCACAAATCTGTGGGGCAGATCTTCTTCCAAATTGGCATTGGATCATGAATTTTTTAAGTTTAGTCAACCTGTCCTGCATCCACCAACAGCATCGAGCCATCCCTAAGTTAATCTTAAGAATAGCAAGAAAGACTTTGCCAAATGGTCACCAAGGTGGAGTAAATAACATCTTAGTGTGAGAGTCAGTATGTAATAGTTGAAAGAAAACAGATCTGGAAGCCAGAAGACCTAGGTTAGGGGTGAGGAACCTGCAGCCTTGAGGGCACATGTGACCCTATAGGTCCATAAGGGCCTCTAGGTCCTGCTTCTAACAAGTTGACTGCATTCTCAATGACCATCAGTTGCAGAGAATGGGATGGCCTGCTCTGGTAGAATGACCTTTACCTAGAATTTCCCTGTGCCAATGAAATCACACAGCTATAGAATGCCACTAATGTTCTAGTCTAGTAATCTGGTCCACAAAGAAAATGAACTTAGGCTGCTTTTGGTGAAGCTGTGAGCAGATTCCTTTGTGATGCCCGATTTCTCTATTAGGTTATCACTAACCAGTAACCTTTTAATAAAGTGATCTCAAGTTTTTCCCAGAACTGAAGTCAAATTCACTGCCCTACAGAGGCTCCCTGCATTTGCCTGACTTCTGTTCTCCACTGTCTTTCAGAGAGCACATCCAGTGACTCACTCTTCTTCGCGGCCAGCTCTTGTTCATCTGATCCTGACGGAATGAACTCATTGATGGCAGCTCTCCTGAGGTTTTCCCTAAAGCTCCAGCCAGGTCTCAGTAACCTTCTTGCACATTGCCAGTAAGTGCTCAGTCATGGTCTGGATGGCGGTTCTCTTAAAAAGAAGCTGTTAGGTGACATGATGAACAGAACAATGGTCTCAGAGTCAAGGACACATGACTTTGGAATTCTGTCTCCATCACTTATGAGCGGGGTCACCCTTTAGCCTCTCCCAACCTCAGTTTCCTCATTTCTAAAGTTTGGATGATGAGATTTATAGGACCTCGGATACCGAGATACAAACCTTACATACGATAGAGAAGGCAGATTTTGCATTTATATTCATGTACATGGTGTTTCTCCCCAGTGAAGTATAAGCTTCTTAAGGGCAGGAGCTGTTTATTTCTGTCCTTGTATTGTCAATGCCTAACACAGTGCTTGGCATGTACTAGGCACTTTATAAATGTTTTTCAGTTTAATTGAATTGTCAATATCTATTTTCAGCTATTTTAAACTGGTTGTTCAGAAAAGGAATCTAGATGAATCATTCTCACCTAATGAAGGCAAACCTGGGAATGATGGTTGGGAGGTACCAAGAGGTCTATTGGGCTTGATGTGGAGAAAACCAGTCATTTGAGGCACCTAAAAGTCCAATGATCTATCTCCAGATGTGCCTCCATCCATGGAGGTGTCCCAGAAGAGGCCAGAGAGCTGTGTATCTGCCATGTTGGAGAGGGGGAAGTTATTCAGATATGGGAGAATCTCTTATGTTCCTTCCAACTCTGAGTTTCTCTGAGTCTGAATTCTGTGCTTGTATGATAAGACAAGTTCAGCTTTTAGGATTTTTCTAACCAATCATGCCTCTTTTGAGAAAGAACCATGGCTATGAATATTATTGCTACCTTCCTCACAGGATTGCTGGGATCAAAGAATGTAAGGCCATGGAAAAAGTACTAGATTTGGAGCCAATCAATCCACAAACATTCATTAGGTGCCTCCTATGTTCTGGGCACTGGGGATACAAGTACAAAGACTGAAACAATCCCTACTCCCAAAAGTTAGGGGACCTGGGCTGGAATACTGACTGTGTGACCTTGAAGGAGTCACTATCTCAGGTCCTACCTTTTTTCTTCTATCAATGAGAAGTTCCAACTCAAGGATATTCTAAGGTCTCATAAAGCTCAACATCTTCCATCTAAGGACCCCCATATGCTCTCACTGGATTGACAGAAGATGAGTGTGTGGCATTCTGGACTTGTATGAGTTCTTAATTAAAAAAAAAACATGATCCTCTAGCATTTATTACCTCTGAGAATGATAGAGACAGAGAGGAAAAAGACAGACAGAAAAATCAAGAAACAGAGAAAAAAGAGATGAGTGAAGAGAGAGAGACAAGAAAGGAGGAATGGGAAGGGAACAGCATTTATTAAACACCTAGATTCTGTGACAGGTGCTTCACAAATATCTCATTTGAGAGAGGAGACAAAGATGTGGGGAAGGGAGGGAGAAGAGAGTGAGACATCTTCTGTGTGGAGAGAGGCGCCATCCATATGTATTTAGGCACTGGTCCTCCAGAGACACTTGCTATTGGTAGCCAGACTGACCATGTCATTGTTTCTCCCTGAGTTTCCAAAAATGGGTCACTCCCATGTATATGGCTGCTTTGGACCCGAAGCAGATTGAATTGTAAGCATCTCCCAGGAATGAGGCAGCTTTTCCACTGCAATCAACAGTCATTAGCAGAGGATGTGAATCATTAGCTTTCCCAGAGTCCAGCACATGAGCCCACAATCTGCACAATCTCTCTCCTGACCAAATCTCTGGCATCGGGAACGTATAAAGTAGTCATGAGGAAACATGTAGCAATCCCCTCGGGGCCCACATTCAAGCCCATAAAACATCTCAGCAGATATACATCCTGCAGGGAGATCCTGATGATGCTTCCCTCCTGGGAGGCCTGTCAGGAGCCTGCCCAAGCAGGCAACTCACTGTCAGTCATCCTGCTCAGGTGGGAGGCAGTATGAAAGGGAAACACGGCAGCCATGGAGTCAGCCAGAGCTGGGTTCAAATCCAACCTCGGCCCCTCATCCATGTGGAAACTGAGGTCTGAAAGAGAGAGAAGACTTGCCCAAGATTATGAAAATAACCAACAGTATAACAAGGGTTAGAACTCAGGGCCATGTGTCCTTCTCCCAAAAGAACATTCAAGTATCATGGATTTAGAGCCAAAAGGGGCCCAAAAGCCAACCCTTTAATTTTATAGATGAGGAAACTGGGGTTTCTAGAAGCTAAATAATTTGTTCGCTATATTAGGTGACAGAGGCAGGATCTGAAAGTACATCTCTCCTGCTATTGTTAATATTCCACAAGACCAGAAGTTTAATTGGCATGGAGATGGATGGATGGATGGATGGATGGATGGATGGAGTAGCCTTTATTAAGTACTTATGTGGCCAATTCCTGTGCTTTCAGTGCCTGGTACAGATAGAAGCCCTTCCATTCCCCTTAGCATTACATGAGTTTCAGTGACCACAACACTTTGGTCCTCATTGCCCTGGTCAGTCATAAGAGCAGGGTTTTTTGAGCTGGGGCAGGGGGTGGGGAGCTTAGGGGCCATCTCATCCAAATCCCTCATGTTATAAATGAGGAAATTCAGATCTGGATAAGTCATTTAGTTGTGAAATGTCTAACTTGGAATTTGAGCCCTGGTCTCCCTGGCTCCAACTATGGGCCTCTTCTGCATCATAATCTCCAATTGACAGACCCCCATCCTTGGACCTGACCTTCCAGCACAGAAGAACTTGACACAGTTGGGATCTACTGGCACAGCCTCTAAATCCCCCTATTATGTTCACCCCCTGATGAGGCACACGAAAGGAGATATTAAATAACTTCAAGAGCCATCTAAGCTCAAAATCCAATGATGCCTTTTCTTCTTCTTGCCAGCCCTTCTTCTACCTCATGGAAGAATTAAGACTCTTAAAAGGGAAGCGACTGCACAGTAAGAGCACGGCATTGGGACTTCTGGGGGCTCTAGAAAGGGACACCCCCATCCTCCTTTTCTCTAGGCTGGCTCTGTTCTGGGTGTATCATTTTTAGAAGAACATGGATAAGATGGAAACTATCCAGAGGCAAACAACCCAAAGGAGGAGGTTTCAGGATCATCCCATATAAGGGTGTATTTACCCTAGAGAAAGGAGGGTTAGAATAACTGAGCAGCTATTTCAAATCTAATCCCTCTTCTGTGGGACAGTCCTTTAAATGCTTGGTCTTCTTGGCTCCAAAGGGCAGATCCAGGAACAAGGAGAAGAAATGGCAATAAAACCGCTGTAAAGAACATAAATTCTAACAATGAGAACTGTCTCAAAGCAGGATGGAGGCCTTGGGAAGGCGTGGGGTCCCCTTTATTAGAGTCTTTAAGCAAAGGCTCAATGGCCACTTGGCAGGAGTGTGGTGCAGTGGATTATAGGAAAGCTATAGGTTGCATAAAACCAGGGAATCAGATTTTTTTGTGTCCTGGACCCCTTCGGCAGTCTGATGCAGCTTACAAACTCCTCCAAAACAAGGTTTTAAATTCATAAAATAAAACCCACAAAATTACAAAGGAAACTCAGCTACCCAAAATTTCTTTTTCAAGTTCACAGGTAACAGGTTGAAAACCCATTGAGATGGTCTCTGAAATTCCTTCCAGTTGTGTGAACCCTAATCTTTGCTGAAGAGATCACCTTCATAAATCTGCTCTGGGAAGCCAGATATTGAGGGAAAAAAGTCTGACCTCTCTCTTTAGAGTACAGACACCCCCAGGACTAAACTTCATCTACTGGGGCGAGAGCCTGTGGCCCCTTAGTTAGAGAAGGCACCCTGCCCCCTCCCCCTCTCAAGTCCTGAGATAGTTGTTTGTTACATAATTATATGTATAATATAGCTACATGAATACAAGATAATTTGGAGAGATAGGGAGGGCACTTGATTGGAGGAGTAGGGTGGGGCAGTATCTGATCTTAAATCAAATATAAACTCCTGTGTTGGGCTTTCAAAACCCTTTACAACTTAGACCCTCCCTCCCTTTCAGGTCTTTTACTTTACAATCCATTGTCTCTAGCTTCCTCACTACTGCTTAAGCCCCATCTTCCATCTCTAGGCTTTGCAATGGCCATCCCTCACACCTGGAACCTCTCCCTCTTCATCTCCACCTTCTGCAGCTTCCCTGGCTTCTTTCCAATCTGAGATAAAATTTTACCTTCCTCAAGAAGGTTTTCCTGGTTTCTCCCCTATGCCCCAAGTGCTTTTCCCTTGAGATTACCGCCAATTTACACCATATTCTTGTATGTTTATGGTAGCTTTCAGGCTGACTGGTGTGTGTGTGTGTGTGTGTGTGTTTTGCCTACCCCATTTGCCTTTTGCTGTCTCCTCAGCACATAGCAGAGTGCCTGGCAAACTTAATAAATGTTTACTGGCTGTCCCTGTCATTAGAAAGTGAGCTCCTTTAGGGTAGGGACTGTTGTTCCCTAACCCAGCATCTATTCAGGTGACCTCATGAGTACCTAGAATAGGGTGAGTGCTTAAGAAAGGCTTCTTGATGACTTCCAAGAATGGGGGATGTCCCAAGTAACACACCCAGGAACTGACCTCAGGTTCTCTCAGTTCAAATCTATACCTAACCCTCCTGTCTGAAGGGAAGCCCCTCTTTCCTAACTCTCTGTTGTGTGTGTGTGTGTGTTTGGTTTTTGCTATTTTCATTGTTAGTAGCTATGCAATAACCCTTACCTTTCCCCCTTGCCTCTGCTCCTCCTTCCTGATGCTGGATCATTTGCCCTAGTCATTGGTTTCCAAGAACCCAGCACCCTGCAAGGAAAGAAAGCCCACTGAATCTGAAGGCGAGGTGCACAGTTGGCCAGGCTCCAAGGGAGGGAAGCTCCAAGAAGGCCTGCCTGAGGCCTAGACTGGAAGAAGGGACAGAGGACCAAGAAAAGCGATTGGTAACCCTTCCCCTAGGAGTTCCAGAGCCCAAGAGTTCAATGAGACCTCTGTACCTACCTCTTTCCCCTTTGAATACCCCTGAACTAGAAAGAAAAAGCTAAGAGTGTAGAGAGGTGGGGTCTTCCATAGGAAACAAAGAGAGTGTGAGTGTCAGGGAAGGGGGAAGAAAGAGAGAAGGAAAGGGGGAGGAGAAGGAGGAAGGGAAGAGGAAGGGAAAGAGAATTCTCCCTGCCTAGGGGACATAGGACCCAGTGAGGCCCCTTGTTCCTAACAGAAAGGAGCAGCCTGGCAAATTCAGAAGCACCTCTGGAGTAGGCCTTGGAAGATTAGAGCCAAAAGCTAAGCTAAAGGAAGGTGGGGAAAGACAGGAGAAAAGGAAGCGGTAGAGAAGGAGAAGTTTCCAGCCACTAACGCTCACAGCTGCCTCGTCTCCCCTGCATCAGAGTGCTAAGCGAGGACAGGCGACAAAGCAGGCCAAGATGTTGGAGCCAAGTTTCCAGGGCTTCTGGGCCATTAACTACTGTGAGTTTCCAGCTGTGGCCTCCTTCCCTCCCTAATCCTCTCTCTCTCCTTCCCCCTTTCCTCCTTCCTTCTCACTCTTTGTCTTCTCATCCTGTCTCTCCTTTATCCTGCTCTGCCACCATCTCCCTCACTAGATCTGAAGTCAAGGGGCCTGGCTTGACTTTGCACAAGTCACCAGATCTCTCTAGCCCTACGGTATGAGAGGCTTGGACTAGATCAACACGAAGGTTCCCTCAAGTTCCAAATGCCTCTTGTTCAGAGCAGATTATCTTTGCTCATGCATTGTTCGATGATGAAGCTGGGTAGAGTGTCTACCCGATGAGAGCTAAGAGACTGGGATCAATTTGGGGACACGATCCCCAAGCAAGGGGACTCAGTTAAGGTCTGCCAGTCATGAGGCACGGCTATAGATCAGGCACTTTACTCTCTGGGCCTCGGTTGACACATCTGTAAAATGAAGAGGCTACAGGCAAGGCTAGCCAGCATCTGAGACCCCTCCCAGTTTGACCTCTGATCTCTTGATTTTTTTTCTTCCCCAACAATTCAATAAACTTTCTGTGGAAACTGGACAACAACACACACACACACACACACACGTACACACGTCAGCTTTCTTTGCTCTGCTCTCTCACCCTAGGAGCTGGGAATGCAGTTGCTACTCCCTAAAAGTCTGCTAAGTGTATGATTCATTCATGCAGAGTCTAGGGGGCCCCTTTCCAGCATCACCCTTGTGCCCAGATGCTGCTCCCAACCTCTTCTCTCTTTCCTCTCCAAAACCTTCCCCTCCAAGCCTTGGTCCTGAGCCCAAAGTCATCCTCTGTCTCTGCCGCCTCCCTCCAAGATAAAGACACCTGCTCTAATTTAGGAGGATGGAAAATGCAAGAAAACACATTTCCAGGAAGGTAGCAATTAAACCTAGCACCACTTCCAATCCAAATCTCAATCCAGCACTTAGAATAATAATATTAATAACCAGCATTTACACAACACAAAGTGCTTTATGAATGTTAACTCATGTCATCCTCACAGCAACCCCAGGAAACAAGTGCTATTATTATTCCCATATGACAGATGAGGAACCCAAGGCTGAGGTTAAGTGACTTGCCCAGGGCCACACAACCACAAAATGACTGAGGCAGGCTTTGAACTCTGGTCTCCCTGACTCTAGGGTCAGCACTCTGTCCACTTCACCGCCTAGTTGCCTCTCATTTTAACCAACAGAAGCCACTGAATGACAATAAATTTATTAACGTGTATCGAGCACCTACTGTGTGTCAGACTGTGCTAAGTGCTGGGGATGCAAAAAGAGACAAAAGGTAAAGGAAAGGTGTCAGAGAGGGATTTTAGCGACCACAGTGGGGGCATTGGCAGAGGCAGGCTGGTGGAGGACAGTGGTAGGAAGAGGGCCCGCCAGGCCATCCTTCAGGATGCCCACAGGCCACACACTGATTCAGAAAACCACGCTG
The DNA here is from genome assembly GCA_028646575.1 of Pseudocheirus occidentalis. Taxonomy (NCBI): domain Eukaryota; kingdom Metazoa; phylum Chordata; class Mammalia; order Diprotodontia; family Pseudocheiridae; genus Pseudocheirus; species Pseudocheirus occidentalis. The sequence goes on from CM053593.1 coordinate 18,428,205, forward strand.
GCTGATGTATCATTGTATCAACGTAGGGAAATCAGGTAAGAACTATATTTTGACCTAGTGTGGGCCCCACAGGTGTGTTGTGGGCCGCAGGTAGCCGCATATCTGACAGGAGAATGAGCCAGGCTCAGACCTGGGCAGACTTGGCACAAGGGCACTGGGATATGCTGGCAGCGCAGCCCTGAGCCAGGTATGTAACCTCTCAGCACTCAAAGCAAATCTCTAAGCTTATCAGATGCTGGGAAGGTGCCAAACTGGGTGGGTAAAGGGCCCTTTCCTCATGCAGGGCATTCCTCATACCAGCCAAATGATGAGTCCTTTTCCTAGTTTCTTTCCAATCCAGAGAATGGGTCCATGGAAATAGCCTTGGGAGAGGACTTGGGAAACTGGTTTTGTTTTCGGCTGAGTTCTGTGGCTCGCTCACTGTGCACCCTAAGTAAGTTGCTCCCTCTTCTCTGGGGTCTTAGAGAAAAGGCTGAAGGATGGCTTCCAGGAAGATGATTTAGAGGGAGGGCATCTGTGTTCAGGTGTTTGCTGGATTGAATGATTTCAGTTCTGAGATTCTGTTACTTCCCTTTTTGCCTCAGTTTAAAATGAGAGGGAGGGGAGTAGAAGAACTTTTAGACCCCTCTCAGCTCTGATATTCTATGATCTTATGACCTTTTGTGATCTACATCTGGGGCAGCCAGGTGGGGCAGTACATAGAATACTGGGTTTGGAAGACTCATCTTCCTGAGTTCAAATCTGGCCTTAGGCATTTACCAGTTGTGTGACCCTAGGCAAGTCACTGATCCTGTTTGCCTCAGTTTCCTCATCTGTAAAATGAACTGCATCAGGGAATGGCAAACCACTCCAGTGTCTTTGCCAAGAAAATGGGGTCACGATGAGTCTGACATGACTGAACCTGAGCCACAGATTCATATATAGTCAGTATCTAGAATCCTGTTGACTTTCTTAATTCTGCAGGTTAATTATCCTGATAACTTTCTTTGAGGGGCAACGTGATCAGCTTTTGGGCCTGAAGGCAGGCAGGCCTGAACTCAAATGCCACATCAACAATGAATGGTCATCAGCAGACTGCTTACCTTTGGCGAGCCTCAGTGTCTTCGTCTATAAAATGGGAAATGAGGCTCAAACTAAGCCATATCTGCTTTGGGTAGCTCTTCAAGAGTCAGTGATTGTCGGGTTTTAGGATGATAGTTTCTTTCCCCCTCTGAGTCCAGCTGTGGGCATGGGTCAGGCGGGGATGCCAGGACAGTCTCATCATTGACTTTGTTCTCTGGCACTTCAAGAGTATGACAAACAGATCAGTTCACCCATGAGGCATGTGTTGGGTGATGGGTGGAGCAAATCTGTAGCCACTGATATTCAGCCTGGAGAAAAGAGGGCTCAAGGGGGACATGATAGCCCTCTTCAAGTATTGGAATGGCCATCACACAGAAGATAGATTACAGAGTCATCCACGGTGTTTGAAAATTGGAAGCAAACTCAGTAGCCACCAAGTCCAGCTCATACACAGAAGGAATCCATCCTATGACATGCCCAGTGAGTACTCATCCAGCCTCTGTGAAGACATCCAAGGAGGGGAGACTGACCCCTTCTCCACCAGGACATTCCACTGGGGAATGACTTTAATTTTTAAGAGGATTGGTTTCCTTTTCCTGACTCTCTCTCTTTGCCACTTCCTGGCATCAGTCCTGGCTCTTCCTTCTGGGGCCAGGATGAACAAGGTCAATCCTTCCTCCATACACGGACACTTGATAGATCTACAATGCCCTCCCCCCCAAGTCTTCTCTTCACCAGGTCAATCATGCCCAGTTTCTTCAGCCCATCGTCAAATGGCATGGACGTAAGGCCCTTCACCATTTGGATTGTCCTCTTCCAGAAACTCCCCAACTTAGCCACCCCCTTATGAAACCACAGTCCAGAGAACTGAACACAATACTTCAGATGAAGTGGGGCCACCACCCTCCTATGCCTGGTAGCTAGTCTAGGCCCCTCTTACGGGCCAACATCACAGTCCCTTTGGTGGCAGCCACAGGCATCAGACTCCAAAAACTGAGTTTGCAATTCACTAAAATTCCCAAATTTCATGTTGTTTTAAGAAATGCTTTCCCCATCTTGTACTCATAAGGTTGATTTATTTTTGTATCCAACTGTGACTTTACATATATTTCTATTGAATTTCATCTTATTAGATTCAGCTGAGTAATTTAAATCTGTGAAAATTACACTTACTCTGCCTGGTCCCAAAGGGCAGATCTGAGGGCAATGGAGGAAAAACTCCAAAGAAGCCAACTTAGGCTGGAGGGCAGCAGAAAAAATTCCAACAATTAAAGGCACCCCAAAGGGGGAGAGGTTGCCTCAGGGTGATGGTTCCACTCATTGGAAATCTTCAAGCAATAAACTGGAGGACCCCTTAGATGGTGTGTTGTAGAGGGATTGTTTTGTCCCCTTCCAACCATGAACTCAGTGATTCTCTCTGGTCCCACAAATTTCTTGTGGGAATGAATATTCCAGCATTATTCTTTTTCCACAGTTCCATTTACATTGAATAATGATGATGATTTAATAATAATAGCACTGTGTTAGTGGGTAAGGAGAACAGGTTCAAATCTAAGAATCAATAAGTGACTTACTAACCTCTCTTAGGCCTCAGTCTTCTCTTCTAAAAATGGGAATAATAATTCTTACATGCTTCATCGCAATGCTAAGGATCAAATGAGACAAAGTGGGGCAGTGGAAAGATCACCCACCTTCTACTCCAAATTGGGTGGAGCCCATCAGAAAATATGGGTTTAAACCTCAGTCCTGTTACTTTATAGGTATATCACCTTGAATCTCATTCAATCCAAAAGGCATTTATTAAGCACCAACTACATGCCAGGCACTGCACTAAGTGGCGGGAATCTGTTGTTGCTCAGTCATTGTCAACCATGTCCAGCTTTCTATGATTCTATTTGGGGTTTTCTTAGCAAAGGCACTGGAGTGGTTTGCCATTCCTTCTCCAGCTCATTTCACAGATAAGGAAACTGAGGCAAACAGGATTAAGTGACTTGCCCAAGGTCACACAGCTACTAAGTATCTGAGGCCAGATTTGAATTGAGGAAGATGAGTCTTCCCAACTCCATGCATGGTGCTCTGTGCGCTGTGGCACCCCCGGCTGGCAGTGATGGGAATGAAAAGACACCAATGAAAGTATGCCTGCCCTCAAGGGTCTTCTATTCTATGAGGAGGTTGGAGGGGGACACAATATGAAAACACAAGTAAATATGAAGTACAAGTACTTTACCTTATTCATTCACTCATCCAAAGAGTACCTATTGAGTTCTTCTATGTGCCAATTACTGCACTGAACTGATACAAAGGACAAAGTCTCTGTCCCTGCCCTCAAGGGGCTTACATTCTAATACAGAAGATAACATGCAAATGACTCAGGGTGTTCAAGATGAGCACAGAGCAGAGGGAAGGTAACCTCAGAAGGAAGGCATTAGCTACATGGGGGGGAACCAGGAAAGGCCTCCCCAAGCAGGCGGGACTTGAGCTTTCACCTTGAAGAAAGTCAGGAAAACTTGCATCTGTCTATCTTCACCCCTTAGCAGACAAGCCTGTAAGCCAACTTTAGCCACCCGTTATAGCTAGACTATTCCTCAGATGTAAGCCAAACAACTGGTTAGTGTCTTCACCCTAGATGTCACCCTAGGCCACTCGCTAGATCCCTTGAGGTGGAGGAAAGGGGATGCCTTGAAGTCCAGGTCACCCCATTAGTGAAGGAGGTGCTAGGTATATGAAATCTGTCTCTGAATAACTCCCTCCCATTCCTTCTGGTTCTGCCCTTTGGAGCCAAGCAGAATAATTCTATGCTTTTGCATAGTTAAAGGCAATTTTTGTGTCCCCCCCCCCCAATTCTTCTCTCCAGGCCAACAGGATTAAGTGACTGGCCCTATCTTCACAACGAATATTTTATACCCATTAATTTATTTAACCTGTAAACATGATGGATTCATGTATTGCTCTTTAACATACAATGAACCCATGTCACAAGATGATAGATCATGTTGTTCATCCTTCATTTTTCAAGAGGACCAATGAAACCATAGGGTGATGTCTTGACTTGTTCATGAACTGGGTTTAAGTGAGGCAGAGCTGCATGAAGGTGTCAGCCTCGCTCTCTCTTCCAGAGTCATTCAAATTCCACAGCAGGACAAAAGCGAGGATCACAGGCAATGAGCATGGGATGCAGTGGATGGCTTTGTCATCTTTGATGCCTGACCAAGTGCTCTAGCCACCTCCATGGCCATTGGAACGAGTTATTCTCAATAGAGGATAGACAATTCTAGAGCTAGAAGGAATGGTTGAGTTCCTCTCATAGGTAAGACAGACACATTTTTCAGATAAGGAAACTAAGTCCAAGGGAGGTGACATGATCTACTTCCCTTAGTTGAAGAATTAGGGAAATTTAGCCTGAAAACATCACAGTCTTCAAGTATTTAAAGGGCTTTCATATGGGAAAAGAAATTAGCCTTAGTTTCCTTAATGCAAGAAGGAAAAAAAAGTAACAGTGAGTAGAAGTTACAGAAAAATCTATTTTGGTTCAACAGAAGGAGACAATTTCCTAGTCAATGAAAGCTGTCCCAAAAGGATATGGTCTGTCTTGGTCAAGTTCTCCCATTAGGGTCTGAATGGCCAGACCTTGGAGATATAGTCTGATAAGGTTCAAGATGGATGCTGAGTTTGAAGGGACCTTGCAGGTTCTTTATTTTTCAAACACTCACATTATATGGTTGTAATGTTAATGTAATAAAAGATCTTCCTAGTCCATGAATAGGTCTCACCCTGGAGCCCATTAGGGGAAGCTTGTTAGGGGAGGCTTTCACATCTTTTGCTAATTTCTAATTAGGCACTGAGTCTCCTGGGTTGTGATGCCTTCTGGCTCTGACAAGTGTACATACTTTCTGAGCTGGTATTTTGCTTTGGGGCTCACTTACAAGAAGGATCTTGTGATTCCCTGATCAAGATTCTCAGTGGCCTTATATTCAGAGCTCCCCCGCTGCTCAGATGTAAAGACTTTCTCCATCCAGGGATGTATGTAAAATGTATAGCAATGTTGCTTTGTTTCAGGCAGAGTCCTCTCTGTTGGTCTCTATTTATTAAACACCAATCACATGCCAGGCACTGCACTAAGTGATGAGAATTTATTGTTCAGTCAATATAAGGCCACTGAGAATCTTGATTAGGGAATCACAAGTTCCATATTTTCACTGAACTTCAGGGTGTTGTATTTTCCCCTGAACTAATGCATATAATTAAAACAGATTGTTGACCCCTCGAACAGCCATCTTTCCTAGTAAAGCAGATCTAAGAACCTGTGCCAGCAGCCATCCTAGGGATGCCAGTGTAGTTGCCGCTACAATGATGTAGAAGGGCTTTGTGTTTAGGTGAAGATTGGACAAGATGCCCTCTGAGTCACTGCCAGTCTTTGAAATGATTACATCTTTACTTTGAGTGGAGGATTGGTGGTGAATAGAAGGCACACCTGTTTGAATCTTTCTGATGTGGGGAAGGGGTACAATCCTATAATGGTCATACCACGCTGTACTCACGTGGGGGGATAGGGGAAGGAAAATTGCTGAAGTGGAAGGACCCCAGCTGACAGAGGCAGTGGCTCCAGAATGATGATAAAAGAGGAACTCATCAGCACAGCTCCCACCAGCAGATAGCCATTCCTCGAGGGAGATGGGCTACATGCCAAAGGAAGAGAGGGAGGGGGCTACTTTAGCCAGTCAGAGTGGAGCCGGTCAGTCTGTAGCCAGGACAGGGGATCCTGAAACAACATTCCCATCCCTGGCCCAGGATTATTTGTAGCTCTCCATAATTCTCACCACTGACCTCATTCGCTGGCACATCACAGCAGATGACAAAGGGAATTCACCCAGGAGACCTGTGAGGGGTGATGGGTGGAGTACCTCTGAAGCATCAGTCCTGAGGCTTTCTGGTTTATATTTTTACTGATGACTCTTAAACTCTTTTACGACCCAGCTTCTTCTTCTGAGGGGAGCAACATAAAAAAGAAAGGGCTTCTATGGGGAAAAGTATTGTATTGTCAGGAGCAGAATGGGAAGGTACGAGGCCCCCACACTCCAATAACCCAACTTTTTTCCAGGCCTTTTAAGGGTGACAAAGAATTTGACATAAATCACCTCATTAAATCCTCACAACAGCCTTGTGAGGGAAGCAGAGTATCAGTTACAGCCCTTTTTTATACAGATGGGGAAAAAAGGGTCAGAACTACATTGGCTTTTGGGGTTTCTCGGCTTCTATAAGCCATGCAGAGTCACACAATCAGAGCTGGGATTCATGGGATCACAGAGTCTGAGGTGAAAGGAACTCAGAATCCACCTGGTTCAAACCATATAGCCAGGCAAGAATTCCCCTCTACAATATATAAAAAAGGGAGTCACTCAGCCACCTCTCTAATGATGGTATATCCAGCCTCCACATATGCTGATGGTAAAGCTCACTACCTTATGGGCTACCCCTTATTGGGGAATTCTGAGACAGTCTTCATTTTTTAGGAAGTTTTTCTTCATCTGTCAAACTTGTCTCCCTACAACTTATACCCATTGGTCTTAGTTCTGCTTCTGATTCCAAGCAGATCAAGGCTAATCCTTCCACAGGATAACATTTCATAGACTTGAAGATATCTATCATCCACATGTTCCTTTCCTGGGCCCCCCCCCAGGACTTTTATTCCACAGGTTACAAATCTTTCTATCAACCATTCAGTAAATGGCTTCAGTTCCCAGCTCTTCACCACCCTATTTGTCTTTCTCTGGACCTGTTTCATCTTGTAAATGTCTCCCTCCCCAGTTTCACTGATTTCCAGTGCCCTTTGGACTCAACCATGACTGCCCTTCTGAAGAACATCTCATTGCAGAAGGAATGGCAACTCTAGGTTTGGGATTTGGGCTGGGAGCTGCCTGTGCTTCCTCACAACTGGGAGACAGAACATGTCACTGGCTGCCTGGCTTCTCCAAACTGAAGGGTTTTTTTTTTCCGTCTTTGCCTCCAGGTCTAGTTCCCCCACATAAAGTCTTGGATGGTCCTTCTAGATATATTAAATGGTGAAGTGTTATAATAGATGTCTGTTCTGACAGGAGGCTCAGCTTCCTTCCCATTGTTCCCAATTGTGTCTCAAACAATCATAGGGAAGACCCAAGTTCTAGATCTGACTCCTATATTTATTAGCTTCATAACTCCAGGGCAAACATGGAATTCTAGCCCAAGAACTATATGAGGCTTCAAAGTCATCTAGTCTGAGGCCCCCTGCCAATTTTACAGATGAGGAAACTGAGGATGAGAGAGATGACATGATTTGTCCAAGTCACCTTCTCCAATATTCTCTATCTCTTCCTTAACCAGGCCTGATCCTCCCACACACACACACACACACACATTTATTTTAGCTTCCTAGGTACTCGAGCCCCAAAGAAACCTTGGTATAAAGGCCTCCCAGGCTCTGGGGGTCTTCTTCCTCTGGTACCAGTTCAAGCCAAGCCCTTCTTGCCCTCCTCAGGCATACTTCACTCTTCACTCATGGTCCCGTTCAACTGCCCCTGTGATGTAATGCAGGTGGGCCCTAGAGTGTGGACCTGCAGAGGCAGGAGAAGATTATATGCTTCCCTCTCTGCCCTAAAGAAGATGAAGGTCTTTGTCCCTTATGGACACGGGTTTCTCAGCAGTAGATTGGGGAATTCTGTAGATGGAATTTACCAAAATCTTAATCCACCATAAATAATGTTCTCATGATCCCCTAATGGAGGAAAATTAGGTGTATTTGGAACTGGATATTCCCAGGCAATAGTTGTTACAATAGTGGAATATCCAGCAGGAAGGTCTCAGAGACCTGGACTTGGCCTGGCGCTGTTACATGTGGGTATAAATACATGCATGCAGAGGTGTTCATGTCCCAAAAGTCTTAGTGCTGTTTTAGGCTATGAGAACTTACTATATCCATTATTGTATATGAGAGATTATATATTGTTTATGTACGCATTAAACTTCAGTAGCTTAATGTCTATGTATCATTAATATGGATATTGATCATATATATGTATATTTTGTATATGTGTGTTATATGACACTATACATACACATTATTGTATAAAGCATGTTAATGAGTACACCGACACATAGATAGCATCTGTATACAGTCTATGTGTGCAGCATATCTTCACATGGGCATTTATATGCAAGTGCATTGCACAGCTGCGTGAGATCCAAACATACCTCTGTGTATATAGATGTATCATCAGTGACACGGTAGGCAACATGTTTGTGACATTTCCAGGTGACAGGAAGCTAGCAGGGAGAGCCAACCTACAAGACGGCAGCTGTTAAAAATGATGCTGGTGAGGTAGGGCATCGGGCTGTACCAAAAAGAAGAAAGTTTATGGAAAATAGTGTGGCAGAGACTGTGTATAGACCAACATCTTATACCATATGATCAAAAGGGGTATGTGGTTTAGAAATAAAGGGTGATACTACAAGCAAATTAGGAGAGTAAGGAATAGTTTACCTGTAAGATCTATGGAGAAAGGAAGAATTTATTCTCTCTTTAACACACACCACACACACTTTGGTCATCTGCCCTCTAAAGTGGGGCCCCAAGAACTGGATGCCATATGCAACTTCAGGTCACAGAATGTTAGGGAAGTTTAAGAGCTTAGCGATCCCTCACTATAACACTTCCATTTCACAAGAGAAAACAACTCAATTCAATCTTATCAAGAGAGAAGTGATAATTATATAGAAGAGGAGATAAATAGACTTGCTCTGTTGGCCTCAAAGGGCAGAGCTAAAACTGAGGGAAACAGGAAGAGTAACACAGAGGACAATGTGAGCTTGATGTATGGGAATGAGGTTCCTGATAGTTCAGATTGTCCCAAAGTGGAATGGGCTTCCCCTCATTAGAAGCAGAGACTGGATAGTGATCACTCCCCTTTTTAGAGAGTATAATGGAATTCCATTTGGGGGTTTGGATTTGATTTGTTGGCCATGAAGGTCCCCTTCAACTCTAGAACTCTATGAAACACTTACTCTGTGCTTAAGTCAAGAGACAGCTGATACAGCAGATGGAAAGCCTGGTGTCAGAGTCAGGAAGTTCTGGGTTCAAGTCCTGACTGTGACACTTGCTGACTGTGTATGATCCAGGGTGAGTCACTTAACCTTCCAGCATTTCAGGCAGTTCTGGAAGATTAGAAGCTACTTGGCAATTACAAGGTTCTACCAGAGTTTCCTCACTAAGAAATCAGGATCATAGATTTAAGGCTGGAAGAGACTTTAGAGGTCATCAATTTCAACACCTTCATCTTTCAGATGAAGAAACTGAGGCCCATGGGGATTCACTAACTTGCCCATGGTCATAGATGTAGAAAGGGTCCAAGCCAGGATTTGAAGTAGGTGCCAGATTTTGTGCTTTTAGATGGAATCTAAAGGGGTGTTTTTATATGTAGCACCTACCATGTTCAGGCCCTGTGCTAAGTACTTTTTTACAAATACCACCTCATTGGATCATCACAACAGTCCTGGGAGATAGGTGCTGTTTTTATCCCATTTTTCATACGAGGAAATTGAGACAAACAGGGTGAAGTGACTTGCCCAAGGTTATATAGTTAGTAAGAGTCTGAGGCCAGATTTGAGCTCAGGTCTTCTTGCCTCCAGGCCTCACACTCTATCTACTGTGCCACCAGCAGCCCCCTTAGAGGGGAAGAGTCAACAAAACTGTCACCTCGTTAATTCTGGTCATCACTCTGCCCCTTTTAACAAAGCTCAAGGTCACAGTCTCTCTCCTAGCTCCAAATCACACTCTGACTCACATGGAACTTCTCCAGTGGAGAATTATTGAATCCATTAGTCCCAGTCATTGGGGTGGGGAGTGGGGAGGAGGGATGAAACTTGGAAACAGAGATAAGCAGGAGAGTGCTTCAGATGTTGAGGGAGAAAAATCATCTCAGTGCTAAAACTGACAACATCATCTATGTGCATTCCCCTCCCCTAAACACAGCCAGGATCCAAAGCTTCACTCAGAAGCCTCGGACCCTCTGGGAGTAAAGTCTCTGTGGCAGGTCCCGTGTATGGGCTGAGGCAACAAGTTCCAAATGACGACATTTTCTGAATGACACAATTCAGGACGCTCTTCAGCTGGCCCAGAAGATGGAGCGTGAACCACCAGCTATTGAAACCCTCGTTGACAAGAGTTTGGCCCCAAGAGTTTGGCCTCAACCCCTGAGAGTCTGCGGATGCCTTTTGTCAAGGCAGCCAGCATGATGTAGTGGAAACAGCCCCAAGTCAGAAGTTAGGAGCCCCACATGGGTGTTGGGGCTGAGGCACCAAAAGCAGTATGTTCGCTCACTTCAGCCTCAGTTTCCTCACCTGTAAACTGAGGGTGATAATGCAGCTGCTACCTTCCTTCTAGGACTGCTCTAAACAGAATACACTGGGACTTTGAACCATGAGAAAAGGAGAGCTAGAATCATTATTTCATCAGCTCCCATCGGCAATGACCATTGCTTTCAGATGATACTCAGATCTATGTTTCCAGTCCTAGTCACCAAGCTAAACTCCAGACCCATGGCACCAACTGCCTATTGGATTATATAATTATATATTAAATAATTCCAACTGGATAACCTTTAGACAACTTAGACTCAACAGGTCCAAAGCAAACTGTCCCCTCTTCTGAACTTCCTTATTCCTGTTGATCTGTCTCTCTGTCTCTCTGTCTCTCTGTCTCTCTGTCCCTCTCTCTCTCTCTCTCTCTCTCTCTCTCTCTCTCTCTCTCTCTCTCTCCTTCTCTCCCTCTGTCTCTATATATTGGTGTGTGTGTATGTGTGTGTGTATAAATTTAACACATTACACACAGAAGGTGCTTAATAAATTCTTGTTGGATGGTTTTGGACTTTTTTAGATAAATGAATTAATACTGTAAGCCATAGTGTCTTAGATTTGGAAGGAACTTAAAAATCATAGAATTCAACATCCTTTCCATTGCTGGAATCCCTTCTTCAATTTCCTTGCTTGAAAATCACTCCTGTTGGGTAGCTCACTGCTTCATGAGGCAGCCTATTCTATGCAAATGGAAAACTCTGGTTGTTAGAAAGTTCTCTCTCATAATAAACCAAAATCTCCCTCCCTGTAACAATGTCCACTTGAGCTTTTTTCTGTTTTCTTGAGCCCCTCCGAAGACATAGGCTTTTTCTTCATATGAGCCCTGGTATTTGAAAACATTGTTCATGAGCCTCTTTACTTTTTTTTTACTTCAGACTAAAGATTATTATTGCTACTAAGTTGTCCTTCCCCTCCTTCCTTACCTACTTACCCAGATAATGTTATGCCTTAACCTCCTCAAAATGTCTTTTAAAAGGGCAGGGATCAGAATCACCAAATTGAAGAATTTTAGTCTTTGAACTTACCTTGGTGGGAGTAAGTCTGATCCATACCAGAAAAGGACTTCTGCCCTACAATGGTCCCAGTAAGAGCTCATTCAGCCTTTGCTTGGAAGCCTCTAAGAACAGAGGGCCCACTTCCCTTGAGACAACCAACCCATTCCACTACAGGGAATATCTAAAGGTTAGGATTTGTGGTTTGGGGGTTGGTTTCTCTTTTCTGATATAAATCCTAAATTTATCTCAAAACAACTTTTATGCAATGCTCCAGGCTCAGTCCTCTGGGGCCAAACAAAGCAAATCTAATCTTTCTTCCATGTGACAGGCTTTCAATTGCTTGAAGAGAACTATGAGGTTTCTCTGGAGTACTCCCCTCTCCAGGCTAAACATCCCAGGCAAGCATAATGTACCCCACCCATTTCCCAATTTGTACCTTACAGATAAATTGATGTCTCTGTCATGCACCCTGAACTGCCAGAAAATTATGTCAGGGATGAGTCTGTCCTGACATCCCAGTTGGGCTTCAGGCCACAGATAGATTCAGAGAAGGAAAGAAGTCATCATAACAACAACTGAAATTTATATGACACTTTTAAAGTTTGAAAAGCACATATATTATATGATTTGAGCTTCTGGTCCCACTTCTAGCATAAGCCCTGAACTAATCTCCACCAAATACCGACTGTCACCCATAAAACCACCAGTCAGCCTAGCTGAAGCAACTGGGCACCCTGAAGGAGAGACAAAAGGTGGAACATGCCAGGCAACTCAGACTACCACCACTACCACCTTCACCATCATCTCCACTTGAACTCTATAGAGTCCCCAGACTGGCACTCTCCACACCTCTGGCCCTGCTTCTGACCCAAGTCCCGTAGCTACCACTGACCCAACAAGCAGTCATTCAACCTTTCTTTGAAGCCTCTAGTTACAGGGAAATCATTGTGGAGAAGAGGTGCCCCTTCTTCACCACCACCCAATCCAGCTGTTAACTGGAGGAGGATGAGAACTAAGAACCCTCTTTATGGCAGCATGCCCTAGACCACTGGCTCTGTTTTTAGCTCAGGTCTCATAGGCATCATACAGGAAAGTAACTTCCATGGAGATGTGCCATGCCAGCTGGGTCCTGTAGCCTTTGCCCCCTGAGGACTGGGAAAAGAAAGTCCTCCTCCCCTCCCCCCCCCCAAAAAGAAACTTGGCTTGTCAAAAGGTTCAACATCAGAAACTGATGTGATTTTATCAATGGGAATGATATTACGGAAGGGACAGAACCACTGTTTTGTTGCTGTACTCTAAAGATCACGGGACCTTTCCATCTGCCTCATGGCTACACTTTGCTAGATGCATCACCTTAAGAGAATGTGACCTCTAAGAGCTCATTGAATCACCAGTGCTGAGACGGGCTAGATGACCTCTGCAGTTCCTTTGAACTTTGGATCTATGATTCCAAGTGACCATGATCACACTGCTGGTAAATATTAAAGGTAGTACCTGAACCCATGTCTTCCTGACTCCAGGCCCAACACCCTATATACTAAACCCACCACCCTACTGGAAGCCAAAAAGGGAAGACAATCCTGGGATCTATGGTTTCAATTCCTCTACTTTTTTCTATGGGATTTTTAAGGTCCTGTCCATCTCTGCTATATCAAATTCTAAGGCATATTCTAGCTCTTTCATAGGCTCAGTTCAAGTACCACCATCTACATGAAGTATTTCCTGATCCCTCCAGCTGTTTTTGGCATCACCCGACCAAAGCACCTTGTATCCATTTTAAATATACCTCTGTGATACATGTTATCTCCCCTCACTAGATGGTGAACTCCCAAAGGACATGGACAATTTTTACTTTCATCTATGTATATTTAGAGCCTGATACATAGTGACTGATTAATTAATACTTTATAATTGATTTATTGATCTAATGTTAGAATTTTAAGTGATTTAAGTATATAAGTATTGGAGTTAGGGGGCAGCTGATTGTCAATAGCCAATAGTCAATAGCTACCTTATTAAGCACCTGCTGTGTTCCTGGCACTGTGCTAAGTGCACTGGTCCGAAGTCAAGAAGTCCTGAGTTCAAATCCAGCCTCAGATACTTACCAGCTGTGTGACCTGGGCAAGTCATTTGACCTCTGTTTGCCTCAGTTTCCTCATCTGTAAAATGGGGATGATTATAAAAGAACCCACCTCAAAAAGTTGTTGTCAGTTATCACGAGACAATATTTGTGAAGTGCTTTGCCAGCCTTAAAAGTAGTATATAATTGTGAGCTATTATTATTTCCAGAAAATGACCTTAGAACATAGAATGTTGTGGTTAACTCCTGCTTCCCATGGCCTAACTTTCCATCTTCCGTGTTCTTTTCCAACTCTAACTTTCCATCATTCTGTGAAGCTGAATTTTTCTGGCTAGGAACATGTAACTGTGAAACTTTGACTACAAAGATAGGAACCAGGGACTCTTTCAGTTGTCAAAAAAGGAGCCAAAATCCTCTGCTGGTGCAGAGCTATGTTTAGATGACCCAGATAACAATTAAGGTGGGTGATTTTTTAAGGGCTGGTTTATTTTCCTTTTCAGCAGATGTGGGTGGTTCAGGAAATGCCAGATACCTGAGTGGATAAATAAGACCTCCCTGGCGTTTCCAAGTACCTGCCTTGCTTTGATGCTATCTCTAACATACCACTTCTGGGAGGGAGTACATACACATCTGCAAATGGTGTCGTGGTCCCAACAAATCAACAATTCTGTCAGAGGAACTGATGGTGTTACTGGGGCAGAAGCCTTGACTTCCTCCTCCCTTTCTGACTGCACAGAAGAGAAAGAGACACATTCCCAGCTTTGGAACTAAGTGGAGCTGAGTATTTGGTTTCTAGTCTAGGAGACATTATTTCAAGAGATCAACAAGACCAACACCTAATTGCATCAGACTCCCAACCAGTCTCTCCCTCTGCCATCATAGAGCAAACAAATGTGAAAACTATAAGGGAAAATAGAACACAGAACACGTGGCATATGCCCATGGAAATCAAAGACACAAAAAGAAAGATTTCATAGACACCAACATTTTATAGAAGCACTTTTTTGTGGTAGCAAAAAAAAAACTGGAAACAAAATAGATGCCCATCATTTGTGCCATAGCTAAACAAATTGTGGTGCAAGAATTTAAGGGAATGTCAATGAGACATAAGAAATTATGAATATGGGGGAAAAACAGAGAAGCATGAAGTCTTCTCTGAACTGATGCAGAGTGATGTAAGCAGAACCAGGAAAGCAATCTTCACCATGACTGCAACAATACAAACACAGAACCTGGCATACAGTAGGTACTTGTTAACTGACTGAAGTGGCAATAACCAAATGCATCCGTACAATTCTAATGACCAAGACTGGCCCAAGAGAATTATTGCTATTATCATAATAACTAGAATTGGTGTAATACTGCGAGGTTTGTTCCTCCCTCCCTTCACTACAAAAGTGAGAACGTACGTGGAATATTACACATATACAGTCTGACTGTTGACATATCAGTTAGTTTTCCATTGACTGCTTTGTTTCTCTTTCCAAATCTTCGTGATGAGGGATCGGTGAGTGTGAAACGAGGAGGGATGTATTCAGAGGTAAAAGAAACTCTCTAAGACTCCTTCCCTGCTGCCGACACCGCCCCCCCCCCAGGTCTCCTTGTCCTGCTGAGGGATCCTCACTTGACCCCACCTCCCCCAGAAGTCACCCTTGTGCAACCTCTTCTTCCTTTCTCAGCCAAACCAGTGGCAAGTTGTCTCCCCATGGTTTCCATTTCTTCTTCCTCTGTCAGGAAACCCTCTTCATTCTGGTTTCAATTCTCAGGGAAAGGAAGGAAATACACACACACACACACACACACACATGCACATACACACATGCACACACACATACACACACATGCACACATACACAGAGCACCTACAATGTGCCAGGCCATATACTAAGTGTTTTTATAAATACTAGTTCATCGGATGCTCACAACTACTCTGGGGGAGGGGGGGTTGCTACTGTTGCCTTCATTTTACAGTTGAGGAAACTGAGGTAAACAGATGAAGTGACATGCCCAGGGTCATGCAGCTAGTAAGTGTCTGAGGCTGATTTTGAATTCAGGTCTTCCTGACTCCAGTCTCAGGACTCTATCCACTATATACTGAGGTGTCACTTGTTATTGTTATTACTAATTTTCATTATCAGTAGTAGTAGTAGTAGTAGTAGTAGTAAATGTTTTACATAATTACACATGTATAATCTATATTAGGTTCTTTACCATCTCAGAGAGGGAGGAAAGGAGAGAGAAGCAGAATTTGAAATCCAAGACTTAAAAAAAATAAATGTTAGGGGCCGCTAAGTGGTGCGGTGAATAGAGCACCAGCCTTAGTCAAGAGTACCAGAGTTCAAATCCAGCCTCAGACACTTAACATTCACTAGCCATATGACCTTGGGCAAGTCACTTGACCCCAGTTGCCATGCCCTTCCCCTTTCCCCAAAAAATAAATAAATGTCAAAAATTGTTTTAATATGTAATTGGAGGGAAATAAAATATTAATTTTTTAATGTCATTATTATTACACTTCTAAACTTTGTCTTAGACTTAGGGTCTAGACTTTTGTCTAAGACCAGGGTCACACAGTTAGTAAACATCTAAAGCCAGATGTCCTATCTGTGATCCATAAAGCAACCAAAATGATTTATCTAAAGGGCAAGTTTGATTATGTCAACCCACTATTCAATAATATATATGTATGCATGTATGTATATGTATATATTCAAGTATATGCATATACACACAGACACATATGTAGCTGTATAGTATGTATATAAACACACGTGTATCACATGCACATTGTCTTGTTTTGTAGAATGTAAGCTCCTTGAGGTCAGGAACTATTTCATATTTGCCTCTGTATTCTCCATATTTAGCAGAGCGCCTGGCACTTATTAAATGCTGGTCGAGTAGCTGACTTTTCCGTTATCCCAAAGCTGGAAAGTGTTAGAGAAAGGGTCTGAGCCCAGGCCTCCCTCACTCAAAGTTCAGCCTTCCGTCCACTACACCATGCTGTCTCTTTGGGATGCGAGCTTATCCACCCAGACAAAGAGGAGCTTATGGCTCCAGAAGGTCTAACCTATGTAGCTGTTGAATAACTTTTGAGAGTGAGAGCAGTTATTCTGAAGAATGTGCCCCAAAGGCTACCCAAGGACTGATGGGTGGGCATGTCCACATGCACGGACACACACTCAGGGTATGAACCATTGACACAACCACACCATGCAGTAAATCCCAGAATTTTAACTTTAAAAACCAGGGTCCAGTTACTGACCCCAACATTACTACCTGAGTCATCTTGGACAAAGGCTTTCCTGTCTCTGGGCCTCATTTCCATCATTTATCAAGGGAGAGGCTGAGCTAACTCAGACTAGTGACCGACTTTCCTCAGCCTCAGTTCTGACCATTTGGAGCTTCAGTGGGCTGATGATGAAACAGAACACCCCCTTGTTGGCATTTCCCAGCACAGCCTGAGGTTAACTGCCTTTCCAAGCTTCGTTCCAGCGCCCCACGTCCGATCCAAACTGACCTTTCTACATTCCCCATCTCTCAGGCCCAGAAGCCTCTCCAGCACCCTCCACTGCCCTGCTCTACCATTGCAGAGGACTCTACTCCGGCCTCTCCCTCCTTTCTTAGACTCTCCCAATTCCTCCCAGGTTCGGCATTGGCTCGGAGCCTTTGTTGCTTATCTCTTCCCATTTTCTTGTATTTACTCATCTCAAGAGACTCTAAGCTCCAAGAGGGCAGGAGCTGTCTTATCACTGCTTTTGTTTCCCAGCTCAGCATAATGCTTGTCATAGGGTTGGTGCCTAATAAATGCTTGTGTCCAGTCTTTAAGGTTTACATAGCTCTTTGCACACCTGTTGTCCCACCCAACTGCCCTCAGTATTACAGTTATCTCTTCCACACTGTGACTTTCCCCATTCTGGTTTCACTGTATCTCCAGTTGGTGTAAGAAATTAAATGGGACTTTTCCGGGAGTTTAGTGGGAGCTGAAGATGAAGCACGAAGGCCAGCAGACAACACAGAAAAAGTTTAGAAACCCAGAAAGGCATAAAATATATGTACGGTATTATGTAATATCAACATAGTTTATCTTTTAATGCCATAATAATTCAGACTTCTTCTCTAGTACGAAGAGAGGACCAAAAGTTTTAAGTGGATTTTCCAGATCATGGGGGTGCCCCTAACCCCTGTAATGTGGAAGGGATAACTATAATCTCATCTTGTAGAAACTGAGGTTCAGGAAAGTGAAGGGATTGCCCCAGGGTCACCCAGTTAGTAAATAAAAGCCAGAGGAAATTTGCAAGCCCAGATACCTCTTGACTCCTTTTTTGCTCAGCCCTTCCTCAGTTTCCCTCTCAGAGTTGGAGGAGCCCCCAGAGATCAAGTGACTTGGCCAGAGTCCTTTGGATAATCAGTGGCAGCACCTGGCCTGGAGCTCAAGGCCAAGTCTAAGGCCCTTTACCTTTTCCCTAGGCCGAAGAGCTGGGGTGGGAGTCAGGCCTGGTGGGAGGCCATAAAGGCTACCCACCCAAAGCCAACTTGTCCCACCTTTGAGGTGTGTTTCCACAGGCAGGGCGGCCACTGCAGACAAGGAGGACAGGGCAGCCCCACCACCACCCTGGCATCAAGACCGGAGAAGGCTTGGCTGCTGCTCTAATGCCAGGGCAGAGATGGCTCTGGGCAGGGACCTTTCTGGACTCTTCGTGTGGTCCCAGGCAGCAGATCCAGTGGGGGGCTCGGTTCATGCTTAACCTCAGTGTAGATAAATCTGTGCCCAAAATCAGCAGGCAAACAGACTCACACTGAGGGGACCCAACAGGGAGCTCCTAATCAGCACAGTGACTTTAATTAAGGTCGAGATCCCCAGTAACAAAGGCTGGAGGTTAAAGAATCTGCCCGGATCTGACCTCTGCTCCTCTGGGCTTCCCCTCCTTTGCTCTCCTCTCTCCTCTCCCTTCTGTATCTTTCTCTTGGTCTTTGCCACTCGCCTCTCTTTTTCTTCTGTTTCTGTCCTCTCTCGCCTTCCTCTTCTTTCCTCCTCTTTTAATCATGTATTTTTTTCTATTAATTTCTCTTCCTTTTTCTGTCTTCCTTTCTTCTTTTTTCTTTCCTTTTTGCTTTTCTTCCATCCTTTCTTCTTTTTTCTTTCTCTTTCTTTCTTCATTCCTTTTCTTTCTTCCTTTTTATACTTTCTACCTATGTTCTTTCTCTTTCTTCCTTCTTTGCTCTGTTCCACCCTTCCTCTTCCCATAACTACTTTTCTGTATCCCTGTCTCTCTGTCTCTACCTCTGTCTTTGTCTCCCTGTCTCTGCCCCACCCCCCACTCCACCCTGCTGTCCTTCCCTTCTTAGAATCCTTATTTGGAAACCTCTAGCTCAGATTTCTGATAAAATTCACCAACTTTTCCCTTTGGGTCTGCTCATATTCTGACTGAAACCCATCTCTAACATCTTCAGGAGTGACATCCAATCAAAATCCAATTAATTAGGCTCCCCTTCCATCAGGATGAATTCTCTGCTTTCATGTTCACAGTGCATCCTCCTTCCGAAGGACTGAGTGAGGACCCATCCTCCTTTGAACACTTCCAGAAAGGCCAAAGCTTGTTAAGGAGGCAGCCTTCTCTTCAGGCACATTTGTCAAGGACCTGTCCAGCCATCTGCTATATGAACCTGGGCAAGCCACTTAACCCTGTCTGCCTCAGTTTCCTCATCTGTACATTGAGCTGGAGGAGGAGATGGCAAAACCACTGGAGTATCTTTGCCAAGAAAACCCCAAATGGGGTCATGAAGAGTCAGACATGACTGGAAAACTACTGAACTAATCTTGGACAGCTTTCCACAGGGGTCTGAGGAGAAGATGGCAGGAGATCTGTGTCCTTCAGCCTGAGCTCTGGTTAATGATGGGAAAATTGGACCAACCCAGCAACAGTGATGAATACTCACCCTGTAAAACAAACACCACATTTCCTCAGCAGGGATGTAAGCCCAGGAGTATGGAAATGGTGAGTCTTCTCAAAGAGAGCCTTGAAGTTAACTTTTACAAAGTAATGAGACTTTTTATGACTTCTATTTCTGCTTCAGCAAATCAAAGGGACTATGCTTCCTCTGTGGTTAGTAGGGGGCTCGCCTGCCTCCCTGACACAGAGCCTTGGCTCTTTCCTCCCTGCCCTGCCCCACTCCCCATGTCAAGTGGCATCAAGACTTGTTGGAGCCAAAGAATTCTTCACTTAGGGACCAGACCTCTTCAGTCTATTTTAGGCAGCAGACAATTCATATGCTTGCATTGGATATATTTGGATACATGGCATAATAGTCAGAGCCTCGTATTGGATTCTAAACTGAGTGAGTCCTATGACATCTCTGAACCTCAATGTCAAGATCCATAAAATGGGAGAACAAGATGGCAGATGTGAAACTGGAAGGAATGTCAGATTCCATCTGAGCCAACTCTCTCATTTTACAGATGAGAAAATTAAGACCAGAGAGAGCACTGAGTTACCCTAAAAGTCTCTCCAAGTCATACTTATAGTAAACCATAGAAACTATAAAGTTATAGTAAAATAGAAAAAGAGAACATAAACTCTTGACACCAAACCCCAACACTTTTAAAATACCTATCTTGAGCATCACACAAAGTTGTGTAATAATGGATATATACTATTCTTAGAACATCACGCAGGACTCCACAGCTTGTGGGTGTCAAAGCATCATTGGATTTGTGGATTGGACACTAGAAGGGAGCTGAGAGTCCTAACAGTTCAATCTTCTCATTTCATAAATAAGGAAACTCAGGTCAAGAGAAGAGACTGGTCCAAATGAAGGGACTTGTCCAAGGTCAGAGACATAGCAAGTGTTAGATCTACTTGGAACTTGAGCCTTTTGACTCTGAATCTAGCTTTCATTCTGCTACTATGAGGATGCAGGGTCATGCTCCCATTTATCTTGCTACATAACGAACAGGGAAGGCATTTCTCTTCTGAGCCGCCATTTTCTCCTTTGTAGAACAGAGATATTTATGCTTTAAATATTAAGCCAGGCAGCAGCAGGCCTGGAGTCAGAAAGACCTGAGCTCAGACCCAGTCTCAGACACTTACTAGCTGGGTGACCCCAGGCAAGTCACTTTAGGCAGCAGACAATTCATATCCTTGCACTGGATATATTTGGATACATGGCATAATACATGGCATACTTCCCTCAGTTTCCTCATCTGTAAAAGTAGCTGTAGAGAGAAATGGTAAACCACTCCAGTGTGTCTGAAGAAAGCCCCAAATGGAGTCACAAAGAGTCAGATGACTGAAACAACTGGACTGACCCAATGCATTGGTTGCAAAGAAAGCACTCTTGACACAATTCATGACTATGGGAATGGGAGCTTTGGTGCAGGAGAAAGGAAACCCCCTGGACTTGACATCAGGACATCCTTGGGCTCCCTATAATTGAATTCAACTTTATTAAATGTCTACTGCACACTATTCTGAAACCTTGGGGATACAAAGTAAATGGGAAACAGATCTTGAGATCAGGAACTGTCAGTAAAAGTAACATAAGCATGTGAGGAGATTAGAAATTCATACATTAAAATATATGCAAATTTAAAGCAAGGTAAATTATGGAAGCAGCTCCAAGGGCAGTTGACCAAAAGAAGGGACTTCTGAACTCAACAAGCTTGTGTTCTCCAGTGGCATTTACTGATTATGTGAGCACCATGGACAAATCCCTTGCCCCTTCCATGCATTGGACACCATAGGTACAATACTCATTAGTAATCAAGGAAACTAGCTTCTAAGATTTAATAAGAATAAGGATAATAACATTTACATAACACTTTACAGCTTGCCAAGAATTTATTATATCATTTGACCTTTATAAGAACTCTAGAAGTGGGTGCTGTCATTGCCCCTGTTTTTACAGATGGGTGAATAACTAAAGCCCAGAGAGGTTGTGACTTGCCCAGAATCACACAGCTAGCTAGTGTCAGGATTTGAATTTAGGTCTTCCTGACTCCAAACCCAGGGTACTTCAATGTTTCATTGAGTTCACATGTAATAACAAACTCACATTTCCAAGGTGCCTTAAGATTTTCAAAGCAATTTCATTCCAGCAACCTTAGAAGGCAGGCAAAGCAAATATTATTCTCCCCATTTTGTGGATGAGGAAGCTGAACTCCACAGAGGTGAAATGTCTTGCCCAACATCACAGAGCTAGTAAATGCCTGAATCAGGATTTGAATGCTGAATTCTCGACTCAAAAGCAAGCCCTCTTTTCACTCTTTCCATATATATGTATATGTGTGTATGTGTGTATGTGTATGTATAATTAATATATTTTATATACACACATACATATATATTATATATGCATGTCCATACATATGTATATAGATGGAAATATATTTGTGGATATTTTATTGTTAAACACAGATAGATATATAGATAGATAGATAGATAGATAGATAGATAGATAGATAGATAGATAGATAGATTTAAACCTCCAAACCTTTGTAGAATTATGGTTTTTCAGAATTAGAAGAAACAGAGTCTAAAGAAGGGACCTCAAGTCATCTCTAGTTCAATCCATAGGAGAACCAGCATCCACTCTACATTTCCCACTAGTATCAGCCTCTTCTGGAAGACCTCCCTTGAGAGGAAGCCTATTGCCTCCAGGGGCTCCCCATCCACTTTGGAATGTTAGGAATTGTTTATTAACATCCAGCCCAAACCTGCCTCTTCACAATCTTCACCCATCATTCCTGGTCCAACCCCATGGGCTCCAGTAGAACAAGGTTAATCCCTCTTCCACTTGACAACCCTCCAGATAATTACTCTGTGGGCTGTTGAGATGGCTAGGCTTGGTCAACTCTCCAGCAAACACTGAATGCTTGTGGAGGCAGTGACTACTATTTTCATCATTAATATTGATTTCTATTATAAGCCAGGTTTGGGCAAGCATGCCCATGGTGTGCAGGGCTACCCTAGCCTCCCTTGCTCTTGGAAAAGCTGGATTCTTGGATTCCCCATAGTTAGCTCGCTGATCTTTGTCCAGTGGTGAACTTGCCTTCCCTCTCTGCATAAATCACCCTTTATGAATGAGGAATGACATGGAAGGAGCTTGCCTTCCCCTGGCGCCCTGAAACCCTACCAGCCAGCGCTCCTGATGAAGTGGTCTTTGTGGGACTTCAAAGGACCTCGGTTGTATCCTTCCTTGGGACCTTTGATATTTTAATAGTTGTCCAATGAAAGCATTGCCCTTTCCATTCATAGAGTAGATGTGTATTTAGTCAGCTTTATCTCTGTTATTTCTAAGGAGGTTAGAAAGAAGAAGGGCCCCTGCTTCCTGGCAGACCCAGAAAGCAGGAACTGAACATCCTAAGCCTTTATCTCCAAAAGTCTGCTCAGCCAAGTGATCGAATTCCTCCTGCCCAGGTCTCCCAGGGCTAAGGCCCACTGGTCCCTCTGATAATCGCTTCTGAGAAGCCAATCTGGTTCCTCTTGTGAATTTTCAGTTATTTAGGAAATCAAGAAAAGGCATTCAATTTTTTTTTAAGTCTCTAAGTTCAGCCATGTGAATATTCTCTATTGAAAGCCAAACCCAGCCCTTTTGCTCTTTAGCTGATAGCTTCAAGAGCTGCTGGAGTTAAAATCAGTTTGACATTCAAGTCATGTTAATTGGGTGCCTGCAATGTGCCTGGTGCTATTCTAGGTATTGAGGATACAAATTTTAAAAATTAAAAAATCCCTACCCTCAGGGTGCCTACATTCTCCTAAGAGGAAATTAATAACAAGCCTATAGACAAATAAATCCAAAGAACCCAAACAAGGCAAAATCCTGATGAATTAAAAGCAGAACAGACCAATCATTAACTGCTAACACGCTACCTGGGGGCAAGGGGAGGGTCTTCTGCCACCATCCCCCACAATCTGGCAGGGTAGTCCAGTTGCTGTCACAGCCTCTGCCTATCCACCCTCTCTCCATCATCCTATAGCAACAAGCAGCAGGCCTCCAGGCCAAGGACACACCACTGGCATAAAAGCCAATAAGATTCTCAGAAAAGAGCCACGACAAACCAACCCACACTGGCCACTCCCCTCTGCCTCTCTGTGGAATTAATTAGGAAAAATCCTTTGTTCAGCTTTCTCCTGAGCTGGTGATGACCTTGCATCCTCCCTGGCCCTCACCTCCCCTTTATGTTCAGCCCATTAAGAAGGAACTAAGGTGAGCCGGCGGGATTCCCTGCCCAAGAGCAGCTTCCTGAAAATGGTATTCTAAAGTCCCCATGGCATTTAAAGCTGGGAGGAACCGTAGAAATCAGTTCATCTAATTCCCCCATTTGACAAACACTGACATGGAGGAAGAAGAAAAAAAACAGCAGATAGGGAGGGATGGAAGACTATAGAACAGAGGGGATGGTTAAGGTGGCAAGATGCTAGGGGAGGCAGGAGGGGTGGTGTCAAGGTCACAGTTAGAGGTGTTTCCCTTGGTGGAGACAAAGTCTCATCAGAGACCAAAGGAGGGGAGAGAAAAGTGGGAGACTGTGCACAGGCTCATGAGAGGACAAGAAGGGGAGAACATGTAGCTCACAGTGAGTGGAGCTTCACTTCTGAAGTATGAGATAAGGTACTTGAATGAGTATGAGGGAAAGGGAAAGTATGAGAGGTTTGAGAAGAGAATAAGGGAATAAGGGAGGGAAGGCAACACTAGTGAGGAGTAACAAGCAGGATTTCTCTGCTCCAGTAAGGGCCCAGTTGAGGTGAGATAACAAATTTGTAATGGGCTTAATCGGCTGCTTTGTATGATTTCCTTTACCACCAGTGACTCGGGCAGAGACAGCCTAGATTCCAGAACCCCAGGCAATGGCCAGACTCCAACTGCCCCCTAGACTACCAGTCCTACTTCCTTCCTGAGCCCAACATCCATCAAAGATTACAAAGTAACCTTTTGGGGAAAGGGATCCAGCATCCCTATTACCACCAATACAGTCTGCCAACCAACATGAATCATACTCCTAACACCAACCAGTAGGCAAGCCAGTTTTGTTGAACCTACAAGATCCCCTGTGAGAGAGAGATGAGATTTGTAATGTGCCAAGTAAGTCAAACCCTGCCATCACCAACACACCAGGTGCTGACCAACTACTGCTCATGGGCAGAAAATTTCCAGAGCCTCAGGAATAGCAACACTTTTCAGACCACTGGTCCTGTTTCCAGTCCACCTTTCCAGTCATATTAAAGGGAATAGCCCTTGTGAAGAAGGGGCCCAACATCACCATCACCATCAACACCAATAACAATGGTTGACCAACTGCCAACCATAGGCATATAAGCCTAAGAGTCATCACCCAGGGGAGCAACCATTGGAAAAATTCAACCTGGTAATTGCCTCCATAGGTGCTACAGCCTTTATATCCCAGAAGCCACATCTACTGGAGGTTCATAAAAGGAAGCTTCTATACCACTAAAGTCTTTGGTTCTGTCAAATGATTCAGCACAGAGATGGATATGATTTTATCACTAGAAATAACCCTAAAGAAGTTTCTGTCGCAAGTGACATTCAATAAAGGTAGACTGAGAAAAGTATTTTCCAAGTGATATACTAGTTTATTAGCAGGGCCCAGATCTTCCAAGAATGGGTCAATGGCTGCCTCAGTTTAAGCTAAAAAACAAGATGTAGCTCCTTTTCATAAGCATAGAGCAAAATAAAAAAGAGGGTGGGTGAGGAAATAATCCAATTGATTAGGGGCTTGCCAGCATCATGGGAGTAAGGACAAAACAATTGGTAGGAAACTAGAAATGAGGGGCTAGCAACAGCCCCTCCTTTTCTCCTGTGACCAAGAAAAACTCATTGTTCAAGTCTAACTGAAAAGTTAGATTATAGTGGACAGATTTCTTTGGATAATAAACCAGACATCCTTGAAGGATACCTTGGTGGTATCGCCCCCCCCCCTGCAAATAACATATTTTCCTTGAGGCAAGAATAGAACAGTGATTAGTAAAAAAAAAAAACTGGATGTCTAAATTTAACTCATTACAGGTCAGCTGAATTTCTGAACTAAGCTCAGAAACAAAGAACCATGACTTAGGGAAATATGGGGCTGTAAATAGTATCAATTTTTAAAATGATGCAGAATTAATTTGATTATTTCAATGCGTTGCTTCTCTTCTTTACTGCTGCAGCACCAGGTCCACTGGGCCATTCATGACTCAGATGACCCTCCTATGTGTGTTGTCTCCCTCAATCAGAACGTGAGCCCCTGAGAATAGCAGCTGTCTTCCTTTCCAATTTGTATCCCCGGCACTTAACCCAATACTATTCAAATAAGAAGCACTTAATGCATTTTAATTCATTAAGTTACTAATGCATCCACCCCTTCATGGATGGATGTGGAAATGGAGTCAGAACAATGATTTGAGAAGGGGCTCATGGGCAGAGAAGAGGTGCCATGATGAGAATGAAGACTATGTTGAGGAGAGGGCGGGGCAGAGAAGAGAATGGAACCTGATGTCATGGTCGGATGGAGAAATGTTAAGAGGTTCTGATCAAGGAAGAATACTTAGGTGGGTATTCTTGGTGAGTCTAGGGTGTGACCATTCCTGTGAATGGCTGAGACAAGTAAAGAGGGAAGAAGATTTCAAGAACATCAACACAAATAAATGTGTGTACACCTGTGTGTGATATACATATGGATGTCTCTGTGTATCATTGAAGTAAATGCTTTGGAGTATCTGTATGTATATTGAAATAATGAATATATGTATGTATATGCGTGTATACACACACATATATATGCGAAATGGAAGGAGAGGATATAGAAGCAAGAGGTGAGAGAACAGGAAATGGGGCGATTCTCTCTTAGCCTGAAATTTAGTCTCAGATATTCTAAGGATAGCAAATGGTGGAAATTTGCGAACTATAAAGATAGTATAGTAGTGGGTAGAACAAATTCACTGAAGATAGTCAGTTATTAGAGGTTTCTTAAGCTCCAGCCCAGTGTCTCAGCAGGGACACATACGCATGGGACCAGGTGAGCAAGTCACAGGGCTTAGGGCTTTGGAGCCCTCAGGCAACCCCTAAGTAAGGGA
>CM053593.1:18455295-18465994 GCA_028646575.1 Pseudocheirus occidentalis
AAAAGGAAAGGAAAGAAAAGAAAAGAAAAGAAAAGAAAAGAAAAGAAAAGAAAAGAAAAGAAAAGAAAAGAAAAGAAAAGAAAAGAAAAGAAAAGAAAAGAAAAGAAAAGAAATACCTTGTCATGGTTTGGAAACAATTTGATGACAAATTGAAAAATGCAAAGGACATGTTGAATTTAGATAAGATCAGTTGATGTCATGGTTACATGAATGCCCAAATTGTTGTAAGTATGGTTATGAGTATGTAATAATAATATCCCATACAATATATTATTATTTTGTATATTATGTAATGATATGATATATAATATGTTTTTAATACCATAAAATAACAATGTGGTATATATTAAGTGTTTTTGTTAATATATTGTGGGGTAGCTAGGTGGCACAGTGGATAGAATGCTGGGCCTAGAGGCATGAAGATTCATCTTCCTGATTTCAAATGCAGCTTCAGACACCAGTTATCTGACCCTGTTTCCTCATCTGGAAAATGAGTTGGAAAAGGAAATGCCAAATCCTTCCAATATCTTTGCCAAGAAAACCCCAAATGAGGTCAGAGTAAGAAACAACTAAAAACAACTGAACAGACACATGATTATGCTGGTTTTGAGACAATACAGAAGCAAACCTATAGTGATTCTAATATGTACGTCATTACAACAGAAGAAAAATATATTTGTAACATAATTACCCAACTATTTACTGCTTAAGAAAAATCTTTTTGTAACATAATCACACAACTATTTACTGCTTAAGAAAAATATATTTATAACATAGTCACCCAATTATTTACTGCTTAAGAAAAATATATTTATAACATAATCACCCAATTATTTACTGCTTAAGAAAAATATATTTTAACATAATCACCCAATTATTTCCTGCTTAAGACATCATTAAAGAATTTTTTACCTGAGTCCCTTGGCCCATCATCATGAATTTTCAGTTCTTGAACCCTTAAATGGAAACCACAGCCCCAAGACAAAGAAATTACAGGCCCAATTTCTACCCCTATCCTACCCATACCCATAAATGTATATGCATAAGTAAATATACAGACATGTACATGGATTCACATGTATATACTCTTGATGTGTGCATACACATGCTAACATATATAAAACATATATATAAACATTGACTTTGATACAGACACATATATGTACACACAAGATGTTTTGACTTCTTATTAAGCACCAGACTGTATACACTTGGGCACGTCACTTTTCCGGGTCTCAATTTTTCTACCTGAAGTTAAAATGGACCTACAATGTGTATGGACTTTTTGTTAAGACTCAAACTGTGTCATTTAGGACAAGTCTCTTCCCCTGTTCCTGTCCTCAGTTTCTCCATATGTAAAATCAGGGGCTTGGATGGAACATTCCTTAATGTGGCCCTTCTAGGTCTAATTTCTATGATCCAGGATCCAAAAACAGTAATGGCTAACATTTGTATACCTCTCTCAGTTTTCAAAAGAATCAACCGAAATGTGGTTGTTGATATGATCATCTTTATAAATGGAGAAACAAGGATTCAGAGGATGGAGAGACTTGCCTAGTGTCCAGGAAGGGGCTGAGTCAGGGTGATGGGTCCATATACAAATCAAGTCAAAAAGCCTTTGTGAAGAACTTACTATGTATTGTGTACTAAACTAAGCGCCGGGGAAGACACAAAGAAAGACACAAACCAAGTCCCTGCCCTCGGGGGGATCACATTTGAATGAGGGAGATTTCACGAAATAACTCAACACACACAAGACACATAGAAAATGGATGGAATGCGGTTTCTGAAGGAGGTCATGGAAGTTGGGAATAGAGAGTGGACGGATGGGGAAACGCCCCCCCACAGAGGGTAGGATTTTAGTTAAGTCTTGAATGAAGCTGGGGAAACCAAGTGGAGGGGATGATTACAGGCTCATAAATTTAGAGCTAAAAAGAACCTTAGAGGCCCTTGGTCCATTTTACAGATGAAGAGACTGAGTCACAGATAAGTTAAGTGACTTGCCCAGGGTCACAAGGCTAGTAAGTATCTGAAGTAGAACTTGAATCTAGGTCTTTTTGGCTCCAAGTCCAGCACCATATCCACCATAGGAGGCCACCTCATGTTCTCTTGACTCTGAGACCAGAATTTTTACTGCCTTTTGCCACCTAGCTGCTTATAGCAGCAAAGTATTCTTTGACCCAACAGGAACTAAATATTTCTTGCCTTGCCAGGAAAAGGATCCTTTCTCTTTCTTTGTTTTTCTCTTATTCTGAGTTAAACTAGGCTCAGAAGCTTCATCTTTTGCCCAAGAAACTTCTGTTAAGAAAGTGCCTCCCCTCTCCCCTGCCCCAGGCTAAGCCAATGGACATATTCACTTGTTTCTTTTGTGGATCTGTCCATTGGAAGTTGCCAGGCATGGACTCAAGTGTACATGTGGGGAATAATAATCATTCAGAGGTGGATTTTTTGTTTGAAAGTTTAAGAAAAACCTCCCAAATTCACCAGCCCCGTGAAGATGGCCTCTATCTTTCAGGTACTAGAGGCTTCTGCAACTGAAATTTCCGAGGTTTCATTTGAATTGTTTTTCTAAATCATCCCCATATTAGAAACAGCTGTGGGCTGGGCACAGCAAGCTGCTGGAGGGCCCTTCCTCTGCACACACTGAAGGACCCAACAGCTGACCATTAAGAGTTCATGCTGGTTACTTAATTACCGTTTGGAAAGGGTGCCCTTCAGTTGAAATCTTATGTTCCACAAACAACATGTGATTCCCATCAGATTTGGTTTCTTGAACTAAAGTCCTCTCTATTACCCCCAACACCCCCCCATTCCCCCACACATGTGTATTTAATAGGAATTCTGGAGACCCATTACCAACCCATGGAACCACCACGATTGAAGAAAGGGTCAGAGCACAGCACTTGGGGCCCCAGAGACAATTTCTTAATCACCAGATCTAACCATCTTTTCTCTTCTTTCTCAATCTCTCTAAAGCATCTGATGCTATCAACCGAGTTCTTTTCTGGGATGCTCTCTCCTCACTAGGTTTTGTGTCACGTTGCTCTGCTCTGCTCTCCTCCTGCCTCTGTGAGGGAGCCAAACGATTGTTTTTTTCTCCAAAGGACATCTTGATTCTGAACATCCCCACCATCACTAATCACGTCACCGTCCTCCCAATTACCCAGGACTCACTTCTTCTTGAGTTCATTCTCAGCTCCTCACTCCTATAAGACATATCAAACCATCTGCCAAATCTTCCTATTTCTACTTTCACAAAAATTTTTCGCAGACATCCCTTTCTCTCCAGTAAACCCGGACTGTATCACTTCTCACTGGGACTCTTCTAAGCATTTCTGAATTGAGCTCCCTCCCTCTAATCTCTCCCCATTCAGATATGTCCGCCCCACAGTTGCCAAAAAGGCTGATTTTACTAAAGTACATGACAGGGTTAGATCATCACCCTGCTGAAGGAATTCAGCCCTCATTGACTCCCTGTTATCTCCAGGAGCATTCACAAAGCCCTCTAACCGACATTTAAGACTCTTCATAACTTGGTCCATTCATCCCTTCCAGGCTTGTTATACATTACCGCCCTCCATGTACTCTAAGATCCAGCCAAATCGTCCTTCTTGCCATTCTGTACACACAATAGCCCAGTTCCACTCTCCCTGCCTTTGCAAAAGCTGTGTCCCCTCATTACTGAACCGCACTCCCCTCTCCCCTGCAGCCCTCAGAATTCCCTGGCTTCTTTCAAGATTCAGTCCAAATGCCACCTGAATTTGAGGCAGGCTTTCCCTGCCTCCACTCTCTCCCTGCCTCCCACTTTTAGCATCCTCCCCACACCTCCAGATTACCCTCTAACTATTGTGGGTGTATGTATTTGCATGGACATATTTTTATGTATATATATGTGTATATACCCATATAAATGGTATTCCTTGTTGAGGCAACTGGGGGCACGGTGGATAACACTGCTAGGTCTGAAGTCACAAAGACCCAGGTTCAAATCCAGCCTCAGACACTTACTAGCTGTGAGAACCTGGACAAGTCACTTGACCAGAATCTACCTCAATTTCCTCATCTGTAAAATGGAGACTCTACCTCTGAAGGTTATAGAGAATCTCAAATGAGATAATAATTGTAAAGCATTTAGCATACATACTAGATGCTTAATAAATATTCATTTCCTTCCTTCTCCCCTTCTTTCCCCCTCCCTTCCTTCCTTCTCCCCTTCTTTCCCACTTCCTTTCTTCCTTCCTTCCTTCTTTTTTTCCTTCCATAATCAAGATCCAAGATAAACACTAAGCTGAATCAAATAAGATGAAATTCCATGGAGAAAAATGTAAGTTCTTGCACATGAATACATAAAATAAATCAGCTTCACAAACACAGTATCAGGGAATCTGTTTAGACAGCAGTTTTTCTGAAAAAGATTCTAGGAGTTTTAATGTGCTGCAAGCTCATTGTGTGTCTCTAGTATGATGAAGTATCAGTAATCTGAGACTTCATTGAAAAGCATGGTTTCCAGGAGTACAGAGGCAATGGTTGTCTCGTACTCTGCCTTCATTAGACCTAACCTGGAGGTCTGCATGCATTTCTAGGTGTCCTAGTTTTAAAAAATAATAATAATAATAATATTGATGAACTGGAAAATGTCCTAAGAAAAGTAAATAAGCTGGTGTAGTACATCAAGACTTATTGAAGGAATTGAGAGCATTGAATCTGGAGACGAAATGTTCTATTATGGGTGACATGGTAGGTGATAACTGTATCCAAGTATTTAAAAGATTATCATGTGGAAAAGGGATTAAGCCAACTCTGCTTGGCCCCAGAAACCAGAATGGGGGAAGTTACAAAGAGATAAATTTCAGCTTTTGATGTCAGGAAAACCATTGTCCCACTTAGAGCCCCCTCAACCTAGAATGGACCACTTGCAGAGGGGATGGTTCCTCCTTGGAGATCTCCAAGCAGAGGCTAAACAGCCACTTGTCAGGTATATTATACAAAATGAGATTCCTTTCATGTGCAAGTCGACCTAAAATGCCCTTGAGTTCCCTTCCTATTGTAATTCAAGGAGTATTTTCTTCTGTGGTTCTGCAATAGATGGATAAATAGACAGACAGACAGACGGGCGGATGGATGAATGGATGGATAGGTGGATAGATGGATAGATATTGATAAAGATAGACACAGACAAACAGATAGATAGATGGATGGATGGATAGATGGATATATACATATATACATACATACATGCATGCATACATACATGCATAGATACATAGACAGACATATCGACAGATCTAAAGACTCTTCTAGTCTGAGGGCTATGAGGCTGGGGATTTAATGAATGGATGCTGAAGGAGTTGTCACTAGTCTGGAATTCTGAATAGGACTGCAATCTAATTTGTGCTGGGACTTGGGGGGGATGTAGGTCCTTTTCCTGCTAAAAACCAAAACCATCCAGAAAGTAAAAGGAATTGGTCAGCCAATGCTCACATCGAGGCCATGGGCTGGGCAGAGCTGGTCCACATCAGTGAATTTCAAATGCCCTGACTTGGAATCCCACGCCTGGTTCAAAATGGAAACAGCTGAGTGCTCTTGGCTCTGCTCTTCTGCAAAAGAGCCTGGGGGACAAGCCATGGAGAGACTAAATTACCATGCTTGCTGCTGCCCAACTTTATCAGCCCACCCCCATGAAAATAGAAAACAACAAACTCTCAGTTCTCAGAGTTCTGGCCTCCCAATAAGTGCCATGTGCATCCCATGCCCCACTTTTATATTAGAGTCCCCTTAAATCTGTCCTCCACTGTCATCTGTTAGCCTTGGAGCTAAGCTGTGTTCCAAAAAGAGCCAAGACTCCAAAGAGGGGTAAGAGGGAAGAGAACGTAATATGGACAGGAACGCTCAGATTTCTAGAAAGGGTTGCTTAAACCTTAAATGAGTCAAGACTTGATTTCTCAGCACCCAGTGGAGCTGAGTCATAGAAATATTGAGTTTAGGGCCCCCATCTTGTGAAAGGGTGCTAGGACCTGAGGAAAGAGCCAACCATTCCAGAGCTGAGAGGGACCCAGAGAACATGGCATGCCAGAGGACAGAAGGCTTCAGAACACAGGCAGCAGAATGAGAGCATCAAGGTCAGATCCCTCATTCAGGCTGTACATTCCTTATCCATCAGAAAGGGGCACAAGGTCCCAAGTAGCCAGTTGGTGGTGATGCCAGAATGCCAGCAATAGCCTGAAAGAATCACTGCATCCCAGACCTGCAAAGCTGACAGAGGCCAGAGTGCATCTACTCCAGCCCTCTCATTTTACCATGAGACCACATGAGGTCACAAAGCCTGCACACACAGCAGTCACAAAGCAAAATACTTGAGGACAGGGATTGCTTTACATTTTGTATCTCTATTATTTAAGACAGTGGCTGGCAAATAGACATGTTTAATAAGTGCTTGGACAGCTGGGTAGTGTGGTGGATAGAGAACAACAGAATTGGAGTAAGGAAGATCTGAGTTCAAATCTGGGTCTAGACACTTACTAGCTGTGTGACTCTGGGAAAGTCACTTAACCCTATTTGCCTCAGTTTCCTCATCTGTAAAGTGAGAGGTAGAAGGGAATGGCAAACGACTCCATTGTCTTTGCCAAGAAAAACCAAATGGGGTGATGAAGAGTCGGACATGAGTGAAATGACTGAATTCCATGACTCCAAGCCAGCATTCCATCAGCTGTACCACTTAGCTCCCTGACCAAACCTTGAAAATGTTTAATTATGGAGCTGGGGGTCTTAGAGATGATGCAACCCAATGAAAAACAATGTGGTATAAGACATAACACACGAGATTTCAAGGTAAAACTTGAACTTAGCTCTTATCAAATCCAACAGAGCTGTGTGGTAATAAGCCAGTTACATAGCCTCTCCAAGACTTGGTTTCCTCCCCTGTGAAGTAGCAATGGATCCTAAATACCCATGGCTCCCACTTCAAGAGATCACTAGAAGCCTTAAAACAAGTAATATTGTGAAACAGTTTGAAACTATAAAGTGCCCCCAAAATGTCTCTTCTTATTCTTCTTGATGATCTTGCTACTTTTATAAAAGAACTGCTTGTCCCCACAGGGCAGAGCTGGGAGAATTGAGAAAAAATTGGCAAGGGAGCAGATTTCCTATTGATGGAAGGAGACAACTGCCTAACAAATTGAATTCATCCTGAATGGATTGGGCTGCCTCATGATGGTGGGGGTCAGGGAGGCTCCCCATCCCTGGTGGTCTTCAAGGTAAAGTTATATGACTACTTTTTAGGGATGCTTTAGAGAGCTGGCACCTTCCCACTCAAAGATTCGATGAAGTTCAAATATGAATTTATAACGTTTCCTCTAGATATCCTCTTTCTGACTTTACTCTTTCCCAGAGTTCGAGCTCCAAGCTGTTCTTTCCCTCCTGCTATTTTTGAACCCTGGGGGTCTCCTGTAATCCCTATCCCAAGACAGAGAGAGAAAGAGAGAAAAATGGAGAGGGAAAGGTAGAGGGATGAAAGAGAAGACAGAGAGAGAGAGAGAGAGAGAGAGAGAGAGAGAGAGAGAGAGAGAGAGAGAGATTGTGTGTGTGTGCGCACATGTGTGTATGTGTGCAGAACACCCTTTTGTCTCCCTCTGTAACCCAGGAACAAGTCAGTCTTCTATTTGTTCAACTCTGGGGATTCCTAAATTGAAAGTGGGAACATCTGTGCCCAGAAGGCTGCATTGGGATGCAGCTGCCCAGGATTTTGTAGGTGTACTTATGAGGCACTGGCATTTGGATTCTGTATAAAGAGAAACTAGCTTTAGGGCACAAGGAGTTTTTTTGAGGGGGTAGATTGTTGAGAGCAGAGTTAGCCCTGGGATTCATATCCAGGAATCAGTGTGTTTGTAAGAAACCACATGTGGGAAGACTGTCCAGCACTTAGAACCCCACAGTTAGTGTGAGAAAATTCTTATGTGTTCAGATAGCAAGATGGAGCCCCAAAGGGTGTGCTGGGATTTGGCACAAGCTTGAGGGTGTAACAAGTGGCTGTCCTGGGTCCAGCATCCTCTTGTCATGGTGATCCTAGGGTTGGGGTACTGGAGTAAGGCAGCACAAGGGGGGATTCTGTAGTCCATGTCATCTGGTTCTGAATGACAAAGATCTGACCTCCTTAGAGTTTCAAAAGGAAGAGACAGCAGGGAAGGGATCCAGGAGGTCTGGAGTGCAGAGGCTGTGAACATAAGCACCATGGCAGAGGAGGACAGTTCAGGGCACTCTCTTCAACACTAAAGCCATTTTTCCTACTCTGGTTTCTCTTCTCTCAATTAAACTGTGATTGAAAGGTTTCCCAGCTTCTCCCTTACATTCTTGTCCTCTGGTATCCATCCTCTGCCACACTTCTGCAGCTCCTCCTCTGCTGTGGAAGGCTTCAGTGCCAGGCTCTGTCCCATCTTGTTCAAGGCAGTCTCAGCAACATTTGAAATAAAATATGGCATGTCACCAGATTATAGGAGAATAGTCATTGATAATAACAGTAATTATCCCCATTAGAGGCACTTCCTTCAATATGAAACATCAAAGCAGCAGTTTTCAATTAACTTTCCTAAGCTCCTGGAACCAAGCCATCGATTCTGGGGTTTTCCTCTATGTCTGTTTGTGTGACTGTGTGACTTTCTGAATCTATGTACCCCCATGTCAATATATACCTGCAAGCTGGTATCATCTCTTTGTGAGTATCTCTGCTGATACATACAAAACTTATCTGTGTGAATTTTGCTTTAAGTGTCTGCATCTGTATCTGCACACATTGTGGTAGGGAGCTCACCATCTCCCAGGATGACTCATTCTACTTTGGGGTACTTCTCATTATTGGGAATTTTTCCTGACATCGTGATTAAGTTGGGCTCTTTATCATTTATAAGATCATAGGATAATGGATTGAGGAGCTGGAGAAGACCTAATGAGTCACCTAGTCTGGTCTTCCTCACTTTATAGATGAGGAAACTGAGGTACAGGGACATTAAGTGACTTTTTAAGGTCCTTTGGCAGAGGCAGAACCCACATCCGCTGACTTTACATCCAAATTCTCCCTATAGCTCCTTGTCTTGGTCTCTGGGACCAGGCAGAGCCACTCTGGTCGCTTCTCCACATCATTGCTCCTCAAACACTTGAAGACAAGTCCCCCCTACAATTTAAACATCCCTAGTTCAAGTGAAGTCATGGTGATCAGCATTTACTCAATGCTTACTAAGTTCCAGGTCCTATACTAAGCCCAGAAAGACACTCTAATTCCTATCAATCAGTCAGTAACATTTATTAAGTGCCAGCTGTATGTCAAGCACCTTGCTAATCATTTGGGGATACAAAAAAGAAAAAGAAAAGGCAAAAGATAAGCCTTGCCCTCAAGGAGTTTGGGACATTTAATAGACAGCTGGAGAGATACCAGAGATCTGGAGGGAGTTTAGGCATAAATAGATCTGATAATCATCTGCATAATTGGATCCATAGGAACTGATAAGGTCACTCAGAAAGAAAGTATAGAAGGAGAAAAGAATAGGGTCCAAATTGCTTGCCTTTATCAGACATGACCTAGGTGAAGATACAGGAAAGAAGACTGAGGAGGGGCAATCTAATCATTAGGGGGGGCCAGGATGGAGTAGAGTCATGGAAACCTAGGGAGAAAAGGCTATCAAAGAGAAGAGGGTGAGCAACTGTGCCAAAGGCTGGAGACAAGGCAAGAAGGTTGAGTGTTGAGAAAAGGCCAATGGATTTACTGATTAAGAGATCATTAGTAACTTTGGAGAGAATGATTTTGGCTGAATGAGATCAGAAACCAGACTGCAGAGTTAATAAGAGTGAGAAGAAAGGAAGTGAAGGCACCTATTATAGATGACCTTCTCAAGGAGTTCAGCCACAAAATGGCAGAAAGACATAGGAAGCTGGTTAATGGACATAGATGGCTCAATAGATGGAGTTTTTGTTTTTGTTTTGGAGGATGGGGAAGACTCCGTCATATTGGTAAGCAGTAGGTAGGGAGAGACTGAAGATAAATCAGAGTGAGGATGACAGAGGGGGCTTCATCATTTTCCCCAGCTACATTCAGCAGGATTACTATGGAAATGAAGGCAGTAGATGGTGGGAGTGATTTAAGCCTGGGGCTTTGCAGGGCAAGTTAGATAATTTAAAAAAGAGCCAGAAGCTCAAGCAAAAAGGACAGAGGAGACTTGAACTGGTTCACCAAGAAGTCAAGATGGGGAAAAGAGGAAAGTATAGATAGTGAAAGGGAGAAGACATGGGAAAGAACTGAGGGAAACAGAAACTAAAGGTCACAGTAGGGAAAAAAGAATGGGGTGTGGGCTTGCAATGAAGAGGGAGAGGTGGAATGACAACAGATTGCGATCACTGAAGCTCATTAAAGTGGATGGGGTGGGTCTGCAGGTGATGGCAAGAGCAAGGGTATTCCCATCTTTGTGTGTGGCTGAGGTAGGGTGGAGGAGTAGTTATGGGAAGTGAGTAAAGGGATCCAGAGGTTAGGGTGTTTGAGAGACTGATAATATATGAGGGCAGGAGTTAGGAAACACTGTGAGTCATGAGACTGCACTCATGGAGGAACTAAGGGGAGTATCATGGAGGTCTGAAAACAACTACAAGAATCTTGATTGGGTGGTAGACTTGGATTGAGTGAACCTACAAGGGGGAAAGGTTATCAGGGGATGGGGGG
>CM053593.1:18466094-18478253 GCA_028646575.1 Pseudocheirus occidentalis
CTTGAATAATGATAGCCAAGGACCAGGAATCAGTATATAAGGAAGGTAGAATGAAGTAGGATTTTGGTCATCATTGATAACTGAGTGCAGGTAAATTACCAACATTTCTGTGGGTTTGACTTTAGAGTAAGTAGTCTCAGGGTGTAAAGTGGCTCTGGTGAGGGGACCTATGAGGGGAGCTGATTAAATGTTATTTCTAGGGGCAGTTAGGTGGACGAGTAAATAGAGCACCTATCCTAGAGTCAGGAGGACCTGAGTTCAAATTTTACCTCAGATACTTGACACACTGGCTGTGTGACCTTGGGCAAGTCACTTAACCCCAATGGCCTTGCCTTCCCCTTCCAAAAAAAATGTTATTTCTATCCTATTCTTTCAGGCGGGTGAGGCCAGGAAACCAGTGGAGGGAGCATGATGGAACGGGGTTCCTCTCCATCCCCTGTAGGTAGGAAGGGTCTCCTGCAAATGGGAAAAAACCAGTTGGGGAAACTTGCAGGAGACTGAATCAGGTCTTTCCACTGCAAGCAGTTAGTGATTTTCTAAATCTATCATATAGATTCATAAATTGAAGAGTCAGGAGCCAGACCCAGTTCTTCTGACTTGAGAACCAGCGATCTTTTTCAATACGCTACTCCACATCCTTGACATATCAGGTTTTATATTTCTTTAAAAGAAGAGAGAAGGGGATGGGAACAGTTTAAAGAAACTAACTCTAATTCCTATTTTTTTCTTCTTCCAAATTTTGACCTCATGTTTTAATGATGGCCTCTTGGCAGCAGGTTCTGGATGGAACTTCAAAGAATCACTCAGGGCCTTCCAAGAGTGAACTCAAAAAGGCAATTGAAGGTGAGAAG
The DNA here is from genome assembly GCA_028646575.1 of Pseudocheirus occidentalis. Taxonomy (NCBI): domain Eukaryota; kingdom Metazoa; phylum Chordata; class Mammalia; order Diprotodontia; family Pseudocheiridae; genus Pseudocheirus; species Pseudocheirus occidentalis. The sequence goes on from CM053593.1 coordinate 18,466,946, forward strand.
GTTCTGGGAAACTATGTGACTGCTGAACACCACTTACTATTTCACTGAGTGAAGTCAAAATAGGAGCTGGCCCCAAAGAGCCCAGGTTACACTCCCAACGTCAGAGTCTTGACTTGTGTGCAAAAGAGGCCAGTTACAGTCGCATTCCTGGGCTCCCAAGTAGGACAACGAAGCATGGGGGGAGCGGTGTGGTGTGTTCAGGAGGTGGGGAGGGGGAGTGTCAAAGGGGGAACAAGCTTACCTAGCTGGTCTGTACCTCGGTAGCTTCCTATTTCAATTAATTATTCTTGCTAACTGGATGCTAAACTCCGTTGTTTCTCTGTTTCTAAAGGATATCAAATGTCCTCATCCTCTAAATTTCAGCATCCTGGTACAAAGCCCTACTCACGCCATCCTTCCTTAGAAGACTTCTGGGATTTATTCTGAAAGAATAGAAAAGCTATTTCTAGTCACATCATGACTAGAAATTACCTGTGCTGTTACTGTCTTCTACAAGAAGGGAGGAAGAAGACCGTTGAATTTGGGATCAGAGAACCTAAGTTTGTATCCTGCCTATGACATTTACAAATTATGTGATCTTTGGCATACTTGACCTTTACGTGCTTTGGTTTCCTCATTTTTAAAACATTCCCTGTTCTAAGGACTAGTTCTGACATTCTCTGCCCTAATATCCATTCACATATGATATTCTGTATTCTTCATCCCTTCTAGCCCTGGCATTCTATACTCTAAGCTCCCTAATGGCTCTAAGACCTAGGCCAACAATGGCTCAATGGATAGAGGGTTAGACCTGAAATGAGGAAGATCTGAGCTCAAATCCAAACTCAGGCACATTCACTGTGTCATGCTAGGTAAGTGAAGAAACTCGGGCAGATAAAGGCTTGCCCAGCATGACACATGGCATAGAATATCAGAGTTGGGCGGGTTCTTAAAACAGAATAATAAGTTAGCATTTATATGGCAATTTAGGTATGCAAAGTGCTTCATTATTACTTCATATTATGCTCACAAAAATCCTTGGAGGACATAGGTGTTATTATTTTTTTAAGAATAAAATGAAATAATCATAAAGCACTTTGCAAATCTTATTATTCTATGTATTATGATCCCTTCCGCATCTGATATTGTATGTCCTAAGGTCAATTCTATATCTGGTACTTGAAGGTGTTATAAAACAGCAGCCATATGCTAAAATCCACTGGGCTGGTGACTGACTTCTGGCTGCCCTTTATCCTTCCTGTGCCCTTAGCCAAATCAACTCAACTCAACAAACTTGTACAAAATATTGATTAAACACAAGGCTGGTATGTATAAAATTACTATATGACTGTGAGGTGGATAACAGAGAGTTAGGAAATTGATGAGAAAGTAGATAGAGCTGACACATGGTCCTTGACAATGGAACATCCCAAATTCAGATCCTAACATCTCACTCCCCAACATGGTATATAAAAGGAAGCTGAAATAACATTTAGATGTAGGAAGCTGAGAATAGTGACTGGACCTGCCCAAGTACACACTGTGAAAACATATTCAGGATGTGACTGAATCTTTAAAATGTTGATAGATCACTTAACAAGATGTCATCTGTGACATACATTAAAGTATGTGGGCATATATTAAAATAATGGAAAATGTCATGGGTGATAGTAAAATCCCAAGAGGCTAGCCCTGAGCATCAATAGCTACCGACTATATTGTATGTCCTTTGTTATTACCTTTGTTGTCCTTATTCACTCATGTCCAACTCTTCATGACCCCATTTGAGGTTCTCTTGCATTTCCTTTTCCAGCTCATTTTACAGATGAGGAAACTGAGACAAATAGGGTTAAGTTACTTGCCCAGGATCACACAGCTAGTAAATGTCTGAGGACTGATTTGAATTCATGAAGATGAGTCTTCTTGACTCAGGACCTGGCACTTATCCACTGTACCACCTAGTAGCCACAGCCCTTACCTTTACTTTCTTTTCTTTATATCGTCTTCATGAGAATGTTGGTAAAAATATGAAAAGGTCGTTTGGGTGGCTTTCACAAATTTTCCTCCATAGCAATTACATCTTAAAGGTGAACAATTGACTCAAAGTTTCAAAGAACATAAGAACTCACTGCATTTATTGTTTGTTAATGATTCACTTTCCTTCACCCCTCCCCAAAAAAACAACAAAAACATTTGACCCGGTAGAGTAAAATGGAAATGCCACCCTTAAATTCTCTGACTCAAGAGAGGTCTTTAAGGTAAGACCTATATGGTAAGTTGCCCTGAAATAGGCATTTCATCTATTGCCAAAAATAATATTAATAATAATAATAATGGCATCTATTGCCAATAATAATAATTATAATAGCTAGCATTTAAAGCTCATTTGGGGTGGCTAAGTGGCACAGTGAATAGAGCACCAGCCCTGGAGTCAGGAGGACCTGAGTTCAAATCCAGCCTCAAGACACTTAACACTTACTAGCCATGTGACCTTAGGCAAGTCACTCAACCCCAATTGCCCTGCCTTCCCCCCTCCAAAAGGAAAAAAAAAAACCTTATATAGTGCTTCATGTGTATGACCCTCATTTGATCCTCACAACAGTTCTGTGAAATGTGCTGCTATGATTCCCATTTTACAGATGAAGAAACTAAGGCAAACCGAGGTTCAGTGACTTGCCCAGGGCCACAAAATTTTAACTTGGGTCTCCTTTCCTCTGAGCCCAGTACATTATTTACCATGACATCTAGTTGCTTGCTATGATCATCAAGACTGTGACACGGCCAAGATCATGGTAAGTCCATTGAGACCGGACATCTCCAACATGTATCCCAGATATATTTGCTGATGGATGATAAGCTGGGTCCAGAATTGAACAGAAAGGAAAGAATGGGGGAAATGGAGAATTAATTTTAAATTGCATTTGGAAAATTATGCCATGCTTTATTTTTTTGTTTATTTTATTTTCAATTTATGGAATATAACAAATGTTTCCTTAACATAGTCCAATAAAAAGATGAAATTGCAAATCTACCATGCACAACTTGCTATTCCTTTCAAATATCTAACTAAATTATCATGTAAATTTATTTTTCCCTTTTCTTATTCCCTCCCCACCCCACCCTAAAGATGACTACCATCAGATACAAATAGGGGTGTGCGTGTAAAATTATTCTGTACATACTTTTATTTATCAGTTCTTTCTCTGGATGCAGAAAGCATCTTTCTTCATGTGTCCTTTCTAGTTAATCTAGTATTTATAATAGTCAAAATCATTTATTTACTCAAAGTCATTCTTCATATTGCTCTCATTTGCCCTCAGTATTCTCTTGGTTCTGCTCATTACACTCTTCATTATTTCATGCAAATCTATCCGTGTTTTTTATAAAATCATTGAACTCATAATTTCTTACAGCACAGTAGTCTTCCATTACAATCATATATCACAACTTCTTCATCCATTCCCTAATTGATGGGAATCCCTGCAATTCCCAGTTCTTTGCCACCACAGAGAGCTGCTATAAACATTTTAGAGCATGTAGGTTCTTTTTCCTTTTTCCCTGATCATCTTTGGAAATAAACAAAGTAGTAGTATTGCTGGGTCAAAGGGTATAGGCAGTTTAATAAGTGCGCATAATTCCAGACCACTCTCCAAAAGAGTTGGATCAGTGCCAATAATGCAAATCTCATCCCAAGAAGACATAGAAAAAAGTGTGTGTGTGTGTGTATGTGCGTGTGTACACAATACAAATGTTTTCCCAGTGATATATAGCTGCAAATTTGAGAACATCATAATTCTCAAAATATTGAGTGATAGGGATTCTAGACAACAAAGAAGTTAACACTGGGCACAGAGAGTTCCCAATATATTTCCAAGGATGATTTTGATATGAGAAGGATCATAAGAGATAGTATCATGGAAATATGTAAATGAAAAGGAGGTGGACCAGTCATGTAGCAAGAGTAATGGAAAAAACTTCCATCTATTATCCATTTAGACACCAAAATGGTTTTTCTAAAGCACAAATCTATGCCACCCCCTTGTCAATAAACTCCAGTGGCTCCCCGTTGTTTCCAAAATCAAATACAAAATGTTTTGTTTGGCATACATCACCACGTGACATTGGTGGGTAATAAGATGGGAATAGTCAATTTTGGAGAGATTGTGGAAAGATTGGCATACAATTGCATTGTTGGTAGAATTGTCCATTAGTCCACCCTCTCTGGAAAGCATGCTCAAATTATAAAAAGAGAATGACTGAAGTGTCCACATCTTTTCACCTTTTTATTCCATTGCTTAGCATATACTTTAAAGAGACCAATGACAAAGGCCTCCACATAGATCAACCTACTGATATCAGCATTTTTGTAGTGGTACAGAAATGCCTATCAGCCGGAGAATGGCCAGACAAGATGTAGCATATAAGCGGAATGAAATGTTAATATTTTATGAGAAATAATTAATATGATGAAAACAAAGAAGCACGAGAAGACAGACGTGACTGATTCAATAATATAGATGGAAAGAACAGCAGGAGCAAAACAATCAAAACTAAATCTCGCAAAATTAGAATGGCCAAGTTTAATCCTAAAGAAAGGATATAAGAATGCACCTTCCCAACTTCTTTTCATAGTTATTGGACTATTGAAGTGGAAAACAGTCTATAACACCAGATTTTTGTGATATTTACTTCTTATTGATTTTTCCTTCTTTCTGTTGTTTGTTATAAGCAATGGCTTTCTGGGAGGAAAGAGGATACTTTGGAAAAGTGTAGGTAGTGTCAAAACTAAAGGTATCAAAAAATTAATTTTTAAATTTTTTTAGATACCTTCTAGTTTCTGCCTTTAAAATGTTTATAATCTGAATTTTAAAAAGTTTATAATCTAATGGGAATAGGGCCAGGTGATGGTCTCAGAATCACAGAATGAAATTCACAGAATCTCAATATTAGAAGGGCCGTCCTGGCCATTTGGTAGAATCCATACATTAAAAAAGAGTCCCTTCTACAACATTTTGAACAAAGGCTCTTCCAGTCTCTGCTTGAGGATGTCCAGAAAAGAGAAATCCACAACCTCTCAAAGCAGCCTATTCCCTGTTTGGGCAGCTGTATTATTAGGAGGCCCCCCCCCTTACATCCTGTCTCACTTGCCCAAATAAGTTAGCTATAAAATAGTGTGATGAAGTCAAAGTTGAGATTCAGACAAAGGGATCTGGAAAAACATGAGGAGAGAGAGGATCCTTCCCTATCACACAGCTAGCCCCCTTCTCTCTTCCTGCAAAAAACTAATAACAATAATAATAATTCCCTGAGGAAAGTACTGGCCTAAGGAAGCCGGTGGAAGGGTCTGAAGTATGGAGAGAGTCCCTCATCCCTCCTCCTCCCCCCAGTTGGGTTTGCAGTATCCACTTTCCTGAGAGCACCAAAGAAAAATAAATCATTATCCCAATGGCAGGAGCTGCTTCTCGCTGCGCCACTCTAATGAAGGATAAGGTTACGCAGCAGGTCTGGTTACTTGAACACCAGCAGAGATAAAAATCCAACAGGCTCAGGTCAGTGGAGAATTAGGCTGGGTTTCTTTTGGACAGAAGGAAGATAGAGAAACAAAAGAAAAAGAGGTCATAGCCAGCAATCCCCTTAGCAGAGGGAGCAAGAGAGAGCCCCAGAAGATTAAAGACTTGGCTAGCAAGTAACCCTTGAGGTAGGATTTTTGATCCAGCTCACAGTCTCTGAAGTCTCCAGGGAAACTGTTAGCATCATTCAGGGCCCCCAGGTCTGCTCAGTCACTTCCTCACCTGGTCTGAATCTGGTGATCAGTAGAGGCTCTACCTCTATTAAGACTTTCCTCTGAATGCTTACCGAGTCCCTTCCAGAGGTGCCCCTGGGTTCTTGAAGATCTTACTTATGGAACCAAGCATTAGATCATAGAATGCTATATTTCAGGCTGGAAGGGACCCAGGGATCCAAGGCATTCAACCTCCTCATTTTGTAGATGGCATAGAAAGGACTGAGTGCCTGAGTCAGGGATGCACATTCAATCCCCTCATCTTACAGATGGGGAGCTGCCCATTTCACAGAAGAAAGGGATGGAAGTGGTTGGGGGAGAGACAGCATTTAAACTGGAAGAGAATTTCATTTTATAAATGAGGAAATAGAACCACAAAGAGTTTCATCATTTTGGCCAACATCACGTATGTTGTAGATCCAAGACTCAAGGTCAATCCCTCTTAAGACAAATCTAGTGCTTTCCCCACCTACCTATCATGGCGTCCTCAGTGTTAGAACCAGAAATCTAGCCTTACTGAGTGCCCTTTGTCTTGAATTCTTACTAATCTCTTTTGACACTTTTCTGGTGTAGATCTGACATGCATGAGCTCATACAAACCTGGACAGACACATCTTATCAAAAACCATCAAGAGAAACAGTCAAGTGAAACCTACCAATGACAGGCTGGGTTGGGTTGACCAATAACCATAGGGGCCGTATCGGAGAACATATGCAATATTCAGTACCCAGATTCCCCCACTTCTGTAAAAGTAGGAGAGAGATTTTACCAACTGTCTTCCGGCACCATTGCCTGTCAGTCAGGATCAGCTTTCTTCCAGCATCATTTGCATTACATGTGCTCTCTCCTAGCTCTTCTTTGCACTTCATCAATTCATACAAGTCTTCCCATCTTTTCCTTTCTTCATATTCACATTTCTTACAATGCAATAACATATCATCATGTGCCACTGTTTGTTCCCCATTTCCTAATCAATGAATACCAACATTATTCTAAGTTCCCCACCCCATGAAAAAATGCTGCTATGAATATTCTAGGCTAGATGGCACAATGGATAGAGCTCCAGGCCTAGAGCCAGGAAAACTCTTCTTCCTGAGTTCAAATCTTTAGACAATTACTAACTGTGTGACCCTGGGAAAGTCACTTAACCTGTTTGCCTCAGTTTCCTCATCTGTAAAATGAGCTGGATTAGGGAATGGCAAACCACTCTAGTACCTCTGTCATGAAATCCCCAAATGAGGTTGTGGAGAGTTGAAAGCAGCAGCAGCAGCAGCAACCACAACAGACAACCACCACCATTTTAGTATATATGAAAGGTTCTTCCTCTTTCCTCAGGTTATGCCCCCATCTATGAGATCACTGGGACAAAGGGTAGAAATTGTTTAGTGATTTTTCTCACATAATTCCAGGTTGCTTTCTACAACTGCTAGAAGAATTCATAGCTCTATCCACACTGTATTGTGTTCTATTATCTGTCAATACTGAATCATATCCAGAGTGTTTCAACCTTCCATCCAAGGCTGCATAGGTACAGATGACTGACACCGAATCATAAAACTTCAGAATTGGAATGAACCTCAGTAGCCACCTATTTAAAATTCTATATGAAAGGAATACCCCAATAATCAGTCAATCACTCAGTAAGCATTATTAAGCATTGCAGATACAAAAAAAGTTAAAAGATAGCCCCTGTCCTCAAGGAACTTACAGTCTAATGGGGGAGGCAGCACGCAAACAAATACTTAGAAAGTAAGTTATATACAGGATATTTATACAGGAGATGGTTAACAGAGGGAAGACACTGGAATCAAGAACTGGGGAAGGCTTCTTGTAAAAAGTAGTATTGTAAGTGGGCCTTAAAGGAAGTCAAAGAAGTCAGTAGTTGTAGCAGAGGAGGGAGAAAGTTCTAGGCACAGGGGCCCAGAATGCCAAAGAAAATGTTCAGGGTGGAGAAATGGGAGTGTCTGCTTCATTGAACAACTAGGAAATCTGTGTTGCTGAATTAAAGAGTAGGTGTCTGGGAATAAGGTGTAAAAATACTGGTAGGACAGCAGGAAGCCAGGTTATAAAGGGCTTTGGCTGCCAAGCAGAGCACTTTATATTTGATCCTACAGGCAATAGGGAGCCATAGGAGTTTACTGAGTAAGGAGTGACATAATCAGACCTGCACTTTAGAAAGTCACTTTAGTGACTGAATGAAGGACAGATTGAAGGAGAAAGAAACACGAGGCAAGCAAATGCATCGTGCTGGTTATTTCAAAGTCCAGGCACAAAGTGATGAGGCCCTGCATTAGAATAATGGTTGTGTCAGAGAAGAGAAAGGGATATGTACAAAGGTGAAATTGCATGGCAGCAGCTTGGATATGGGAGTGGATCCTCTTCAGCAGAGGATCCAGAACAGAACCTTGAGAGCCAGCAACAGTCAGAGGCATGTTCAGGAAAAGGATCCAGCAACAGAGACAGGAGAGGTCAAAGAGAGAGCAGTAGAACCAAGACAGACTCATACCCTGAAAACCAGGGGAGAAGAGAGAATGATCCACAGTGTCAACGGCTGCAGAGAGATGAAGGAGAATGAGGACAGAGAAAAGGGCATAAGATTTGGCAACTAGAGATTGTTAGTAACTTTGGAGAGAGCAGCTTTGGTGGAATGATAAAGTCAGAAGCCAGATTGTAAGGGGTTAAGAGCAGAGTGAGAGGAGAGTAATTGGAGGTACCAGTTGCAGATGGTCTTTTCAAGCAGTTCAGCTACAAGGGGGAAAAGAAACACAGGATGATGGTTAGTGGGAATGGAAGGGTCAAGTAAGAGTTTTCTTCAGGATTGGGGAGACAAATGACCATCTAATTTCTTCATGAAGGTCTCCAAAGAGGGAGAATCCATGATCTCCCAGTGTGACCCATGTACTTTTAGACACATTCATGTCCTACAAAGAAGCATAAAAGGTACTGGTAGGAGTGAGGGTGAGGAGGTAAAACAGGAAGGTACTTGAGAAACCCCATAATCCCCAGGGTCAACCCCTACCATATTCAGCCAAAGGAAAGCAATTCATCATTTAGAAGCATTGGAGACAAACAATCATGATAAAAGTTCCAAGAAGAGCCCCGTTTGAGGAAGAACTACTTTAGTTACCTCTGTTTGAATTGAATACATTATTTTGTAGGATCCTAAGATATGCATGAAAGACCCTTTTTTTGAAGAGAGCTTTCCAGGCTATGTTTTGTTCCATCAAGTAAAATACCTTTTTTTTTTCTTTCTAATCAATAAACAAGACCTCACTTCCTCTGTTCCTTTTTAAGTCAATTATATGTTTGTAAAGATATGGTCAGCTGTAGAAAATTGTTCACAAAAATCTGTTCCTTTGTTGTATTTCCTGACTAATAAACAGATGTCATTTGATTGGAGTACATCCTACATGAAAAATGAGAAAGGAAGCTTTTGGCTCAATAGTTACTGATATACCCTCAATCACTATTTTTATGCAATAATATCAGCTGTGATTTTTCCCCGTTTCCTTTGGTATTATCCTTTCCCAGACAGACATATCTTGTGAACGGACCACCTCCCTCCCATGCTTTCCAGATGATGTTTCTACAACATAGAGGTCCTAGGCATGTAGTTAGCTGGGTTCAGCTGCTCTTCCTGCCTTAATCTTCATAAACTGCTATTTTGGTTTCCTCTTAGAGCATATCAGGGTCTAGCCTATTGAGGTCTAAGATAAAGAATTATAGGGAGGATTCTGAGAAGATGGCAGAGGAGGTCAGAAAATTTCAAGCTCTCAAGATTTTTCCCCCACAAAATAGAAAAAAATAGTGCCTCAGAGTGAATACAGAGCAGTAAAAATAAATAAGAGTAGAGGGAGAACAGGACTCCTCCTAGGACTATCTGAGAAGATCTGAAGAAAAATCCCAGGACAATGTTTAATCCCAGTAGGACCACTTAAACAACAAGCAGCAAGCCCTAGGATTAGCTGGGCAGGGAGGCTACCTCCATCCCACCCACAAGAACTTTTACCCCCAGGGACAGTGGGGGGAGTTGGTCATCCGGGCCAAGGAAAATTGAGGTAACATCTACCAACAAGGCATGCCAGCCCCAACTATGTTGGGGAAACAGAGACATAGCCAAAGGCAAGAAGGAACCAGGGAGCAGGAAGGGACCAGAACATACCCAGTGAGTGCAAAACCAGTGGAGCAGGGATGCTTCTGGCTGAAGGTACTTACAGGAAGGTGAAGGTCTTGGTTTCTGTTCCACTCCAGAGAGAAAAACTGAAGATCTGAAGCCAGAGGCACCATCTTCCACACCCCAACACTAGAAGTGATTATAAAAAACTAAGCTATTACAAATTTGGAAAAAAATGCAGGCAAAGGAGAAAGAATTCAACCATAGAGTCAATTATGGCAATAGAGATGACTAAGGTTCATCTTCAAAGAAGGATGCTGAAGCAAAGAAATCCTCTCCCATCCCAAAGAGTAATGTCAAATGGTCACCTGCTTGAAAATAATTCATACAATAGTTTTTACAAGACTTTAAGAATCAAATGAGAGAGACTGAGGAAAAACTTTGTTAAAAAATTAAGAACAATCCAAGAAAGACAAGATTAGAAAAGAAGGTCAGCCAATTAGAAAAGGAGATCCAGAATCTTAAGAAAGAAAACAGCTCCTTGAAAATCAGAATTGAGAAAGGGGAAGCCAATGAAGATATAAGAGATCAAGAAATAATAAAATGGAAAGAATGAAAAAAGAAGAGAATGTGAAAAATCTCATAAGAAAAACAACTGATCTGGAGAATAGATCAAGAAGAGGAAACATAAGAATAATCAGACTACCTGAAAGCTTTGATAAAAAAAAAAATCTTGATACAATAATACAACAAATAATTAAAGAAAATTGTTCGGGAGAGCGGAGCCAAAATGACAGCATAGAAGCAGCAAAGGTTCTCGGCTCCCACACAGCCACCTTAAATACCCACAAAATATGACTCTAAACAAATTTTAGGGCTCCAAAACTCACAAAAATATAGAAAATACATCTCTCACGAAGGCAGCTCGGCAGGTGGGGCTTATCATGGCAGGTTGGGAGCCAAGGCCAGCCCAGCCCAAAACTGTGGCAGCAATAAAACTCTAGAATCCTTTTTGGGGACAAAAAGGATCAAAGCATGGAGTGGGAGGAAGACAACACAGTAAGAACTCCCACACCAAATGCTTCCAAGAAACATGAAGATTCCTACAAGCCATAGATTGACTTAAAAAGGACTTTGAAAACCAAATAAGGGAAGTGGAGGAAAAAATAGGAAGAGAAATGAGAATGATGCAAGAAAATCATGAAAAGAGAGTCAACAACCTGACTGAAGAAAATAACACCTTAAAGAACAAATTAACTCAAATGGCAAAAGAGGCCCAAAAAGCTAAGGAGGAGAAGAATGCCTTAAAAAGTCAAATTTGCCGGATGGAAAAAGAATCTCAAAAGCACTCTGAAGAGAATAATTCCTTCAGAATTAGAGTGGAGAAAGTGGAAGCAAATGACTTTATGAGAAACCAAGATACTATTAAACA
>CM053593.1:18478753-18527183 GCA_028646575.1 Pseudocheirus occidentalis
GCACATCTGTTGCTACAGGCAGTGCAGCAGGCAGGGCTCTTCGCAGCAGTCTGGGAGCCCTGCCAAAACCCCCGGCAGCGTCAGGCCCTGGGGCATCGGTCAGGGAACCACAGCTATAGGAGAGCAGATCGGCTGCACTGGAGGCACAGTTACCACATTTATCAGGCCAGAAGAAAAAAAGGCTAAGAGGGTCTTGCTGATGTTTTCAGGGGTTCTGGGATTGTTCTGCAGACAGAGAGTGAATTACTGAGGACACTGGCAATGTATATTGTGGCTTTCTTAAGCTTTTTCTTCCAAGGAACAGAGATTGCTAAGAATTTGCTTAGGGTCAAGATGAAGGAAGGACCTTTCCTTGGATTTTCAATGCTGTGATGATATCTTAACGCTTAAGGGTAGATGGCCTTTTGTGCCCTCCTGCCCCTTTTGAGAAAATGCTTGCATTAATGGATGGTATTGTAGTTCAGTTGTGATCCAGGGGTGGGAAACTTTTGACTTTTGGTGCACTCTGACTGACCAAATGAATGTACTTTGTTTCTGACTGGAAACTAATCTCCATTTGAGAAGAGAGACTTTGACTAACTAAATGAATGTACTGTCCAGGGGTGGAGTAGTACCTGGATTGAACTGAGAATTTACTTGCTAAATGAATGAGTTACACTGTATTTTGATTTTCTCTGTTCTGTGAATGTTTTGCCTTAATCTGTCACTGAATAAATGGAGTTTGCTATGCTAGTGTTCCAAACCTTGGAAGTTGCCTTTGCTTGGCATTACAGGGGAATGCTGTAAAAATGAGTTACCCGGATTTGGGCAAAACATTTGACAAAGTGACTCATGCTTTTCTTCTGGAAAAGATGAAGTTGTATGGGCTCAATATGAATCAACAACGTCATATGTCAGTCAAAGTAACTGATACAACTTTGACTGCACTAATGGAAGCCTGGTGTCCGTGATTAGGTAAATAATAGTTCTATTCCTCTGGTAACTTGTCAGACATCTGGGAAATTACTGAGTTTTAGTTCTGGGCCCTATGTTTAGGAAGGGTTTAATAAACTGGAGACTTTAGAGAAAAGGGCAACCAGGAAAGTGAAGGGCCTTGAGGTCATAACAGAGAAGTCTCAATTCAAGAAATTCGATGTTTAGTCTGGAGAATATAAGACTAGGGGTTGGGTAGGGGATATAACGGCCATATCAAAGTATCTCAAGGGCTACCATACCAAAGGATGATTAATGATTGATCTGCAACCAGGAACAATGGGCAGGAATTTTAAGCAAATTTGGGCTGGATGTCAAGAATGACATGACTTCCTAACAATTAAAAAAAAGTACTGAAATCTCAAGAAGCAACAGTAGGCTCTTGCTCACTGGAGGTCTTCAGGCAAAGACCACATGACCACTATCCCTGTTTCTTTTAGTGTGGATGCCTCCTTTGGTAATAGTGTGACTAGATGGTCTCTGAGGTCTGGCCCAAATTTAAGATTCTATGACTCTGAAATAGTTGACTAAATTATATTTTGTTGATGACCCCTACACATCTGCCATTCAGGATAGCCCTGTTACTTACCTGTACTTTTACTCAAAGGTAATAGATCCAGTTCCTGCCAGTGAAAAACCTAAAATCCAAATGTTATATCTCCCCAGGTCCCAGCATGCCTAGACTCTGAGACAATCTTGTATAAAGTGAAATGTGCAGAATGCTTAATATTTGCCTTTGATATTCTCTAATCAATCTTCCAGGGGCTAATTTCTACCCTCATACCACCTTTTCGATCCAATTTCCAAAGAGTCATTGCCCTCAGGCTGCTCAGAGACCACCCTCCACTCTGCTTCCTGTCCCATACCTAGACCCCTAGCCATGTTGCAAACCCTAACATTGTCCCCTGTCTTTTTCACCCTTTGTCCTACCACATTAAAAAAATCTCATTCCTTCAGTATGGCAAGTCACAGGTAAATATAAAAACGAAACCATTTACATAAAATCAAAAAGCTTTGGTGTGAACAAAATCAATTCAGATAAGTTAAGAAGGGAATAGTCAACTTAAAACGAATGTTTTCATCTAAGAGTTCTGAAAAGGCTTTGATATTCAAGATGGATAATTAACAGAAATATAGAGGGTATACCAAAAATCTTAGTGTGGTTATAAGCTTTAATAGCTTAACTAAGACTTTGGGGATACCCTATATAATACCAAAAGCCAATCCCCAATAAATTTGTTGTCAAAGAATATGAACCAATAGTTCTCAAAAGAAAAACTGACAGCTATTAACAACCACATGAAAGAATGTTCAGAATTGTTAATACAAGAGAACACGAGTCAGAACAACCTGAGACTTCTTCTTATACCTTATATCTTATACCACGATGACAAAAGGTGGGGATAGTCAATGTTGGAGGAGCTGCAGAAAGACAGGCACACACACACATACACACACAAACACATACACACATACACACACACACAAGGGTACTGTTGGCAGAGCTTTGATTTGATATAACCATTTTGGAAAGCAATTTGGAATTACGCAAATAAAGGGATTAAAATATCTATAGCATTGAACCAAGAGATTCCATTGTTAGCCATGTACCCCAACAAGATCAGCGTGTCTTTGAAAGGCTCCATGTGCACCAAAATATCCATAGCATAACTGTTTGGTTAGCAGAAATAAAGTTGATGTCATTGGTTGGGGAATAGGTAAAAAAAAAATATGGAACATGAACAGAATGGAATGTTGTTCTCTAAGAAACAATGAAAGTGATGAGTATGGAGAGGCATGGAATAATTTACATGAATAAAAAGGAAAGTAAGCAGAACCAGGCAAGCAACATGCATTAACAATTACAACAACATAAACAGTGAAAAAAACAGTAAGAAAGAAACCAATCAAAATAGAATATTATAAAATTATAAAGACCAAACTAGCCTTTCCCCCACCTAAAAATATTTGAGAAGACTCTGCTCCTTTGGAGAAGTTGGGTCCTGCAGGTGTGGAATGTCGCATACGCTATCAGATTTGTGTGTGTGTGTGTGTTGATTGGTTTTGTTGAGTTTCTTTTTTGTTTCTTTTTCTTTGTCATAAGGGATGTCTCTCTGAAAGGAGCAGAGGGAGGGATTTGGGGAAAACAAAAGGTATCCATCACAATGTAAAAGAATGAAACAATCAGATTGAAATTTATCTTGGGTTTATTTTGAATACATTTTAAATATAATTCTTCATGTGCATCTTGTCTCCTCCAATACAGTGTCAGCTTCCTGAGCTCAGGGCTTGTTCCCTTTTTGTCTTTGTAGCTTTAACACCTAGAATAATGCCTGGAATTTTGAGGTGCTTCATAAAGGCTTATTGATTATTTGAGGGGTTGTTCATTTCCTTGATTTATTAATTCACAAGGTGAGTATAACTGATAGGTCCCCTTAAACTCTCTGGGATTTCTAGCATTTAAAAATCTCAATTTGTAGTCCAACTTCACTCTCAGCATTACCTCTCCAAAAAGCTGCATGGCTCTTCATCACTAGAGTCCTTCCATCTGAAGCTGGATGGCCACTATTTGGAATAATGAAGAGTAGATTCCTATTCAGGTCTAGTTAGGACTAAACAACCTCTACCGTCCCTTCCAACTCTGAGACTCAGTGATTCGGTGATTCTTTGGGCCCATTAGCACATCCACAACTGAACAGCTGGACTCCTCCCCTCTTCCTTTTAATTGTCTTGTTTTTGTGTCCATCTTTAGAGTCAAGTTGACTTTTAACCATGAAGTCACACTCGCTTCTGAACATGTTGCTTCTCTCCCCAGAGAAAATAGAAGCTCCTTGAGGGCAAGGACCGTTTTTGGTCTTGTTCTGAATACCTACGGCCCAGAGCAGCGTCTAACACATGGTAGAGACTTGACAAATGCTTGTTTAAAATGAATTAAATGCAGTCACCACCTCGTACTGTCCTTCCTTCCGTGTGTGTCCTCTATTCCCACTGCGACCAGCCCAGTCTTGGCCTCATTACCTCTCACTTGGACTACTGGAATAGCTTCCAACCTGCCTCCTGGTCCCCAGACTGCACAGTAGTACTTAATCCAAGAGTTTGTCACTTGGTTGGTTGATAGTTCTTGACCATATCATCCAGCTAGACCTTCAGGCTTTGTGTTATCCTCAAATCTGATAAGCCTGATACCTCCGTGCAAACCAGAGATAAAAATGCTCAGCAGATCTCTAGAGTACTCCACTAGAGGCCTACTTCCAAGCTGACATGGAACCAGGGGCATGCTGGACCCAGCTTCAGTCAATTGTTAACTTTTCAATGTGAGCATTTGTATCTCAGGATTGAGCCAACTGCAAATCCAGACAATTCATTGTTTTGTTGATGGTCACGTCTTAAGAAAATGGAGAAAACAACAAAGCAGATTATACTTAAAAGTGGGTCTTGTGCACTTTTTTGGAGAAAGCTAGTTGTTACATATTTATCAATCCCTCTTCATGGAATTATTAATGACTAATCATTCATCTGGTTCTGAAACAACCCAAACAGACTGTCTGGCCCACATCCCCCCATTTTGTCTAGGATACCATAAGAGACCTCAACAAACTCTTTGCTCAGAACAGGGTGGACAGCCTGAGGAGTAAAGCTAAACCCCAATCTTGAAGATATTACTCAAGGTGTGTAGGAAAGACAGTGAGGCCCAGTGGAAAGAGCAAGGATTTGGAGTCAATGACTGGAGTCAGGCTTTAAATCCCCATTCTGCTACTCACTCCCTATATGACCTTGGACTAGTCTCTTCAACTCTCTGGGCATTGATTTCACTATGAAATGAAAGGTTTGTGCTAGAGAACCTTTGCTGTTCCCTCCCCCTAAACAGTCCTAAAAAATTGTGACAATCAACAAGGATTTATTAAGAGCTTACTATTTGCCAGATGCCATGCAAAGTGAAAGAATACAGGGAAAGGTGACAGGCTACTGTCTGGAGAGTACTTTCCAGCTGGTAATCTGGGATGCTATGAGAGGAGGAGCAAGAGGGGGTTTCAGAACCTAGATATTCCCCCATGCCCTGTTTCCAGGAGCCCTCAGGAAGCTAATCATGGAGACCCGAGAAGTCTTAACCACTGGCTTTCCAAAGGGGATGCTGGGATTTCCCCTTAATGATACTCTAGTTCAGCAGAGGCAAGGGAGGAGAGGAGCCCTACACCACTTAGCAGCTTCTGACCCCCCCCAACAGCTTCAGGACACCTAAAGGTCATGGGGCCCAGCTGGAGCACCAAGACTTGGCTCCAGTTTGAGGGGAGGGGATCAGAGAGCTCACTCATCACATCTGGAATAGATTTGGGCTTCAAGAGCAACATGGAGTACATTTGGATAGATGCCACATCACTGGAAAACATGGGGAATGTCCTGGCCTTCCATAGGCTGTATTCTCTCTAGTGATTCCACCAGGCCAGGCAAAATGGGACCTCTCTGGGCTAACAGCTGATCAGCCATTGAATTCCAATCACAAGCCTCAGAACCATTTTCCCTTCCCCTCCCTCCAACCTGGCTCCCTAACCCCCACCAGGCCCCCACTTTGCTGGGCTTCACTAAATTAGAGTCAGCTTGGGGAGATGAATGACCTTCAGTTCTCCTAACTGGTCTCATGGGCTCTGGTCCTCTTCTCCAGCTTGCCTATCACACAGCCCCTGTGATGGCCTGCCTAAGACACAGAGAGGCCACATCCGTCCCCTGCCCAAACACTTCCAGAGTTGGAGGGCCCTTAGAAATCACTGGGCTCAATCACCTTATTTTCCATCTGAGTCAAGGCAGGCCCAGAGAGGTGACAGCTTGCCCAAGGTCACACAGGGATGAGAGGCAGAGATGGCCCCTGACCCCCTGACCAAACACCCAGGCTTCTTTAACCTACTGCTTGCTGCCTTCCCCTCCCACAGACCCCTGTGGCCTCCAGGGTCAGCATAGCTAAGTCTCCAATAGCTAAGTCTTTCACCTAATTTTATATTAGTCCTCTTTCCACATTCTGTGTTGGATAAATGAATGAACAAATGTATTAACCAACCCACCCACCAAGGGAAGGGACGATCAGTGACAGAACATGTGAATGTCTGGCCAACAAATGAATGGAAGAGCATTGATTAAGCACTTCCTATGTGCCAGAACCTGGGCTACAAATACAAAAACCAAGAAACTTGTACCCTCAAGGGCTTTGTTGCTGTTCAGTCGCTTTCTGTCATGTCCGATTCTTTGTGACCCCATCTGGGGTTTTCTTGACAAAGAGGCTGAATGGAGTGGTTTTGCCACTTCTCTCTCCAGATCATTTTACAGATGAGGAAACTGAGGCAAACAGAGTTAAGTGACTTGCCCAGGGTCACACAGCTACTATGTGTCTGAAGGCAAATCAGAACTCATGAAGATGAGTCTTCCTGATTCCAGGCTTGGTGCGCTAACCACTGTGTAATCTAGCTGGCTTACATTTTATAAAAGAAGACAGTACTTACGGGAGAGTGATGACCAGAGATGGTTCCTTTAGTCTGGACATCCATGGGAATCAGAGAATTTAGATTTAGATCTGGAAGTGACCTTAGAAAGAGCCTTATCCAACTGCCTCATCTTACAGGTGGGGAAGTAGAGGTCCAGGAAGATTAAATGATCTGCTAAGAGTTCACACTTTGGGTCAAAGTATCAGAGCCAAGGTTCAAACCCAGACCTTCTCATTCCCAAGGCAGCCCCTCTCCTCTGGGCCATCTTGGTGAATGGAGCCTGCCCACATTCCTCGAAGAAGGAAGGGAACGCTCCTTCCTCGAATTTTCCTAAAGCCCTTTGCCTGAATTATCTCTGTTGGCCCAATTACATTTTTAGGAATCCAGAATCTCTAGGCTGGAAGGGACCTTCACGGCCAGCTCCACCAACCTGAGCCTGATGGAATCTCCACTAAGTGGTCAGTCATTATCCTGCCTTGTCTCACCTCTCCATTTGCCTCCTTCAAAGTTCAAAGTAGAAGCAACCAAGAGGCCTCCCCAGATGCTAATGCTCCCCCCAAAAAATTACCTTGTATTTGCTCTGTGTGTGGTTTATATAGAATAGTTTGTTGTGGTCAGGGACTATCCAACTTTTATCTTTGTAATAGAAATTCCCTTTTATTAAGGTACATGTTAGGTGGTTTAATAAGTATTGATCGATTGATTAAATAATAATTACTGATATTTCAGTCTCCTAATCTATAAAATTAAGGAGCTGGACTTGATGACCTCTAAGAAACTTCCTAGCTTGAAAATTTATTATCCTTTAATTTAGACAATGATTTAAGATCAAGCTTTTCAACTTGGTATTGGGCATCTTGTGGGAGAGAGAGAGAGAGAAAGATACATATGGACGGCTTGATGGATAAATAGATACATAGATATTCACACACAAGTCAACACCTTCATGATGTCATTGGTCTTCTTCATAAACAAAAGACCAACAACAACAAGATATGGATGGATAGGTAGATGACTTTTTCAATAGTTGGCTTCCTTTGTAATCCTATATATTTCATTTTATTATTTTAAAAACATGCTCCTTAGAAGGGATTTGTTGGTGTCCTTGGAATGCCCAAGGGGTCCAAAACAAACACACAAAAAGGTGAAGAGCCCTGCTTCGGTGTTTTCATGGTTCTTTGTATCTCTTGTCTCATCGTAGCTTTACTATAAGCCTGGGACACAGGAGCTATTGTCACCTCCATTATACTGAAGAATAACTGAAATTAAATTTCTTGCCCAGGATTACATAGCTAATAAGTGTCTGAGTCAGGATTTGAACCCAGATCTCTCTGCCTCTAATGCCCACATTAATGGGCTGTCTACATCTTTAAAAGCTCCAGTGAGACAAATAAAATCAGATCTAACTAATTGGAGAAACATCAATTGCTCATGGCTGGGTGGAGCTAATATAATAAAAATGACAATCTTATCTAAATTAAATTACATATTTAGCGCCATACTAAATGCAGTAATAGTACAATCTACCAAAAAAATTTACTTTGCAGAGCTAGAAAAAATAGTAGCAAAATTCATCTGGAAGAACAAAAGGTCCAGAATTTCAAGGCAACTAATGAAAAGAAATGCTAGGGAAGGTGGCCTGGCCATACCAGAGTTTTATCTGTACTACAAAGCAGCAGTCATCAAAACTACTTGGTACTGGCTGAAGGAACAGAGCCGTGGATCAATGGAATAGTTTGGATACACGAGACTCAGCAGCCAATGACCATAGTAATCCACTGTTTGATTAAACCCAAAGATCCCAGTTTTGGGAATAAGAATACACTATTTGACAAAAACTGCTGGGAAAGCTGGAACATAGTATGGCAGAAATTGGGCACAGACCAATATCTAACACTACACCAAAATAAAGTCGAAATAGGTGCATGATCTAGGTATAAAGGCTGATACTGTAAGCAATCTGGGAGAGCAAGGGACAGTTTACTTGCCAGATCTATGGAAAGACTGTATGACAAAACAAGAGTTAGAGAGCATTAGGAAATGCAAAATGGATGATTTTTATTATAGTAAATTGAAAAGCTTCTATACAAACAAAGCCAATATTACCAAGACTAAAAGGGAAGTGGAAAATTGGGAAATAATTTTTACAACCAATATCTCTGATAAAGGCCTCATTTCTAAAATATGCAAAGAACTGAGTCAAATTTATAAGAATACAAGCCACTCCCCAGTTGATAAATGATCAAAGGATATGAACAGGCAGTCTTCAGAAGATGAAAGTAAAGATATCTATAAGCATATGAAAAAATGTTCCAAATCACTGTTGATTAGAGAAATGCAAATCAAAACAACTCTGAGGTACCACATCTCACCAGGAAGACTCGCTAAGATGACAAAACAGCAAAATGATAAATGCTGAAGAGGATGTGGAAAAATCAGAACACTAATGCATCATTGGTGGAACTGCAAACTGATCCAGCCATTGTGGAGAGCAATCTGGAACTATGCCCAAAGGGCTATAAATAATTGCATACCACTTCTAGGGCTGTATCCCAAAGAGATCAGAGAAGTGGAAAAAGGACCCGTATGTACAAAAATATTTATAGCAGCTCTTTTTTGTGGTGGCAAAATTTGGAAAACAAGGGGATGCCCATCCATTGGGGAATGGCTGAATAAGTTGTGGTATATAGATGTAATGGAATACTAATGTGCTATAAGAAATGAGGAGCAGATGGACTTCATAATTACCTAGAGAGACTTGTATAAACTGATGCTGAGAGAGAAGAGCAGAACCAGGAAAAATGTGTACACAGTCACAGATACATCATATGTGTGATGACCAACCTCAATAGACTGGGCTCCTCTCAGCAATACAAGGTTATAGGACAACTCCAAAAGACTCAGTATTAAAGGAGATCTCCACATCCAGAGAAGGAGATGCAGAGTCTGAGCACAGATTGTAACAAGCTACTTGCTCTGTTTCTTTTTCTTGTTTGGTTCTGTTTCTCTTTCCCACTGATCATCCCATCAGTTACAATCCTTCTTTACAACCTCACTAATAATTAATGGGAAGATATCTGTATATCCTATATCCACGTGCATGCTGCCATGATGGCGGGGTAGAGGGAGGGGGAGAAAAACTGAAACTCAAGGGACTGTGGAAGTGAACACTGTAAACTAAAAGCAAATTAACCAATTTAATAAAAATAAAAATAAAAGCTCCAGTGAGAGGTAACCTAAAGCATCCCAAGATAATTCATCCCATTTGGGGAACTCTTGCCTTCCACTAAGCCATTCTTTGTACCATCCCACCCACTCCCTGAGGGTCCTACTTTGGCCCTCTGATGGCACTGATCCCTCTCACATAAGCTCCAGATCATTTGTTCCCCTTAAGCTACTCCAATATGTCTTTTCCCATGCAGAAACAAATGGAGACTCAACGTTTGCCCATCAGATGGAAGAAGTTGAAAGAGTTCCTCCATCAATTTAATGAGCTAGCAGTCTGGGGAGCCTTTGTTTGGATTTTGATTTTATCTAATCACTTGGGGTTATTCAGTTGGCTCAGATACTCATGGGAAGGAGTCACCCTTTGAGCAGGGACAGAAAAAAGGAGGTCTTGATCAGACTCAGACTTTTCTGCCTTTTCTTCTCCTTTTCTGAGCACAGTTCAGAAAGAAGAGCCCCCTATTAGTAGACATTGGTCCCTGGGACACACATGTGCATTGGTATACTCCCCTACAGGCTGAATGCCCCCATGAGCCACCTTCCAGCAGATTCTAGGGCAGGAGAGGAGTAGCATGGCTTCCCAGACTCTGTGTGCCTAGATCCAGCCCTGCAGATGCAAGAACAGAGACACACAACCAGGATAGTTTCATCACCAGCTCCCCAAACGCTAGAATTAATGCTTTGGGGACCTACTAGTACTGATCTACACCAACTGGCCATGATCTCCATGCTCCATAACAGAGTGACACCCCAGATCCTTCAGAGACCCAAACTCAAAGTTCAGAAATGAACCCACAAATTGTCTGGGGCTCAGCACCCACACACCCCTGTGTTAATACACACACACTGAATTGCACTCCTTTGGCTTGCAAATGCTCTGAAGGAACTGATAGATGTGACTACAGAGCTAACCTCATCAGTGATTATTGAAACATCTGAGAGAATGGGAGAAAGACCAGAAGGGAAAGTATTGTCCTGATCTCCAGAAAAAGGAGGAAAGAACCTGCCCTCAAGACCCATCTCTGGACTGAAAGAGAGAGAGTGAGCTCTGGGTCCAGAGTAAGAAAGACCTGAGTTCTAATCCCGATTCTGAAACTCACCAGTAGTCAAATGACATACTCTCTGGATAATAGATGCAAAGTGCTTTTCAGAAGTGAAAGAGCTACATAAATGTCAGTGCTTGTTATTCTAAGCCACAGACCCTACAGCCTCTTCGCTCTCACTCCATTAGCTGGTTTCCTCCCCCTTTTTGCCAGCTGCTTCTTGTCAGCAGAGACCACTCCTCCATTCTCTGATTCTCAGAGATTCTTTGGTCCTTAGCTGTTTCACTGTTTACCTCTGAAGACTCAGCCTCCTAAGCCTTTCCTTGGCTCTTTGAGACTGTCCTGCCTCTAAGGGGTGGATGCAGCGAGCCCCAGCCCCAGGCTTGCCTCAGGGATCTCCCCCAGTTCAGCTTCTCTGAATGTGCCCCAAGGAACATTCAGCCACAGAGTCACCATGACCTGCCCCTTGATCAGGGGGATCAGACAGGACTGACTCTCCCTTCTCCTGAGCCTGATCATGGCTGCCACTGTTAAACCTTGGGCTCATCTCTCCCCAGGGCTCCTGCAAGGGGTATTTGGGCTCTAATAAGCTGTAGCCAGTCTCACTAGCTCCCAAAAGCTGGTAGTTAAATGTCAAACGTGAGCAATTACAACTATGAAATCGGCAAACCCTAAAAATCAGGGTTTGATTGTTAACGGTCCAGATTTTTTTTAAATGATAGGAAAAACATTTATTATGCAAATTAAATTTCGAGGTGTGCTCTGTGTACTTTTTTTTTTGAAAGCTAGTTGTTAAACGTTAATCAGCAAACCTTCCTCCATTTCTCTCAGCCTGTCCTGAAGATGAGGTTTGGATCACCCAAACCTCACATCAAGGAGGGGCCACGTATCCCGGCCTCTCCCCTCACACACACAGTGAAATCAAGGACCCAAGCAAGTCCAGAAGGGCTGAACCCAAGGAAACGGACCCAGCCAAGCAGCACCCCCTACTACAAAGCTATCCCTAGTAAAGTAAGCCAGTCAACAAACATTTGTGAAGCGCCTGGGATATATGTGAAGCTGCTCTGAGTGTGAGAGTACAAAAATAAAACGCAAAAACAATCCCTAATCTCAAAGAACTCACATTCTAATAAGAGAGACAAAGTCCCCTCGAAAGTGTATACAAGTTATTTAAAGATTAGGTTGTCGTTTATCTCAAAGGGAAGGAACGAATAGTCAGGCAGGATGGGGGGAAACGACCTGTAGAAGGTGGGGCTTGAGCTGTATCTAAAGGAAGCCAGGATGGGGAGGTCAGGAGGGAGAGCCCTGGGTGACCTCCAGTGCAAAAGCACAGAGTGGGGAGATGAGACATTGCATACAAACACCAGTGTCGCCAGACCTCCTGGGATCCACACTGGAAACAGTGCACATGGACTAGGGACAGGGAAGAAAAGGAGAAAGTACTGGGGTGCTGATCCTCAGCCAGCTGAGGCTTGGGGCATGGGCACCACATGGGTGCCATCCTGTAACCACAGCGATAACTATGGCAGACGTCTATATCCTGCTTTAAAGTTTCTAAAGTACTTTTTCTCAGCGTCCTCCCAACAAGCTTGTGAGGTAGACAGGAAATAGAATTCCCCTTTTACAGATGAGGAAACTGAGACCTAGGGGCAAGCTTCCAACCATTCCTACTCCACCAATAACCAGGAAGGAAAGACGCACCCAGTGTCTGCTTCCAGGGTTATGCTGTGCTAGAGACAGACTCACAGAAGCAGGGCATGGTTGCCATTGTCTCACACCTGCCTTCAAAGGGTTGGAGGGGGAAGTCAAGCTGATACCAGGCAGAAGGCAGCATGGAGTGGGGGGAGTGGCTCCTGGGCATGGAGCCAGCCAGCCTGATTCCAAAACCTGCCTCTGCCTCCTAACGAGTGTGCGGTCTGGGGGGAGCCTCATCACCTTGTGAGCCCGTTTTCCCATCTGTAAAGTGGAGCTGGACAAGTTGGACTCTCAGGTCCCTTTGGTTTTATCTCTGTCATCTCCACACCTAGTCTTCTGCTCCAGACCAGGCTGCCTCTGGTAGAGAAGGAGCCATAGGATCACTGCTTTCACACATTTTGTAGGTGGTAGATCACAGACTCCTAGGTCAAGAGCCGAGAGCAACTGATCTCCTGAGGCCACCTCCTCTACAGGCTCATCCTACAGGTGAGGGTGCTGAGACCCAGAGAGATAGGTCAAGGACCATGTTCACAGCTGGTGAAGAGCAGAGCAGGGATTTGGACTCACATCGTCTGCATCTAAATCTCATGCTCTTTTCAGTGTACCATGTAGGCTATTTCACTATTACAAATACTACATAACTAGAATTACAAT
This sequence comes from Pseudocheirus occidentalis, assembly GCA_028646575.1. Taxonomy (NCBI): domain Eukaryota; kingdom Metazoa; phylum Chordata; class Mammalia; order Diprotodontia; family Pseudocheiridae; genus Pseudocheirus; species Pseudocheirus occidentalis. Next base: position 18,491,814 of record CM053593.1, read on the forward strand.
AGTTACATAGTGTATAATTAATATAATATTTTAGTAGTTTAGGTAATAACATTTATAGCACCTTTAAGGACAACTAGGTAGCCCAGTGGAGAGAGTGCCAAGCCCGAAGTCAAGAAGATTCATCTTCCTCAGTTCAAATCCAGCCTCAGACACTTTCTAGCTATATGACCCTGGACGAGTTATTTAACTCTGGACTCCTCCACTTCTCCTTCGCCTTTTCAGTGAGATCATGGAACCATCCAGGCCAGAGGTTCCCAAACTTATTTGGGCTACCACCCACTTTGGAAAAAAAATACTCAGTGCTCCCCTCAAAATCTATTTTCTTTAACCATTTAATATTTGTTATTTGCATCATTTCAAAAAAATATAAAAATATTTTAACTGACATATATTAAATGTAATAATTTATTATAAATTTGTGGGGATTTTCCTTCAGCTGCACTGAAACTCTGATGATGCAACATTGTATCATATAACTGTATAGTACTGTATTGTAAACAAATTGTCACACGCACATATTCCTGAGAATGCATGCTGAACTTCCTAACAATGTGGGACAAGCTCACCTGCCAACACTTGCTTGTTAAGACAAGTGTCTGACAAGTGACACTGGACTTGATCACTGATTGGTTATAGCTTGCATTTTGTGTGTTTATCTGGGAAATAATATAATCACTATTACTTTAACTCTGTTACCCAACAGATGAAACATTTATGAATGATTTTTCAAAATTTTCTTATCTTCTTTCCTTATTCTTCCACCCCCTTATTTTTATTCAATGCCCCCAATTGCACTTGAGGCTCCTACTGTCCCCCTGAATCATTCCAGTGCCCCCAGTGGCACTTTGGGAATCTATGATCAAGTCTGATCATGGTTCTAGAGCTGATCCAGGGATCATGGATCCAGGGATCTCAGAGATCATCTTGGCCAACCACTTCACTTTACAAAAGAAGAAACTGAGGCTTTTGGAAGCTGGGGGACTCCCCAGGGTCATGTCAGAAGTGAAGAGTAGATCTAGAATTCAAACCCAAGTCTCTTGACTCCACAAGCCAAGTTCTCTCCATCATATTCTGCTGTTTTCAGGACTTCTTCCCATTAACAATTTTTCTCAACCTAACCCTCTCCTTTATCCCCCTTCATCACTGGCTCATCTCTTTGTGATCCTGTGGATATCTGTCTATGAGGTTTTCTTGACGACATACTGGAATGGTTTGACATTTCCTTCTCCAGAGGTAAACAGAGTTTAAATGACTTGCCCAGGGTCACACAGCTGGGACTGGATTTGAACTCAGGCAATCCTGACTCCAAACCCAGGACTCTATCTCCACTGTGCCACCTGGCTGCCCATTAGCTCCATTATTTTTCAGTTATCATGTCCCAAGTTCTTCTTTAAGTGTTTCCCGCACCTTTCCCTTCCTCTCCGAACCTTTCCTTTTACCTGCCAGATTTTCCCTCCTTACTGCACAATCCTGATTTACTCAACTCCCTAGGAGAACTTCTGGGCTCTGATTCCTCCCCACCCCTTGTTAGGCAAAGGGCTTCCAGACCAGTCCTGCTTAATCACTACTTAAATTACCTCCATCTCCTGCTCAGACCTTCAGAGCCACCCTAATTCCTGATACAGTGAATCTGAACCTCTCTACTTTCTAATACGAACACCCAGAAAACTATCTGGCCCCAAGTAGATGGGTGATAAATGCTCATTGAATAGAAATGATGGAGAGCTTGCTGACATTTAAGGCTGCTAAGCACTGGGGTATCTGTTTGTGGGAGTTAGGGACTGACTGGGGGAGGGAGTCGTCCTTCTCTGGAGGTCTGTAAATGGAGACTAAATTCTTTTCCCTGTTGTAAAACAGTAGTTCCCAGGTGGTCCTGCCAGGAGGTAGGAGGATGATTCAGATGACCCCTCAAGGTCAAGTCTCTGATTCTGAGCTTCGATATCAACCACTGAAAATCATGTTAATTTAGTTCAGACCTGGCTTCGGGTCAATTGAATTACCATCATCTTAGATGACATGTTGGGTTTTTCCCCTTGGGAGTGGATGGCCCCTGCCTCTGGGGTCAAGTGTCTTGCCTTAAGCTCTTATTAATGTCAGACAACAAAACCAAGTGAAATTCTTCTCCAAAGACCAGTGAGTCTCAAAGAGGAGGCGACTAGAGTGGGAACATCTGGATTATAAAGTAGGCCTCCATCCCCATTACTGGAACACTCAAGCAGCTGAGCCCTGGAAAAGCTGGTGCTTTCTGGGAAGCAAGACCTCCAGGTCAGATGACTCACAAACACTCAACACTATAGGAGGGCTCAGAAAGTGGCCAGTCCGTCATCCATCCATTCGTTCATGCAACAAATATTTCAGTATAAGGAACAACTTGTCCAGACAGTAGAGTCTTGGAACAACAGTGAAAAAATTTCATGAAGGTAGATTTCAGCTCAGTACAAGAAAGAGCCTACTAATATCTCCAGCCAGATTGGCTAAGAGGACAAAACAAGAAAATGACAAGTGCTGGAGAGGATGTGGAAAAATTGGAACACTAATGCATTGTTGGTGGAGCTGTGAACTGATACAGCCATTCTGGAGGGCAATCTGGAACTATGCCCAAAGGGCTATAAATAATCACATACCTTTTGACCCAGTAATACAGCTTCTGGGGTTGTATCCCAAAGAGATCATAGAAGTTGGAGGAAGACCCATATGTACAAAAATATTTATTGCAGCTCTCTTTGTGGTGGCAAAAAACTGGAAACTAAGGGGATGCCCATCCATTGGGGTATGTCTAAACAAGTTGTGGTATATGATGTAATGGAATACTATTGTGCTATAAGAAATGGGGAGAAGATGATCTTCATATTCACCTAGAGAGGCCAATACAAACTGATGCTAAGTGAGAAGAGCAGAACCAGGAAAATTTTGTGCACAATCAGAGACACATCATATGTGAGATGACCAGCTTTGATAAACTGGACTCTTCTGAGCAACACAGTTATAAGGCAACTCTATAAGTCTCAGGATGGAAGAAGATATCTACAGTCAGAGAAAGATCTAGAAAGACCAGAGTTTAAATGGAGACTGAAGCAATCTACATGCTAGCATTCTTTTCCATGTTTGGTTTTCTTTCTTATTTCCCATTGTCCACTCCATCAATTATGACCCTTCTATACAACCAGACTAATGTCCAATGTGAAAGTATTTGCAGATCCTATACTTGATTGTATGTTGCCATGGCAGGGATGGGGGGAGGGAGGGGAGAAAATTTGAAACTCAAGGGACTGTGGAACTGAATCCTGTAAACTAAAAGTAAATAAACAATTTTTTAAAAAAGAGAAGAACAAGGTGGGGGGGAAAGAGCTTACTAATATACAATGGACTCAGAAAGTAGAGTCTTGGAACAACAGTGGAAAATTTCATGAAGGTGGATTTCAACTCGGTACAAGAAAGAGCTTACTTATGCACACAGGCAGTAAGCTGCCCATCACTAGAGGTGTTTAAGCAGAGGCTGACTTACCACCTAGGAAGGATATTATTATGCAGGAGATTTTCAGGCTAGGTAGCAGGACTAGATACCCTGAGAGGTTCATTCTAATTCAGACATTCTGTGTTTCCATGAAGATGTAAAATATTTGCCAAGATTCTGCTATATAAAAATGAATGTTAAAAGTTATTTTTACATATAACTGAGAAAAAAGAAAATACTAAATGGAAAATAAAATAAATGTGAAAGTGTTTGCAGATCCCATAATGATTATACACCACCATGGGGAGGGGAGAGAAGGGAGGAGAGAAAATCTGAAACTCAAGTGATTCTGTAACTGAATCTTGTAAACTAAAAGTCAATAAACAAGTCAATAAATTTTTTTAATTTTAAAAATTAAAAAATAAAAATTGTTACTGAAAAATTAAAAAAAATAAAAAAGAATATACTATAATATTCTGGGGCCCTGCAATGTAGGAAATTTGTTTATATACAGTTATTTAGAATGGATGGATTATTAAATGAATAATGACAATGAAAAAGCTTTTATTAAGCTCTTATTACTGTGTGTGAAACACTGTCCTAGGTACAAGGGGATACAATAGAAAAGTAAGACAGTCTCTGCTTTCAAGAAGTTCCCCTACTAATCAGAAAACATACCACCATAGGAGGCTTTAGCTCCAAGGCAAATGGGAAGACCCCCCCAGGCCCTTAGGACAAGGACTCCCCAGTCATCAAGAGAGCTGCCACCGGGCAAATGGTAAAGTCAAGGAGCTTGGCTAGGAGGCAAACTGGAGGTGGGGTGAGGGACAAGTGATGGTGGAGATTCTGCTAGACTTGGGTCTCTTGGGCACCAGGTTCTGAGCAGCACTTAACAGATGGATGAGATAACAGAAATATTGGGAGTATTTCAAATAGCCTAAAAATAATAAAAACAATAATAACCCAATTATTTTCATTAAGTAGTAGGATTGATTGTCTAGGTCATTCCCACAAGCCACCGGCTTCAATCCTACTCATGCACTGCTGAGCAGAAAGAGAGGAAATCGTGAAATTGCACTGAATGCATGCTATGAGTCGATCTCAAGTAGGCCCTTATTATAGCAGAGCTATTGAACTACTTCTCCTTAATTGGTTTCCTCTCCCACTCAACAAAGCTGCCAAGATTTCTCTTCTCTCTTCAAGCCTCCATCACCACCACTTCCCTCCTCTCTGCCGAAGACCTCGTCTCCTATTTCACCAACAAAATGTTCCTGATCTGGGGTTCTTAACCAGTAACTTGGGGTTTTTTTTATATTTTGGTAACTTATTTCAATACAGTCCATTTCCTTTTAATCTTGTGTATTTATTTAATGTATTTGCAAATGTTATTCAGGGAAGGAGTTCCTGGGCTTCAGCAGTCTGCTGTTTGCCAACAAGGTGAAGATCTTTTCTTCCTAGTCCAATTTCATCATTTCACTGATGAGGAAAAGAAGGTCCAGGGAATTGAAGGGACCTGTTCAAGGTCATCCAGTAAGTTTGTAGCAGACAGAGCCAAGAATCAAACATGTCTTGACCAGATCCTAGCCCAGCTCTTTCCATGAGACTATCCCAGGCAGGACATAGTGAGTTGTCTTGGCCAGAAAAACTCTTCTTCCAATGGTGATGAGCTGCTGAGTTGAGCCAGTCTGTAGCTTGAGTGATGGGTTTAAAGCCCCTAGCCCATGGTTCTGCCATCTGAGGCTCATCAGAATAAGACTTGTCCCTTTGGCACTAGACAAACCTCTTCTTTAGGCTAAACACAAGACAAGCTCCTATGACCCATGACCTATGAATGATCTAATTTCTAGGCTCCTATTACCTCCCAAATAAAATTCAAACTCTTCTGCCTGACATTCAAGGCCATCCACTATCTGACTCCCCACCCGTTCTTCAGAGCCTAATCCTATGTTCTTCTCTAATTCTATAGCAAAGGGCACTGGACTTGAAACCATGACCAACAAATCAAGCCACAAACATTGATTAAGCACCTCTTGTGTGTGAGGCACTGTGCCATATGCTGGAGATACAAAAAAAAAAGGCAGAAATGGTACCTGTCCTCAAGGAGTGCACAGTCTAAAGGGAGAGATGACACACAAACCAAACCATACTGATCAATACAGAATAAGTGGAAGGCAGGAATCATAAGGAGATAGCAGGAGGGTGGGGATGAGGAATGGCCTCCAGGAAGAGGCGATCCATGCCTTGAGCCTTGAAGGAAGGAAGGCTCTGGGAGGTGGAGGGAAGGAGGCATAGTGCCTTAGGCCTGAGGGACAACCAATGCAAAGGAGATGGGATGTCATGTTTGATCAACAGTGAGTTGGCCAGAGTGGGAGATGATAGAAATCCTGGCAGGGATTACCGTAGAAGAGGACTGGAAAGGGGCTAGGTCATGAAGAGCTTTAAAAGCCAAATACAAGACCATATATTTAACCCTAGAGGTAAGAGGGAGCCATGGAAATGTCTTGAGTAGGTGAGTGACCTAGTCAGACCAGTTCCACGGGAAGATCACTTTGGCAGTCAAGGGGAGGATGTATAGGAATGGGGAGAGATTAGAGGCAAAGAACCTGACTCCTCTCTGCTGATGGTCTCTGGTTTAGTCTGTCTGTAGCTTGCTTGTCTGTCACTCTGTGCACGTTATCTCCCTCTAGCAGACTGAGAAACCCTAGAGGAGAGGAGTAGAGGGGTTTTTTTTCTTTGTAGCCCCAACATTTACTACACTACCTAACACATAGTAGGTGCTTCATAAATGCTTACAGACTGACTCAATCTATGGTCCTATGACCTCCGAGAGGGGCAGTTAGGTGGCACAGTGAATAGTGCACCAGGCCCAAAGTCAGGGACTCATCTTCCTGAGTTCAAATCTGGCCTCAGACACTAACTAGTGGGGAAACCCTGGGCAAGTCACCTCACCCTATTTGCCTCAGTTTCCTCGTTTGAAAAAGGATCTGGAAAAGGAAATCGCTAAAACCACTCCAGTGTCTCTGCCAAGAAAACCCAAATGGGGCCACCAAGAATTAGACACAACTGAACAACAAAATAACTTCTAAGGTCTCTTCTGGCTCTGCATCTGTGTCCCGATGCCTCCCCTGGACCTCACTTTCCTCCACAGTAAATTGAAGGGGATTGGGATTGATTGTGTCCCTGACACCTTCCAGTTCTGACATTCATTCTGTCCTAAACCGTCTCTTGCCCTGTTTGCTCCAACCATGATGGCCTTAGGCCCCATGTGAGTGTGTCTATGCCGCCCTCTAGTGGCCATCACGCACACCACCATGAAGGAATTCTCCAAACTTTACCCAGCCCTTGAACCCCACAAGATCCAGTGTTTAGATCCGGAGGCCCTGAGGAAAGGGGATAGGACGATGATGAAGACACAGTCCAAGAATAACAGCCTAGCCAGGGATTAGGGCAAAGGGAGAGGGAAGAATGGAAATATACATAAACACCAGAGACAAGAGTGTGATAAAGGCCAGGACGTGGCAGAGAGTTAGGGAGCCTGGGTTGTAATCCCGGCTCTGCCTGCTCACTGTGTTACCCTCGGCGAGCCGCTTACTGTTTCTAAGCCTCAGATTTTACATCCATCAACTTTGTCTGACCTAGGATCCAGAGACTATCTGTCGAGAAAGTTCACCCCCAGAATGGTCCATTATGGGACTGGGTTGGAGGCCCCCAAAGCAGCTCCATAAATTCTGGCCCTCCAGATGGCCATGGACAGTGAGCTGTATCAGGGAAGAAGGGACACACACTGCCCCCCCAAAAGAGGCCTTGACATCCCTGGGCTCTAGAATGTGGAATCCATGAGACAGGATGTAAGCGGGGCTTGAAAAGATCTCCTCAAATTTGTCTCTGATTGTATCTGATGTTCTGTGACTTCATTTAGAGTTTTCTTAGCAAAGATACTGGAATAGTTTGCCATTTCCTTCTCCAGCTCATTATACAGATGTGGAAACTAAGGCAAACCGGGGTAAGTGACTTGCTCAGGGTCACACAGACAGTAAGTGGCTGAGGCTGGATTTAAAGTCATGAAAATGAGTTTTCCTAACTTTAGGCCTGGCAGTCTATCAACCACACCTTCCAGTTGCCTTCCTTATATTTATATCTCTGTCCTAATTAATAACATGCATAAAAAAGAACACTTTACAGTTTTAAAATTCTTTCGCACACAATAGCTCTATGGATAAAGTCACACAGATATAAGCATACATATACTGAAGGAAAGGGGACATGTTCAGCCTGGAGAAGAGAAGGCTCAGAGGATGGTGCTGTCTTAAAAAATCTATAGGGGCATCATGTACAACAGGCCATAGGTTTCCTCTGCTTGGTCCCATAGAGCAAAGCCAGGAGCAACAGGGGAGAGGCATGAAGAGGCAGATTTAGAAACTCCCCAACAATGAGAGAGATCCAAAAGGAGCCTGAGCCACCAAGAGGTGATGGGCTCCCCTGTCCCTGGGGGGTCTGCAAGCAAAGACTGCATATACATTTACCAGGGATGATGGAGAGGGGAAGTTTGTTCAGGAATGAGGAAAACCAGTTGGAATCTGAGGCTCCTTCCAGCCCCTATGACCTGTGATTTTCTTATTATTTCTGTTTTCAAGGGGAGGACACTGAGACTCAGCTAGGGGAAGTCTCAAGTGGAGTTACTGCAGGAGTAAGGAGCAAAATCCAGGTCTAGCAATGGTGTTCTTACCACCGCACCATGATGACGCATGACCCAGAAAGGGTCCTGGTCTTTCAGGAGGAAGAAATTGTCTTCAGGGACTACACCATCCCAAGATAATGTCTCCTTCAGTCTTCCTTTATGACAAGACACAGATAAAAGGTTTGGACCTAAATCTCATCCTGGGGCCCAAGACCTTCATGACATGAGGAAGAGATAAAGGCAGGACAACCACCTAATGGGTGGGTGATTGTGGGGATCCTTTGCTGAGTACAGAATGGACTAGAAGACCAATAATGTATCTTCTAACGTGAAAAGTCTAGGATTTCAGCACAGAAAGGGAACCTGAGGTGGTCAAGTGAAAGAAAGTGTCCTAGACATGGAGTCAGAGGACTTCTACAGACATAGATGCACGTGCATGTATATGCATACAGAATGTGTTATATATACATATATACATGTGTGTATATGTGTGTGCATATATGTGTAATAGAGCCCAAATAATGCCTAATTGATATGAATTTTCCTAATTGGAGGACTCAGAATGATTGTGACTGGACCCATAACTGTTTATCCAAAATAAACTTCCTAAAACTGAAGAGGAGAGAATCCTGGGAACCTTAGGGGACACTGTCCCCCCTGCCCCCCAAACTTAAAACAAGGGAGTATTGCACAGGTAACTACCAGTTACTCCTAGGCTCTTGTATACAGGCCATATTTATAAATAGGACCCAAGTTCCTAGTAGTTCTGCCCTTGGAAGTATCATTATGACACAACTTCTGCTTGTGTGCCCTTAGTTAGGGGTCCCAATTCCAGCCATCAGCTGGAGGAGGTTGAGACCCCAGCCCTTCAGCAGGAAAGGCCAGTCTCTTGAGTGGCTCCCATTGGGCCTTCATGCCACCAACAAAGGAGCATCAGGCAACATAAGGACAGGGTCAACCACTGGTGTTTATGAGAAATAATATTAAATTTGGCAAATATATTTTAACAGAATAAACAAAAAGCCCAATTAAGCAGAAATAAGGCAGGGCTGGCTCAAGGCTGATCTGTTTTCCTCATTGCTTCAGGAATGAGGGCCCAGGCTAACAACACTTAGTCACACATGGTCCTGCTTGTCCATTCAGAAGCCATCTCTCCTGGTCTTGAAGAAGGGCAGCACTGGCTCTTGCCATGCCACAGGCCACAACCACCCCTCCCTTCCCAAACCTCTGTCCTCCGGCATGAGAGCCAAAGTTGGCTTAGTTTCCTCTCTTCCCAAGCTAGGAAAAATTAAAAATCCCAGGGTTCTTGTGACCAGGCTGCCCTGTTCCACAGCCTTCAAGCAGGAAAGGACCACAGAGGTCACGCAGGCCAGCCCCAGCCCCTCAGTTTACACAAGAGGATGCTCAGAAGCCCAGCAAGGTTAGAGATTCTGCAAGATCACACAGGAGGTAAACAGCAGCATCTGTACTGGAATCTAGGTCCTCTGACCCCACATCCAGGGCTCTGGGGAATGCCCCAGAGGCTCCTTGCTGCTGCACATGGTCACTGGGTGTATGGATGTAAACAATATGTTCTTTTCTCAGTTAGTTAGGGTCACCAGTTAAGCTTTACGAAACTTGAGGCCAGTACTGTCGTAGCTCCTGATGCCCTCTCCCAGACAACAGTCCCCCAAATGTCACAATGTGGGGTGATTTATTAGGTTCCAGTTTGGTTCAAACACAAGTAAGATTCCTCTGTCCCCAACTAGCCCCTTCAGTGTGAGACAAGTCTTAGTAGAGTTGGAAGTTTTAGTGGCTTAAACCCGAACTAAGGCTTTTCAGACACCCTGGATAAAATCCCTTCCCCTTAAGTTGAATATTCAAAGCTTTCCCCCAACATGGTTCCAGTCTCTCTCTCTCTCTCTCTCCCTCCCTCCCTCCCTCTCTCTCTCTCTCTCTCTCTCTCTCTCTCCACATGTGTGTATATGTGTACCTGTATATATGTGTAATGTTATATTAATATATACATATGTATATAATATATCAATTCATATAATTGTGATATATATAATATCTGTAGCTTAGAACATAGAATGTCTAAGTTGGGAGGGCTCTTAGAACAGTCAGACAGATAGATAATAAGATATAACATAACACTTTGTTGTTGTTCACTCATTTCAGTCGTGTCCAACTCCTCATGACCCCACATGGGATTTTCTTGGCAAGGATACAGGACTGGTTTGCTATTTTCTTCTTCAGTTCACTTTACAGATGAGGAAACTGAGGCAAAGTGGGTGAAGTGACTTGCCCAGGGTCACACAGCTAGTAGGTGTCTGAGGCCAGATTTGAACTCAAGAAGATGAGTCTTCCTGACTACAGGCCTGGCATTCTACCCGCTGTGCCATTTAGCTGCCTATGAGATAATACAATACAGAACAGTATGATATGTGGTATGATATTATATATAATACAATATGATGCAATGAGACAGACAGACAGACAGACAGACCTTTGTTCTAAGATCTCTCTCAGCTCTGACATTCTCCGTTCTAATGTCCCTCCAAGCTGGGATGTTCTCTGTTCTAGCATCCCCACCACTTAGAAATTCTGTGCTAAGAATATCCCTTCCCACCGACCAATTTACATTCAGTCTGCTTCTCTTAATGTCCCCCATAGTGACCACTGCAGAGCTGAGCACATAAGAGTCTCAGCAAAAATTTATTGAATTGAAACAAATGTTTTTGGAAACCTTGGCAGCAGAAGTGTGTCCCTTTTCATCTGGGATGATTCAAGAAGGCCCCCCCGCCCCCACCCCTTTGAATACAGCCATTTGGACACTGTGTTCCCACAGTCCTTGGACTCCAGGACAGCCCCCATGGAGATGGCATCTCAGACCAGCATGTGCGGGGCCGATTAACTCACTGTCCTCCGACAGCCTCAAGATTCTTTGCTTCCCCACGGCATGAAAGGCCTTGAGGTCCCAGGAGAGACCCTTCCCCCAGCTCCCGGATCTGGGCCCCTCCATGGTCCTCTTTCTCCAAGACTGTCAGTCGGATGTCATCCTGTTCCCCTGTATTTCCTTGGCTATTTTTGCAGGGCTTCCGGATTCACACTCAGAATGACAAAGTTCTAGAGGAAGTCCCTCTAAATAGCCTGGCACGATAACTGATTCCACAATTACATTCACACCCAGAGTTTCTGTTGAGCCTTTACTATAATAATAATTCCCCCCAGGGCACTTGATCATTTCCAAAGGGCTTTCACACCATTGTCTCCCTTGATCACAAGAGGGAGGTCAAGTGGGTTCATTGTTCAGTTTTCAATGTGAGCATTTATACATTGGAAATCAGCAAATGTTTCATATCAGGGTTTGATTTATTATTATTTTGATTTCTAGACTTCAGAACATGAAGGGGAAAATGCTAATAAAATATATATTACACTTGAAAGTGTGTCCTTTGTGTTTTTCAGAGAGCTAGTTGTCAAACCCGGCGCACCTCAGTCAGGTGGAGTCAGACAAAAGGTCATCTTCCCCATATTCCTTAGGTTTTACCTCCCCAGATGGTATGGCCCTCCTAACTTGCATCTCAAGGGACAGCTTCATGATGCAGGGGATAGAGCAGGGACCTGGAGTCAGGTGAACCTGAGTTAAAATCCAACCTCAAGCACTTACTAGCTGTGTGACCCTGGGCAAGTCACTTCATCCTGTTTACCTCTCAGTTTCTTCTTCTGTAAGATGAGCTGGAGAAGAAAATGGCAAACCCCTCCAGTATCTCGACCAAAAAAACTCCAAATGGGGTTTTAAGTGGCTCCACATTAAAAGGCCGAATCCCTGTTCTTATAGTTAACTGTCTAACTCATCTTTGCTCCTTAGATCTGAGGCCTTCAGGGATCACCCTGCGTCAAACCTAGCCTGACTTTTGCTTTAGAATTACTTTGGATCCCAACTCCTTTGCCCCCAGAGATAGAATCACCTCATCCCACCCTCCCTAATCAGCAGTAAGTACAGGGCTGCCTTGGACCAGAAACTTCCACATGAGGAATAAGCTGTACGCTTGGGTTAAAAAAAACCAAACACCACCAGCTTACTAGTCCAGGATGGGAGAAGCTTGGTTAGCTAACAGCTATTCTAAAAGAAGAGCTAGACCCCCTTGTTTGTTCACAGCCACCACCTCCCCCGTTATAATGGGAGCTCCTAGTGGGCAAGGCCTGTGTTTGCCCTACTTTGTGTCACCAGCCCTTGCACAGTGCCTGGCACGTAGTAGGATGCTTTTCAGCTGGCTAAAACTGAGGCTCGATCGTCAACAACCTTATGATTTGACAACTAAAAACGTATGTGATCTTGGGAAGCATTGAGAGAGTTCATACTACAGGAACAAGGAAACTGTTGTTGGTCAGTTGTGTCCAAAATACTGTCCATGAGGCTTTCTTGGCAAAGATACTGGAGGCGTTCGCCATTTCCTTCTTCAACTCATTTGACAGACCAGGAAACTGAAGCAAACAGGACTAAGTGACTTGCCCAGGGTCACCCAGCTAGCAAGTGTTTGAGTCCAGATTTGAAATCAAGATGAGTCTTCCTGACTGTAAGCCTAAAATTCTATCCATTAAGCCACCTAGAGGCCTAAAGAGACTGTAGTCCCTTTGTAGTCTGTGCCTACTTATAGGTGCTGCCATTTTAAAAGGCCACTAATAAACTGGAGAATATCCAGAGAAAGCAATAAGGGTAATGAAAGGCCTTGTGTCCCTGTTATATGAGGATTGACTGTCTCACAGGCCTGGGGCTGTTTAATCTAGAGAAAGGAAGATTCTAAGCCTAGGTGAATGTGGTAGCTGCCTTCAAGTCTTTGAAAGGTGGCCATGTGGAAGATTGTTCTGTTTGGTCCCAGAGAGCAGAACAAGAATCAATGAGCAGAACTGGTCTTGACTGTTGGGAATCCTTCCTAACATGAGAGCTGCCCAAAGTTGGAACAGGCCACCTCAAGAGATTCCCCACCACCACCTCAATGGAGGTCTTGGAGTCACAGCTAAATCACTACTTGTTAATGAGAGATTTTTTTCCTATTATGGGTGGAATTAAATGGCCACCACAGTCCTTCCATCTCTAGAAATCTGTGATTCTGAGAGACCAAGGCTCTTTATACTACGGCAGGTATCTCTCTCTTCGCACCGTGACCAAAATAATACCAGAGTAATGCAATCAGTGATTGCTGGAAATGCCAAGAAAAAGGGACTTCCTAGAATCGGAAGCTAATTTGGTAACCATCATTTTGTTAACTGCCAAGCTCCAGAGTACAGGGCTTAACTTGAAAAGGCCACGGTCTTCCACTGCATCTCGGGCCATCACCATTCGTCCTGACTTTTGTCTGGCCACTGACCTCCCATGACTGTGGAGGAGAGAGTGAGGCTATGACTTTGCATGGCCTCACTAAAATCTGATTCACTTTTAAGTCAAGATGTCACCTCCTAATGTCATCATCATTGGTCCTCTTTGAGAACAATGGACAAGAAACAAGCTGTGAGACAGTCGGTGCCTCTGGGACCCACCACAGTTTAGACTCCTTACAGAAGATAAGACTTTACCCGAGAGGCAGTTTCCTAAGGTGGGAATTCCCTATTGTCATGCCCTTCTCTGCTCTATGCTTATATAGGAAATCACTGAGGGTCCCAGCTTCTCCCATCCGTTTAACAGGAAAAGGTCACTCATGCCAACTGCTTGAGCCACAAGACTCTATCAACCAGTATGGGGGAAGGGAAAGAGGAGAAGGGGAAAGTCCCTTCCTCTTCCCTCCTCCCACTTGCTACATAATGGGAAAATGAAGGTGTGAAGATGGTTCCCTTGACCCTTAGGCATCGAACCTGGGTGACCAGAAGAATGGGGTGCACTCGGAAGAAAAAGGGAAGTCTAAAGTAAGGGAAGTTTTAGGAGAACAGTTCCCATGTCCCCAAAGGCTAGCACATCTCAGCCCAAAGTAGCCACCCTTTCTAGCCACACTCATGCCCAGTTTGGCCCACACCACCCAGTGCCCAGAGCCAGTGACTTATCTGAATGCCACCTTTCCTGGGCCACAAGGACCCAGTGGCTAAAGGGTTAAGCCATTCCACTTTCTCCCTTGATGTCTTCATCAACCTTGAGCGGGCCCAGAAATAACAAGCTATCATTTATCAGTGTTATTCGAGGTAACTATTCCAACCGAAGCCTGGCGATAAATCAACCAGGGAGAACTGGAGCCCAGGAGAACGTTCATTCTTCTCTTTAGGCAACATCTGGGATAGATAATCGTGCAGGTTCCAGAGGGGAGGGGGCAGGGGCACATGGGGCCCCAGGTTACACTGAGTGTTTGGGGGAATGGATGGAAAACAGCCAGATGTAGGAGAGAAAGAAAAATACTGCAAATGGAGCCAGAAGACTGGGTTCAAATCCTGCCCTTGCCCCTTGGGCAAACTTTTCCCTCTGGCCTCAGTTTCCTTATTTGTAAAACAGACTAGCGCTCTAAGGTCTGATGAGGGTCTAATAGCTCATCATCTCTGACCTAACATTCAATATTCTCCCATTCCTGCTGATGCTAACATCTTTTTCTGATATCCTCCGTCCTAAGGTTCCTTGCAGTTCTAAAATTCTACATTCTGTGTCCCCATTTCCTATATTCTGATGTCCTTTCACAAAGTTCTGAAGTCTAACATTCTGTGTTCCAAGGCTCTGTCAGGCTCTGACATTCTGTCAATAAGTTAACAATCATTAACTAAACATGTTCTGTGGGTCAGGCACTGTGCTAAGTGACAGGAATATAAATTCAAGGCCAAAAGAATTCCCTGCCCTCAAGAAGCATATGTTCTAATGGGGAAAGGAAGGTCTCAGGGGACACGGTGGGGTAAAGTCTGAGGAGTCAGGAGCAGAGCTGAGAAAGAAGTGAGCGTGGCTGGCCTGGACCTTTCCTTAAAAGAGAGAGTGTGGGAGGAGCAGATGGATCAGAGAAAGAGGTCAAAGGAGCAGCCATCTGGGGATGGCAAGGAAGGCTGCTAGGTCATGGCGGTCATTCTATGTTCTCAGATCCCTCTCCTGGTCCAACGCTGTGTGTCCAAGTCTCCTTCCAGTTCTGATGTTCTCAGTCCTAAGGACCCTCTCCAGTCTAACACTGTATGTTCTAACACCCCTTTCAACTCCAGCATTTTCTGTCCTCTGACTCAGCAGGAGTTGGTTCAAACTGACCTGAGAGAGAGCCAATCATTAAATTTTCACTATGAGCATTTACACCTGAGAAAATGGTAAATGCTATAAATCAAGACCCAATTTGATTGTCTAAACCTGTCTAGATGTTGATTGTCTATATAGTGATGGAGAAAATGCTAATAATTCAGATTTAACCTAAAAGTAAGTTTCCAGCCCATTGCAGGGGGAACCAGTTGTTAAACATTCATCAGAGTCGATTGTTGAACAAATATCAGAGCCAATCATAAAACATTTATTGGCATCCTTCTACCTGAGGTCCATTTCAGCTGTGACATTCCGGGATTCTAGGAAAACACAGATTTGGGGGTCTGGGCTGTATCCATGGGAGAAGGAAGGATGAAGGAAATGGCCCTCTGAGCTTGTCATCAAATAATCTAGAGAGGAAGTAAGATACTTATAGGCTTGTTGCTTTGCATTAATTAAAATTGAACCAAATATAAACACAGGTTTTAAACACACACACACACACACACACACACACACACAACCAAGGCAGGGGAAGTCTTGCTTCCCACCTTCGTGCAACGAGCATCTCCTCTGCTGGAGTTCCTGCGTCAGTGCCAAGGGCAGAGGCCCCCAGCCCTCCAGAGAGAAGGTGGAAAGGAAGCTCCCAGGCTGAGGGAACTTGCAAACAAAACACTATTTTTAGCAGGGAAGGAACCTACAAGGTTTTAAAAAAAAAAAAAACTCTGAGAAGTCGGATGCATAATAGAAGGAAGTGGTGGACACTGACCAGCCACACCCAGATCTCAAGGGCCTTCCTTGAGAGACCAGAGTCCTCCTTCCTCAGCTCTGGTTCCTTCTGTGGGGAGAAGGACACTTGGAAATCTCATGGTCTCTTCTGCCACTGTCCCCATCAAAATCTGCCTTCAGGAAGAGATCTGAGAGAAACTAGTGGAACATGAGTCACCAAGTGACCATTCCCAGGGCCATCATCAGCATTGTAAGTGGCATCTTGGGCAAAGCAGATGTTTCAATCCAATCAGGAGACATTTAAATCGAATATTCTCTATTTTGAGTTCTTTCCCAGTTCTAACATCCCCTGTTCTAAGGCCCCTCCCAGCTCTAACATTCTAGGTTCTAAAGCCTTTCCTGGCTCTCACATTTCCTCCTCCCTACTCTGACATTCCCTGTTCTATCATTTCTGACATTTTTCATTCTAAAGAGCTTTCCAGTTCTGGCATTCCCTGTTGTAAGGAAACCCTCCCTCCTCTCCCAGCTCTCATATTCCCTATTCTCAGGCTCCTCTGATATTCTCTGTTCTGACATCCCTCCCAACTCTGACATTCTGATCCTTATAAAACGAAAGCTTCATCACCTGAAAAGGGGATTTCATCTACATGTCAAAATTACATAAGATTCCATGAAAGCTATAATGAGAGATATAACCTTGCTCTCTGATCATTAATGTCAGGTGAGCCCTAAAACAGGGGACATATTCTCAGCAAAGGCAATGGAGGCCACCCATCAGAAAGCCAAGTTGAAGAAGAGTTCCTTGGAGTTACTGATGCTCTCCACATTATCCAGTTTGCGAAGAACATTATGATGGTCGTATCATCCCCAGGAATGCTTCACAGCTTCCTAAAAGAGTTCTGGAGCCTTTCAAAAGAGAGTAGCCTGACCAGCCACACAATACAGCCCAAGTGGATGAAGAACATCTTTTACTCAAACTAAGAACATTCAGTCAAATGACTAACCTAGAGAGTTCATCCATCAGGATCTATTTCTGGGATCAAGGTTACTTGTGACAGATATACCAGTGTAGACAACTAGTGTAGACAAGAGTAAGAAAATAGGCTATATTACTATCAAGAAATTGCAAAGTTCTTATAATAACCCCAAATTTCTCCTATTAAAAATACCAATATGTTAACACTAATTTTAATACTAATTCTACTGTTGTTGTTGCATGACTGAGCAATAGAAAACAGTAGCCCTAAAGAATGAGAAATGAGTGAAGGTCACACAGAGGGTATAGAAAGGTGCACAGGCTGTAACCTAACAAGAAACTGCCCAGAATGGGCTGAAGCATCTCATCACAGACGTGTGCTGCTCACACACTGAGGAGCTAGGGATGGCAGAACAGCCCCCACAATTCCCTAATTACCTCTGCCATGCCAGGAGAAAGTGGCAAAGCCCCCAGCACTTTGGAAGGGCTTGGTCACCAAGATGCCCAGTGAATGAATGGAGATCTGCATGCTCAAGGGTTGCCTGCATCGATGAGATCGCTGATCATGCATTGACTCATTGGAGTAAGTCCGAGGGTCTGTGCCAGGTGCTGAAGATGCCAAGACACTTCCTCCATGAAGCATTCCCCACCTGCTCCAGCCCCCACTGAGCTTATCTGACACAAATGTGAATTCTGCCTTTCCCACTTACTAATGAGCAACTTGCTTTATCTCTCTCAACCTTATTCATAAAATGGGGATAATAATAATAGTACTGATTTCAAAAGGATGTTGTAAGGCTTAAATGAGAGGACATACATAAATCACTATGTAAATGCTTATCAAGTCAATGACCATTTATTAAACTCCTACTATATGCCAGCCACAGGGCTAAGTGATAATGATGCAAAAAAGGCAAAAAAACAGTCTCTGCCCTCAAGGGATTCAAAAAAATCTAATGGAGAAGCCAGGGCAGCAAGGTGGGGCAGCTAGGTAGCCCAGTGAATAGAGCACCAGCCCTGGAGTCAGGAGGAACTGAATTCAAATCCGACCTCAGACACTTAACACTTACTAGCTGTGTGACCTTGGGCAAGTCACTTAACCTCAATTGCCCTGCCTTCACCCCTCCAAAAAGACCAAAAAAAATCTAATGGAGGGAAACAACATGTAAGCTAGCTGGTGTCCTAACCAAGGACTGGGAGTGAGTATGGTAGCTTTCTAAGCACATGACTAAAAGATCTTGTCTTGCTTCTGACTTGATCTCTGATGAGAGGTCTAGTCTGATCAGTTCTACCCACGGATTGAGAGCTCTGGATAACATGCTATAAGAGGAGTAGCTTAAGTATTTAGTGTTTTAGCTTGATGAAGACAGCTGCTGTGTCCAGGTTTCTAATGGGCAAATTTTGGCATGGCATAAGGTAAAAGGCGATGTGAAATGGTGGATGGAGAAGAGATGGCCTTGGAACCACAAAGACCCATGGTCAGTCAGGCTCCATTGCTGCCATATACTAGCTGTGTATCTGAGGCCACAAATCCTGCTGTTGAGTTTCCTGAATTTGGGGTCAGCTCCCCCAAACTGCAGGGAGTAAACTTTGGCCTGGGAAGAGCAGCTTCATGATCAGGAATCACTAGCAGGTCTGGTGTTAGTCTGCTTGAGGAGCCCTGAAAGGGCTGCTCATCCACCTTCACTGTCCTTCACCCAACTCTCACCTGTGGTTCCCAGAAGCTGCAGTACATGCAGCAGCCCCCTCCCAGTAACCATGTCAACAGATGGGAGGGTCAGGGTAACCAATAGAACTCACACCTACTGGAGAGTTAGGGGGACATCCCCCAAGCATGGAAAAGTCTTCCCTGGTAGAATGGGCAGATGAGAAGAGTTTCTTCCCACAGCCATGGAGGCAGCTGAAGCAGGGGCTATGGAGCGCTGACATCCTTATCGGATGTGTAAAACCCCCAAGGTCGTCCGCTACCTCCTGGACCATAGCCAGTCATCTTGACTTCTGTCTTGCTGCTGTATTTGGATGACTTTGGAAGAGAAAGTGAGGCTTATAACTTTGCACAACTCTATATCACTTATATCTAATTCACTCACAAGTCCAAACTTTACCCCATGATGTCACTGGTCCTCTTTTAAAATGAAGGATGAGCAATCTATGTATCTTAAGTGACTTGCCTTTGACCTTGGGCTAGTCACTTAGCCACTTATTACTCAACAAAACTCTCTGTGACACTGAGTTGTAGAAAAGGCACATGTCTACCTTGGTAGGGGGCTGTTCCCTACCTGCGAGTTCCCTATACCAGTGTTGTGAAACTCACTTATAAACAGGGGCCCCTAATTCATACATAAGGACCTCTTCCAGCTACCTATTGACTTACTTTTAGAATATGTTATCTGTGTTCTGTTTTTTATGCATTTTGTTAAATATTTCCCAATTACATTTTAATTTCTTTGAGAGGCACCAAGGAGTATTCTGGATCACATGAGGACAGCTCCCTTATACCTATGAAATCGCAGGTCCAGTCTTTCCTTATGAAGAAAATATTCTCTTACAAATAAGAGCCATCTCAAACTGGTATCCTCAGGGGATGAAAGGCTCCCCACCCACCCCCATCACCCCTCAAACTCACACACACACACACACACACACACACACACACACACATACACACAAACACACACACCCATACTGACATCCTCACACACAAGTCTTCAGGATAGATGTTCCCCTTTCAGGCATGTTGTTACAGAGATCATTCTTGGTGTGAGCCCAGTCTGACTAGAGAGATGGCCACCTAGGTCCCTTCTGGTTCTGAGAGTCTGTGTTCACAGGTTCAGACCAAGAAATGTTCTTAAAGGTGGTCTAGTCCAACCCCAACATTTTACTGATTAAAAAACCAAGACACTCCCCCCAAAAAAGGTTAGGTGATCTGCCCAGTGACAAAAGTGGCAAGTCTCAGAACAGGCTCAAATCTAGGTCCTCTGACTCTAAAATGCTGATATTTAAGAGGTGATTCAACAGTTTCAAAGGGAAAAGGAACAACCATTTATGAAGCACCTACTGTGTGTCAGACCCTGCTCTGTCTCACAACAACCTGATGATGGGTAGCATGTGAATCATTCTCTCCATCTTGCAGATGAGGAAACTGAGGGTCAGACAGGTCAAGCAGCTTTCCCATGGTGTCCAAGACCAATACTCTCTCCACTAGGCAATGATTCTCCCAAAGTAACAGAGAACAGTCTTGGGCTTCAGAGAAAAGATGGTACCTGAGTCAAGCCTTGAAGGGATACAACAAGCCTTTGAAGGGCTCTCATGGAGAGAGGGGATTAGTGTTCTTCTGCTTGGTCACATGAGCAATGGAGGAAAGTTGTAAGTTAGGTTCAGAAATAAAAATGTTCCAGAGCCAGAGAAACTCAGAGCTCAATGGAACCTCAGTGGCCATTGATCCCAATCAGCACCTCAACAAGTCTCCCTTACAAAACATCCCTGCCCAGTAAACATCCAGACTGTTCTCCAAGACTTCCATTGAGATCTTCCAGCAGAGGAACCTACCACTTCCAGGTCCCACAAGGGAACAACACTTAGCATATGAGATGTGGGAGATTAGTTTGGCAGCAAATTATCTGGGAAAAAAAGAGGTCAATGTGACTCAGCCATGTGGCATTGTAGCATTAAAAACCAGTGATATTTGGAGCTCCATGAAGAGAGGCTCAACTCCCCAGACTAGAGAAGTAAGTGTCTCAGGGTGTTCAGGTTTCTTCAGAAGGCATGTAAAGTCTTGTGTCCAGCTTGGGGATGACATTGATAAGTTAAAGAGAAACCAGAGGAGGAAAACCAGGATAGTGGAGAGCCTTGGGTTCATGTCATAAAAAGATAGGTTAAATGAAATGGTAACATTTAGTTTGGAGAAGAGAAGATGGGGGAAGGGGTGGACGTCATATTTGTCTTCAGATATTGTATAGTTCTTGTAGGAGCAAATTACAAGCTTCTTAAGTTTTGTTTCAACTTTGCATCCTCGGCACCAAATAAAAGGCCTTGCATATACCAGGCAAATAAATGCCTTTTAAAAACTGAATTACATTAAGAACAATTTCTGTTCAATGAAAGGAAGGACTGTCTGAATATCAGAGCTACGTACCATTGGAACAGGCTGCTTTGCAAGGTCATAAGATCCCCATCAAAAGAGGCATTTATGGAGAAGCTAACTGGACACTTGTTAGGGATTCCTGCATGAGGAAGGAGGATGGATTAAATAAAGGAGCAATAGCCACTGAGATGCCCCTGCAAGGTTTGCAAATCACTTTGCTCAAAAACACAAACAAACATGCAATGGAAGTCGTTCCAGCATTCCAGGCCTCTTTTTACCAAAGAGGAACCTGCAGCCCAAGATCACACGGTAAATAAAGATCAGAGCTGCAGTTAAAGCAAGGTCTTCTACCTCTGGGATGAGCTTCTTTCCAAGACACCATGTTAATTCTTTTGGGTGCTGAGGGCTTGGTTAAGTCATGTTTTAGTCAAGTCTGACCCTCGTGGCCCTGTTTGGGGTTTTCTTGACAAAGATACTGGAGAGTGGTTTGACATTTCCTTCTCCATTTTATAGACGAGGAAACTGAGGCAAACAGGGTATAATGTCTATGGGATTTCAGATCTTCCCAAACCATTAATAGGCCTCACCTGGAGCCCATTAAGGGAAGCTTGCTTAGGGGAAGCTTGCTTGTAGGAAGGCTTTCACACTACTTCCTAATCAGGCACTAAGTCAGGAGGGTCGTGATATCTTCTGGCTCTGAGAAGTGTATATTATATTCTGAGCTGGTGTTTTGCTTTGGGGGCTGCTTATGAGAAGGATCTTGTGATTCCCTGGTTGAGATTCTGAGTGACCATATGTTCAGAGCTCCCCAAGTGCTCTGATGTAAAAGCTTTCACCATCCAGGGATGTGTGTAAAGTGTACAGCTGATTCAGCCAGTCAGAGCCCCATCTGTTGGTCTTTATTTCACTGTTTATATTTTCTCTGAAATTCAAGGTGCTGACTTTTCCTCTAAACTAATGAATGTGATTATAAAGATTGTTGACCCCGTAACAGCTATCTTTCCTAATAAAGCAGATCTAAAAGCCTGTGCTAGCTGCCATCCTGAGATTGCCAGTGTGTTTGCTGCTACACAGGATTAAGTGACTTGCCCAGGATCCCATAGCTAAGTGTCTGAAGCTGTATTTGAACTGAAGATGTCTTCCTGATCCCCAGCCCGGTGCTCCCTGTACTATGGCACCACCTAGCTGCCCTGCCTGCTAATGACTTACTATTCTAAAAGTTTTAAATTTCTAAGACAGATTCTATTATGACAAAAAACCAATGGTTCTATGATTCAAAGATCCCATGATTCTACAACTCAATTTTGCTACAACTTTAAGATTCTCTGTATCTGGGGCCCCATTTTTTAAATTCTGTTCTACTATAGTTTTAAGATTCTATGATTCTATGATGGGATTTGTGTCTATGCACTTTAAGCATTACTGTGGGGGAATAATCTGAACCCAGGTTGTGAGTATAATGTTTTTTAATAATGAATAATTTTGAAAGTGCCTTGTCACTGCCAGTACAAGATTCTCCTTGATTTCTGTCTTTACTGATATGAAATTTTAAGGCCCCATCTGCTGCACCAACACACAAGCACATTCAATCCCTTATCCCTCCAGGCCAAAGGTGAGCAGAATTCTCCCCTCCGCCTGCTCCCACTAAGCTTCCAGGCAGGGAGGAGAGACGGCTTGTGTCTGTCTGTGTTCTTCATTTTCTGGTCTTTCATAGGATTATGGGATTTAAAGCTAGACCCGGAACAGTCGGTCTTAACCTGGGGTCCATGAATTTTTTTTCAATATTTTGACAACTGCATTTCAATAAAACTGGTTTCCTTGCTAATCCTACATATTTTATTTGATGCATTAAAAACGTGATTCAGAGGAGGAGTCTGCTGGCTTCATCAAACTGGCTACCCAAAGGGATCTATAACAAAAAAAGTTAAGAACCTCTGATCTAGTCTTTACCCTTCACTTAACAGATTAAAAAACCTAAGGCCCAGAGATGGGAAGTTGAGGTAAGGTGGAAAGAACAGCAGATTTTAGGTCAGAAACCCTGGGTTCAAATCCTCATTCTACTGTTTACTACTTGTGTGATTGTAGAAAAGTAACTTTACCTTCCTGAGACTCAGTTTCTCCCTATGTAAAATGAGGGAGCTGGGCAGGATGAACTTTGTGTTTCTTTCTAGTTCTAAATATATGAACCTACAACTTGTTTGAGGTCAGACAGGTGGAAAATTGGTTAGAGTTCAAGCCCCAGGATCTGAACCTGAGACTCAGGCTCCGAGTCTGGGGATCCTTCCTTTGCCCGGCCTGCATTGGGGAGCAGCTGTCCCTTACCCCAACTCTTCTCTGTATACCTGCATTGAAAGCTGGCCAAAATGCTGGGATGCTGAGGCCAGACAGGGTGTGGGGGGAAGGGAAAAGCATTCCACAAGAGCGTGAATCAGAATTTTCATGGCACTGCAGGGCAGGCCACGTGGAAGGCCTGGCTGGACTCCTGTGAGGACGTGGCTTCAGCCCTGGCTGAGCCCAAGGCAGGAAATGAGTCTGGCAGGAGCTTTGCTGCCAAATGTTTCCATTTGATGTTCAAACCTTGAAAACTGCCTTTGGGAAGAAGCAAAGGAACCCAGGCAGTACAGTCGGGGGTCCCTGGGGTCTCATTTGTGTCTCTGAGTGAGCATCCTGTGGATGGTTCTGGGAAAGGACCGGGACAAGTTTGAATTTCTCCTAAACAAAAATCAAAGTGGAAAGTTTCATCACAATGTACCAGTCTATTGAACCAAGAGCTACTGATCAAAATGGACAGGGACCCCAGAATGGGAGAGTTGGAAAGAGTCTCAGCAGGTCCCTTGGGGTAAGACTTGTGTCCAAAAGAAATCCCCACTTTGACATCCCCCAGTGGGCATCCTAAGAGGGGCAACCACCAAACTCAGAAGCAGCCCTCTCCACACTGGGACAGCTCACATCCAACCTAAATCAGCCTCTTGGCAGCTTCCTCCCATTGCTCCTCGGCCCCCAAAACACAAGGCTAGTCCTTCCGAATGACAGCCCTTCCAATGCCTGAAGGTGACTCCCATGTCCCACCCCAAACATCAGTCTTCTCTTCTCTAGGTTCTCAATAGCTCCTCTCATGTTGTCAGAGAAAGAATCTAGAAGGCTCCTCATCCATCTGATGTCTTTATTTAACTGAGACTCCAGGGGGAGTGAATTCAAGGTTACCTTGGTTAGTGTCAACGCTAAGGTGTCAGCTAGTTAACATGGCAGCACCAGCAAGAGCACCAAGCATCAGAGCCACGTTGGACTAGCCCTCTCTGTTCTCCCAATATATTCTCCCCATTCTCTCTTACTCCAACCTCTCCTTGACCTTTGGCCCCTGATATTCCTCTGCCTACGATGCCCTTTCCTACCTGCTCCACCTGCTGAAATTCCCATTTCTCAAGGACCAATTCAGGTACCAACTCTTCCAGGAAACTATCCTTTGTGTCCCACTGTTTCCCCATATTGGGGGAGAAAGAGAGACAGAGACAGAAAGACAAAGAGATAGACAAAGGGAAGAGGGGACAGACAGCAAGAGAGAAGGGGGGAGGAAAGAGAGACAGAGAGGAAGGAAAAAGAAACAGAGAAAGAAAGGAGAGAGAGATAAAGAATGATAGAGAGAGGAAAAAGAGACAGAGACAGACAGCCAGAAATACAAGGAGACAGACAGAGGGGAGAGACAATGAGAGAGAGAGAGAGAGAGAGACAGAGAGGGAGATGAAGAGACAGACAGAGACAGAGACAGAGGAAAGAGAGATACAGACAGAGAATCAAAGAGAGAGGCTTCCTCTGACTCTATCTCCAAATCTCTGAATCTCTCTTAGAAGGGACCTTGGGGATTGTGTAGCCCAATCCACACCTTTCCTCTCCACACTTTGTGGCCTTCTCTGGCCTGCTCTCTGTTCCTCACACATGTCATGCATCTCCCCCTCTCCTTTGCCCTGGCAGTCTTTCATGCCTGGAATGCCCTCCCTCCTCACCTCTGCTCATAAACTCCCCCTCTTCCTTCAAGACACAGCCCAAGCACCACCTTTTCCATGGGTCTTCCTTCTCCCCCCAAGAGCTAGCTCTCTCCATATTGGACAGTCTCCTGTGCATTAGCATTGGTTCTCTTTATATACTTAGAGCCATACTTGTTAAAAGCTCCTTGAAGGCCAGCACGGTTTCATTCTTTGCATTCATATCATTGGCTCCCAGATAGGCACTTAATAGAGGCTTCCTTGACCAATGTGATTGCTTTGCTGATGCTGTTTGCCTCTAGGATGATCAATAACCTGGTGTCATAGGATTTGAGGGTGTATTGGAAATTGGAATTGGAGATGTTCCCTGCCCCTGAATAGACCTGGGGGGGGGGGGTGAGGGTGAGTTTTAAGAGCTCCCCTGCTTTGAAAGTAAACTCTGCCCCCTAATAGGTTAAATATAGTCACATGGAGCCTATGGTGGGAAGAGATTTCTGAAGGGAAGCAGAGCCCACAGGAAGCTGATGGTCAAAGCTAGCGAGATGGTAGAGGAAAGAGGATGCTCAGACAAGGAGATAGAGAGGTTTGTGAGTAAATATTGCTCTTGTATTGGTTTGTGGGAAGGATGAGAGATGCTGTGGCTCTCAGTGTTATTGTGGCTTCTGAATATCTTTGGTTCTGTGATGGAATCAGATTACTGGTTTGGGGATTCGGTTTTCTGGTGTCTGAATAAATGCTTCAGTTCTGTCCTCTACTTGGAGAATCTGGCATATTTTGCAATAGAATGTCATGTAATATTTATAGTCATGGTCTTTATCATCATCATGGTCACTGTAAATATTGCATTGGCACTATAGAGAGTTGGAAGGGACCTCATCAGCTGCTGCATGAGAGGAGCTCTCCCCCCTTTCCAACACCCCTGAGAAGTGGTCAACCTGCCTCTGCTTAAAGACCTCCAAGAAGGGAAAACCCATCACTTCTCAACAGCCTGTTCCATTTTGAAATGGATTTTTATCTGCATACCCAGGGTAGCTTATTCCTCTCCTGAAGCATCTGTTACACTACCTCAAATTACATTTGTGCATCTTTGTCTCATCCCTCTTAATAGACTATGAGCTTCAAGGGATCAGGAACGGTGTCTTACTCATCTCTCCATTTCTTGGAGTGCCTCACTGCACAGCTTTCCAGCTTCTCTATCAGAGAATCACAGAATTTAGAGACAGAAGTCTATTACTGGGGCAATCAGGCACCTCAATGTTGAAGCCATTTACCAGTCTTTGCCTTTTACCAGCCCTCACAGGTTGCCCCAGGTTCACCACCATGGGGTTGCCTGCTTCCTCAATAGAGCACTCATGCTCCACGTTCTTCAATTTTACCTCCAGCTGAGATTCCTAAGGAACCATCATCTTTGGGGCCCTAGTCTGATGGGTCATCTCCAGCAAGAGAGTAGAAATAAAAACAGTTAGAAATGTGAAATCGGGTATGGAAAGGGCAGTTTCATTCCAACATAAAAAGGGAAAATCAAGCAATCAAGATTCAAGAAATGATTATAATCATCTGAAAAAGCAATTTGCAAGCCTTCCCAAGTCCTTTGTGAACAGGGCTGCTCATTGTGCTGAGCAGCAGGATGGTGGTTGACTCTTCTCTTGCCTGGTTCACCATTTGCATTGCCACTGTTAGCCTTGCAGCTGCTCCAGGGCCCAATGCTGTTGGAGTGGGGTTTTCTCCCTCCTTGGAGGTCTTCACAGACTGGTTCACCCTTTATCAGGGATGTTGAGGAGGGAATTGTTGTTCATATAAGGATCAAAGTAGATGAGCTTCCTTCCAACTCCGAGATTGCATGAGTCTGTGGAGGGCTCTGTCCTGGAAGCTGTGGAAGAAGCCGAGATCTCCAAGACAAAGTGAGTAAATGAGAAAGGATAGAGAGAGCCCAAGATTTAGGTTGGACCCTTACTAACTCTGCAATCATAGGCAAGGTGCTTTGGTCTCAGCGTCAGTTTTCTTACCTGTAAAATGGGCAGAATCATCTGTGGTCTGCTTACTTGACCCTTGTTGTTGTGGGGAATGTGTTTCATAAATCTTTAAGCATGGAAAGTATAAGGCAAAGTTGTCACCCTCATGTAGCTTACAATCTTTTTTTTTTCCCCTGGAGGGTGATCTAGACCTGAGGTTCCATTGGAATAGGGAATGACAATTAAGAAAGTTCCATCTACCAAAAGCTACTCCCCACCTCATAGTCTTTGAAAGTTACCTGGTCTACTAAGAGGTTAAAATGACTTGCCCAAGATCATCCAACCAGTACATGTCAGAAATAGGACCTGAACTCAGGCCTTCCTGACTCCTTAGCCAGCTCTCTGTCTATTGTGTCCTGTATGATCTAACATAGTAGATAAATGAAACCCCCTTGTCTCTGCTAGAGAGGCAGGCAGATGTCAGAAGAAGAGAGCAGGCCTTGGGTTCAAAGATTTGGTTTTAAATCCCAGCTCTACCATTTTACAAGCTTCAGGGCCTCAGGTATGGATCATGACCTCTAAAAACCCTTCCAGTTGTAATATTTAGAATTCCAAGCATTCAGATCAACACAACAAAAATAAAGCTCATTTTTCCTGGGAAGTTGGGCCACAGGGGAGAAGGGAGAGCAAAAAACATAAAGAAAGCCAGAGAGAAGGACCAGCCCTTCCATTACTGTCAAGGAAGTCTCCTAACAGTTTCTTAAGAATGGCCTTTGGAAACAGAAACATATGAGCTAAAGATAGCCAGCGTCCCTTCTGATGCTTCCAGGCAGGGGCTTACATTGAGTCCCAAAGTCCCTCCCAATCCATGGCCAATCTCAGTTCATTAATAGGATAGTAATAGCAACCTAACCTTAGGAGCTGGCAAAGATTGGAGATTTTACAGGATGAAACTTTGGTCTGTCTGAGATCGCACAGGGAATAAAAAAGACCCAGAGACGTCCAGAACTTCATACTCTTCAAAGCACTTTGATGTTTCTGTTTCCTAATTTGAGCTACAGGACAGCTCTGTAAGGCAGGAATTGCATTCAAGTGTTACATTCCCCATTTTATGAATGAGGAAACTCAGGGCCAGAGAAAGAAAGTATTGTCTTGCCTAAAGTCACATAATTAGTTTTGGTACAAGGACTTCAATTATCTCCAAACCATAATTTCACTTCCCTTTCTCCTGTGCCCCCTTATATTAATCAACAAATTCAGTTCAACAAATTTTATTAATTCTCTACTGAATGCAAAGCATTCCATTAGGCACTAGCTCAGGAGTCCTTAGGTCTACTTCTAGAGTCAAAGGTCCTAGGTTTGACCCCTGACTCTTTTACTTGTGATCAATGAGACCTTAGTCCAGTCACTGCATTGTTCTAGTCCTCCTTATATTCAGTGAAGGAATTGCAAAGTAGATCCCAATCCATTGTTAAACAAATTCCCATCCCTAAGGGTCATGGCGAATCACCAGATTGCAAGAATAATGAAAATGCTGTATAAAGACAAGCATAGGAAGACTTATGTGAACTGATTCAGAACCAGGAAAACCACACACACCAATGTAAATTGAAAGAAGGAAACACTGAAAACAATTCTGTGAAATTATCACGACAAGGTTTGGCCCTGGCTCCAAAAAAGAGATATAAGAAGGCACCTCCTCCTTCTTGGCCAGGAAAGGACTCTATGCACCAATGGAACCGGTGCATGAAGCATCAGACTTTGGGGTTCTATTAGCTAGTCTTGCTGAACTCTGTTTTTTCCCCTCTTTTTTATTATTGACTATAAGAGAAGAGTCTCAGGGAGTGGGAGAAAGAAGGAATGTAATGTGTAAGGGTGTAAGGAGGTGATAAATATAAATGCAATCACAAACTTTATCAATAAAATTTTAATAACAAAGGAGGTGAGTGGATGCCTCAGGACCCTTCCAGCTCTGACAAGTCTGAAGATCTGCACCCTTGTTTAGTGTGCTTCTCCCATATGAATGTGTGTTCTAGTTGTGTGTTGGGGTCTTACCTCACCCTCCCCTCCCCTTCTCTCCCTGTGACCCCCACTATGCCTCTCAGTCAATTAGCTCCAATGGGGTAGGAACCAAGACTTAGGGAAATGCTCTCTCTTTTCCTAATTCCCCAACAGGGCTCTGCATACAGTAGACACTTATTGTTTAGTACTGTACTCAAATTGAACAGAACTGTCTGAACTATCTCCCTAAACACCTTCTCTTAATCCCTGCCCTAAATTTCAGTCAAGATTTATTTTCCTTTGTAGAAATAAAATACAGCTGGTGTGAGAATAGAGTATTTCTGACCAAAATGGTGGAGAGAAAAAAGAGGCTGATTTGGTCATTGCTTTACAAGGGAGAGAAATCCACACAGCCTCCTTCCCAGGAAGTCCCATTAGTACAAACAAAGACCTGATTGTTCTCATCTCCTGGAAGCTGACTTTTCTGTCCCTGAGCCTGGAAGGCACTGAGGCCTGTTTTCCCTCTTACTCTTCTTTTCTTTCCTTTTCTTCTTTCTCTCTCTCCCCCACCTTTCTTTCTTTTTTTACTTTCTCCGTCCTCTCCTTTTTCCTTCCTTTCTCCTTTCTTCTCTTTCTCCTTCCTTCCCCCTTTTCTCCTTCCTCTCCCTCTTCTCCTTCCCTCCATCTTCTCTTCTTCCTTATCCCTCTCTCCTTTCTTCCCCCTTGCTCCTTTCCTTCCTCCCTTTCTCCTTCCCTTTCTTCTTTCTGTCCTTTTCTCCCTCTCTTCTCTATCTTCTCTCCTTCTCTCCCTGTCTCCTCCTTTGCTCCTCTTTCTTCTCCATTCTCCCTTTCTCCTTTTCTCTCTCTTCTTTGTCTTTTTCTTCCCCTCTTCTCCTTCCTTCCATCTTCTCTCCTTCCTTCTCCCTCTCTCTTTTCTTTCTTCTCTTCTGTCTTTTCCCTCTCTCTCCTTCTCTTTCTTTGCCTTCTTTCTTCTATCTCCCCCTCACTCATTTTCTTTATGCCTCCTATTCTTTAAATAGGATGTTAGATACAGGACAGGGAACACCAAATAAAATGAAACACCTAATTGCTAAAAGTGGCTTCTCACCCACCTCCCCACAACCCACATCCTCCCTGAGTCTCTTCAAGAAAGCTTTCCACTGGTTTGCTCAACCACAATAGCCAAGGCACCTCTTCCCACCAGACAGAGCTTCCCTTTATTGTAAGTTCAGATAAGAGTGTCAGGAGGGCTGGTATGAAACAGATCCTTATTTGGCATCCAAGAAACTTGGGTTTGAGTTCTACCAGCTTAGGAGTACGTGATCCTTTCCAACTCTAAGATTCCGGGACTCCAAGATTGTATAATTCTGAGATTCTGCATTTTTCAGGTGTCTAAAGTGAGCCCTAAAGTGGGTTCCCTATCCTCATGGCCATCACTGCCATCTGCCTCCCCAAATCCACATGGAACCTTGGAGAGCAGCCCTTCATGGCCACTGGCTGGTTCAAGTGCAACTGTGGGATTGCCTGACAGGGCTGGGATTTCAGATGTCTGTGAGATCCTCCCAGGAGGATCCCAGAAGAGGGGACCACACTATCTAACAGCCATGTAAATGGACACTAAATCCTCTGATGTTAAAATGTGATTGAGCCCATGTTAACAACCTTGTGAAGGCCACAGGGTTGGTCTTGTCGCCATTTTGTAGATGACCACACAACTTTAAGAGTCAGAGCCAGAAATCCTAAGTCCAGTACAAGGTTTTGCTATATTAAACCAGTCCACCTAGCTAGTACAGGGGTGTGTGTGTGTGTGTGTGTGTGCGTGTGTGTGTGTGTGTGTCCACATGTGCTTCTTGCTGCTTTCCTCCTAGAAGGACCAACAGAGCCTCAAATTGGAACAATCTGCCCTGCACCATTACAGAGGGCAGGCACACCAGCCAGGTAGCTCACCGGGTCTTTGGAAAATGCTTTTTCATGTTCAGAGGCAAATGACTGTTTCTTCTCTAGACCTGGACAGGATTATGTTTGAATCTGAAAGAGAGGCTGGGAAGAGGATGGAGGAAGTTATAAAAGCCCTCGGCAGCTGGCAGGCTTGATTTTGGCTACCTGGCGATCCTCATCCCAATCTGGACCCAGAGGGAGGTGGCTCCTGGCCCATCTCCCGCTTGGCCACTCTCTCTCTTGGACCCACCAAATGGCCCTTTACAAGCATCCTCTCTTAGGGCCATGGAACCCTCTATACAGATATTCTCTCTTAGGTCTCAGAACCACCTCAGGGAGAAAGGCCAAATGAGAACAATGATCCCTATCTTAGAGACCAGGAACCTTAGGCAAACAGGGTTAAGGAACTCACCCAAGGTCAGGTGTCTGAGGCCAGATTTCAGCTCTGACTCCAGGCTCAGCACTCTATACACTTTACCACCTGGCTGCCCCCAACTCAGTTTCCTTATCTGTGAAAAAGTGGTGATAGTAGCACTGACCTCACAGAATCCTATCAACTGAGATAATGGGTGTCAAGTGCTGTAAACACTTAAAAGCACTATATATATAGCAGCTATTCTCCCCATTGGACAGATAGGAAAACTGAGGCTCAGAGAACTACCGTGTCTTGCCCAAGATCACAGCTAATAAGTGATAGAACTGCACAGCATTTTTTTTTCACTAAAACAATGATATCAGACTCAGAAACAGCAGGACAAAAGGATCCCTGCAGGCAGCATAAAGAAACACAATATTATCTATGTCCTATTGTATTTTTGTTTATTTTGTCCAACATTTTCAAGTCCATTTTAATCTGGTGCGAGCCCCCACCAAGGAGTGTTACATGAGCAATTTGCCATGTGCTTAATAACTTCTGTAATAAAGCCTACATAAAGCTACCTGCACCTGGCGCACAGAGAGCCAGCTCTGCACCCCCAAGGCACATGACAGTGCAGGGACAGGCTTCAAGCTGCTGCATGAGAGGGCTCTGCCCAGACTCACAAGTTTTACTGAGCACAGATCAGGAGGTGCTTTGAAGAACTTAGTATGGGACCTATAGAAGGTTGTTAAACATGTCTGGGCCTCCTTTTCCTCCCCATCTAAATTGGGATAAGGGCTGCCAGGTGGCCAAAATTAAAAATTAAAAGAAGGGTATCTGATCAGGTGATCCCTAAAAACCCTTTCACCTCTTCAGTACAAATACCCTGTTCTCAAGATCCCTGGGCCCCAGTATGACATTCTCTATTCTAAGTTCCTCCCAGTTCTAATATTCTAGGTACTAAGACCTCTTCCAGTTCTAAGTTCAGGGTCTAAGAACTCTGAGCCCTGATATTTTATGCTCTGGGGTCCTTTCTAGCTCAAACTTCTATGTCCTAAGGCTCCTCTCAGTTCTGACTTTCTTGAGAGATGCTATTACTCACTCATGAACACAGGGCCTTGCACATTGTAGGTACTCAATAAATATTCATCATGTTACATAAAATTTAATTAAATTCCCGTGCCAACTGGAATGAGGACTTGCTGTTTTCTTTTGGTATTCTCTGAGTAACAGTCTATTGGGCCCCCTCTCAGCTCTCCACCTCCCCAAGGACCCTTAAAGCACAGGACCTCAGACTTGTTAGGGAGTTTGGTGGGTCCAGGAATCCCCCCCAGGAGCACAAGTGGTCCTCCAGACTGTGCTTAAAGCCCACCAATGAAGGGAGCCCCCATCCCCTGAGGCTGCCCAAGGTACCACAGGAATAACACTAAGAGTGATGAACTATTTGTTTGGCTTTTTTAACCTCAAACCTAAATTGGCCTAAATTCCCACTTCTCCTCCCATTCTCAAACTTCTCCTGGTTCTGCCCTCAGAAGCCAAGCAAAACAAGTCACACCTTCCTTCACAAGATTGCCCTTCAAATCCCTGCAATCACCTGTCCTGTCCCTTCTGCATCTTCTCTCCTCCAGTCTAAGCTTCTCCCATGACTTTGTATAGGCCTCCCCCACTTAAATCCAATTCACTTGCAAGTCATGGCATCACCTTCCTGATGCCAAGGTTAGAAGGATGAACAGTAACAGTTCCTTCAGCCTGTCCTCACAGACCATGGACTTAGGGCCCTTTACTCTCTTCATTGCCACCCCCCCATACTTCCCTTTTTCCCAATTTAAGCAAATTTATTTTACATGCATTCATAATTCATCTTTCTCCCCTGCAGTTGATAGATGATGCTAGCTTGTCATTGCCCTTCCTAAGTGTGGTGTCCAGATCTTGGCATAAAACTCTCCGGGGCAAGAGGACAGCAGTCCATACTCTCTCTCTCTCTCTCTCTCTCTCTCTCTCTCTCTCTCTCTCTCTCTCTCTCTCTCTCTCTCTCTCTCTCTCTCTCTCTCTCTCATTTTCTCTCCCTCTCTCCTCTCTCCCTCTCTCCCTCTCTCCCTTTCTCCCTCTTTCCCTTTCTCCCTCTCTTCCTCTCTCCCTTTCTCCCCTTCCCTCCATATAGTCAGGATTTATGAGTTTTCTTGGTGGTCATATTCCCAGAGCAAATTTACCCTGACTTTGTGGTCCACTGAGACCACATTTTTTCTTTGCATTTTAGACTTAAAATTTAACTACACAATAGAGAAAAAGAAAAAAATGTTATAAACTTAAATTTTGAAACTTAAATACAAAGTTAAAAAAACAAAAGTCTACCATTTGCACAGCAGAACATAAGAGAGAATTCAAAGTATATAGCAATAAATTCCTATTTCAAGAAATCCTATATAATAAATGCTACACGTTGTGTTGAGAGCTGTCCAGCTTTTCTTTGCTCCCTTGTAAGTTTCTTTTTGGTTTATTCTACGCATTTTTTACTTTGTTCTTTTTTCTCCTTTCTCTCCCTTCCCCCACAGAGGACTACAATTAAGCACAGATACATATATATGTATATGTATATGTATGTATATATGTATATGTATGTATATATATGCAGATATATACATTCACACACATACATATAAGCATACATATACTTTCCCTAACAAATTCTACTCCTGATTTTTCCTTTATGTTTGTATATTTCTCTTATTTCCTATCCCTCCCAACTCCTCTTTGCTTCTACCCATTACCTTGCCCTCCTATTACTTAACCAACCTCCCCTCCAAGGATCCCTCCCTTGTCCTCCCATTCCCATTGATCCCCTCCCTTCTAGAGATCCCTCCCTTATCCTCTCTCTCTTCCCATCCCCTTAACATTTTATTTCTTTCTGAATTTAGAAGCTCTTCTTTTCTTCTCGATATCTATATATTGTTCCCTTTTGAACCCATTCTCCATGAAAATAGATTTCCAGAACCATCAGCCCTCCTCCCTCATCTGATTCCTCTGTGTCGGTTCTTCCTCTCAAATCTCATTTGTATAAGATAATTACTCTTTTTAGCTGTTCCTAAATGGCTTTACTTTTTAAAACCATATCATACTCAGGTCTACCCCCATCTTTCTTGTGAACTACTCAATTACTAATAACAACCTTAGACACACATTTTACATTTTACATACATAAAAAGTAAACAGTCTTAGTGAGCCCTTTGTAATTAGTCTTTGGTACGTATTTTATATTTTTCTTGGCTCTTGTCAAATCTGCTATTAAGTTCAAGTTTGTTTGTTTTGTTTTAACAAAGTCCTGAAAGTCTGACAGTTCATTAAATGTCCATTTATTTTTCATTTAGGATTACACTTAGCTTTGCTGGGTAGGATATTTTTGTCAGAACCCTACTTCTTTCACTCTTCAATATATAGTGTTCTGAGACCTGTGGTCTTTTTATTGTCACCACTGATTCAAACTGTGGCACCGCCATATTTAAATTGTTTTTTTCTTGTTGCTCATCATATTTTGTCCTTGAACTGGGGGTTTCAGAATTTGACCAAAATATTCCTGGGGGTTTTCCTCATTTACCTCTTTCAGGTAATGATTGGTGGATTTTTTTCTATTTCTATTTTCCCCTCTTGTTCTAATTCTTCAGGACAATTTTCTTTAATAATTTCTTATATTATTGTATCAGGATTCTTTTTTGATCATAACTTTCAGGTTGTCCAATTATTCTTATTGATCTGTTTCCTCTTCTTGATCTATTCTCCAGATCAGTCATTTTTCTTGTGAGATGTTTCACTTTCTCTTCTATTTTTTTATTCTCTTCTATTTTGTTTTATTATTTCTTGATCTCTTATAACTTCCTTGAATTCCCCTTGTTCAATTTTGATCTTCTTCTTAAGATTCTGGATCTCCTTTTCTAATTGGTTGACTTTTCATAATCTTGTTTTTCTTGACTTGTTCTCTCTGTCTCTGTCTCTCTCTCTGCCTCTGTCTCTGTCTCTCTGTCTCTCTCTCTCTCTGTGTCTCTGTCTCTGTCTCT
>CM053593.1:18527683-18556316 GCA_028646575.1 Pseudocheirus occidentalis
GCTGGGGCCCTCACAGCTGCCGGAGCTCCTAGTGGGGTGCTGCA
Source organism: Pseudocheirus occidentalis (assembly GCA_028646575.1). Taxonomy (NCBI): domain Eukaryota; kingdom Metazoa; phylum Chordata; class Mammalia; order Diprotodontia; family Pseudocheiridae; genus Pseudocheirus; species Pseudocheirus occidentalis. The sequence continues at coordinate 18,527,728 of CM053593.1, forward strand.
GCCCCACCTCCCAGGCTTGGCTCACTGAAAGCGCACCCCAGGACCACCACTCAAGACCACTCAGACGTTCCTGCTACTACAGCCTCCTCCTGCTGCTTCTTTGCCCTGGGAGCAGTGTGGGCTGGACCCGCTCTTCTCCTCCTGAGTTAGCAAAATCCACTGACCTTTCTCTTAGCCTTTTTTTCTTCTAGCCTGATAGATGTGGTAATTGTGCCTCCAGTGCAGCTGATCAGCTCTCCTATAGCCGGGATACCCCGCACGATGCCCCAGGGCTTGACCCGGCCGGGGTTTCAGCCGCGGGTCCCAGACTGCTGCAAAGAGCCCTGCCTGCTGCGCTGCCTGTAGCAACAGATGTTCTTTCTGTCTTTTGGAGAGTTTTGGAGCTTGAAAAATCTGTTTAGCGTCCCATTTTATGAGTTTTTTAGCATGTTTGTGTGGGAGCTGTGGTGCTTTGCTGCTTCTATGCTGCCATCTTGGCTCCACCCCTCAAGCACTCTTGATGAAAAGACCAGAGTAGAATAGAAAATTTGACTTTCAAACACAAGACTCAAGAGAAGCATAAAAAGGTAAACAGGAAAGAACTTCCTCATTATTAGGGCAGTTAGGAGTATATGTAGACAGAGGGCACAGGTGTGAGCTGAATACGAAGGGATGATATCTAAAAAAATAAAATTAGGGCTGAGAGGCAATTCATTGGGAGAAAGGGAAAGGTAGAATGGGGCAAATTTTTTCTCACATAAAAGAGGCAAACAAAAACTTTTACAGTGTAGAGGAAGATGTGGGAGGTGAGAGAGAGTGAATGAGTCTTACTTTTATCAGAGCTGGCTCAAAGAGGGAATAATATACACACTTAATTGGGAATAGAAATCTATCTTACCCTACAGGAAAGTAGGAGGAGAAGGGTATAAGACAAAGGGAGGGGTGATGGAAGGGAGAGCAGATTAGGGGAAGGCATAGTCAGAGACAAAACATTTGAAGATGGATGGGGTGAAAGGAGAGAGTATAGAATAGAATAAATGGGGGGAATAGGATGGAGGGAAATATAGTTATCAATGATAACTGTGAAAAAAAATTTCAATCAAGTTTCTCTGATAAAGGCCTCATTTCTCAAACATATAGAGAACTGAGTCAAATTTATAAAAATAAGTGTCATTCCCCGACTGATAAATGATCAAAAGATATGAACAGTTTTCAAATGAAGTAAGCAAAGCTATCTATAGGCATATGAAAAAATGCTCTCACAATTGATTGGAGAAATGAGAATTAGAACAAGTCTGAGGTCCTACCTACCTCATAGCTATTGGCTAATGGGACAGAGAAGGTAAATGATAAATAGTAGAGAGGATGTGGGAAAAATGAGACATTAATCCACTGTTGGTGGCATTGTGAACCAATTCAACTATTCTGTAGAGTTATTTGGAATTATGCCCAAAGGGTGACCTAGTAATACCACTACTAGTTCTGTATCTAAAGAGAGATGAAAAACAAGAAGGAAAAGTACATATATGTACAAAAATACTAATGGCAGTTCTTTTCTGGGGGCAAAGGATTGGAAATCGAGGAGATGCCCATCAATTGGGGAATGGCTATACAAGTTGTGGTACGTGATTATGATGGAATATTATTGTACTATCAGAAATAATTAGTAGGCTACTCTCAGAAAAATCTGGAAAGACTTGAATGGGCCAATGCAAAGTGATGTGTACTGTATTCAAAGTAACAGTGTTATTGTAAGCCGATCAGCTGTGAATGACTTAGCTGTTCTCACAATACAACCATCCAAGACAACCCTGAAGGACTTAACAAGGAAAAATGCTACCCATCCCCAGAGAGAGAATGGATGGAATCTGGATATGGATTGAAGTATGCTTTTTAAACTTTATTATTCTTGAGCTTTTGTTGTCTATGTTTTCTTTCACAACATGACTATTATGGAAATGTTTTGCATGACTTACACACGTCTAACCTTTATCGAATTACTTGCCTTCTCAATGAGGGGGGTGTGGAGAGGGAGGAAGGGAAAGAATTTGGAACTCAAAATTTTAAAAATGAATGTTAAAAATTGGTTTTACGTGTAACTGAGGAAAAATAAATTACTAAATAAATTTAAATATAGAACAGGAGATGTCAGAGTTGGGAGAGAGCTTAGAACAGAGATTAGTAACAAATGCTGTAGAATGGATGGGAGCTGAGCATCTTCTTCTGTGCTGTGGAAGGTCTTGCCTTCCCAAACCTTAGCCTTGGATCACTCACACCATCCCTCACCTTTGTTCCCACTCATGTACTGCTGAACAAAGCTGGAGAAAATACTTGGCTCACTGAGACCATGACAAATTTTTATTGCATAATCTTAACTGGGTACTCATTGTAGCTAGGCAATCCTTTGCTATACCCCTAATAATTTCTTTAAAAAAATTTTTTTTTGGCTTTTTGTAGGGCATTTGGGGTTAACCGACTTGCCCAAGGTCACACGGCTAGTGTAAGTGTTATGTGTCTGAGGTTGGATTTGAACTCAGGTCCTCCTGACTTCAGGGCTGGTGCTTTATTCACTGCATCGCCTAGCCGCCCTATCCACCTAATAATTTCACTGTCCCACTCTCCACAGCAGCTCTTCCCAACACTTTTATTCCTTCTGAAACCTCATATGGCTCCCTCTCCCCTCTCCCTCTCAGTTCAGGCACTTGCTTCATATTTTACTGAAAAAAACTGAGGGACAGAGGGAGAGAGAGAGAGAGAGACAGACAGACAGACAGACAGAGACAGAGAGAAGGACAGAAGGACAGAGAGACAGAGAGAGAAAGACAGAGAGACAAGAAAGTGATGGTCATGGGTAACCTCTGTACCTGTACAAGTGTTCCCTTCCCATCCCATCTTCTCTAGCAGATTGTTCCTTCTATCACCCCTCCTCTTTCATGCATCTTCAGTCCTTCCCTAGCTCCTGTCTGCTTTACTGCCTACAAACATGCCCATGTCTTCCTCATCCTCAAAAACCCCTCACTTGATCCATGAATCTCTTCTCCCTTTCTTATATCCCTTCCACCTTTTATGGCTTTCTGACTAACTTAACTGTCTACAATACATGCCTCCTCAACTCTCCCCTCCCGTCCCCTGTCCTCCCCTCTTCTCTCGTCTCCTCTCAGTCTCAGCACCCCAGGCTTCTCCTGCCCTGTGCTGCATCAATTGACAGCACCCTTATTGGACTCACACATGGTTGCAACCTTTTTGTTACTACCGAATGCTTGGTTCCTTTTCCTTCCACTGATATTGAGAGTCCCACCATCATCTGCTCCCTTCTGTGGCCTTGGGCTCATTACTGTGTTGGTTAGCCCTCCTGCCTCATTGATGAGGAATGCCCCCATGTTCGCTGGTATCACCATCTAACATGGTGACAGTCATGTTAGATGGGGAATCCCAAGTCATCAGGTACAATGTCCTTCTCCCGGTGGCTGACACTCCTGGTGTCTGCTGCAGGAGTTCTCCCAGATGGACTGGCCCAGCCCTCACGAGTCTGGCTAACCTCTTTTGCAAGATTGTCGCCATCCTGCCTGTCCAGCTTCCCACCTAGTCCTGACATTGAGTTTATAGATTGGCCAAATTCTGGGTAGACCATGTAGGAACAGAGATCAATCAATCAATCGACAACCATATATGAAGTACCAATTGTGTGAAGTGCTGATGTTTAGAAATGAAAGTACAGCTCAAGAAGATGTGAAAACAGACCCAAGACTCTAGCACCAAGCAGACTTCCTGAGTGAGGGCAAGCCCATGCCCTCGGCCAGGGAGATTTTATATGCTTCTTATCAGGGTGGAAACTAATCTTCAGGCCCAGTTTAAGAGTATGGCTGAAAGTCTGTGAGTGGGATGACCACTGGGGATAGGGTAAGCAGTTGGAGACAAAGGCAGATTCTACAGGGCCATCGTAATTGATGGAGAGTCTGTCAGCCAACATAACCAAGAATTCCACATTTTTGAAATCCAATAAAACTTCTCTGCAGGGGACAAGGAAAGGGTTTGTGTGGCTCTTCTAGGCCTGGGAGGAGGCTGCCATGGGCATCGAGCCCAGGGCGTGACAGATGTATCCAAACTGTCACTGGAGGCGATGAATGAGTTGGTCCCTCTAATCTGAGCCAGAAGTCCATTGCAAGGAAAGTGCATTCCTCATCCTGGATTAGACCACGGAGAAATGATTCCATGTGGGGAATCCAGCTTGGTGTCTTTCTTTACCTTCCTCTTGAGACTGGAAAAGAGGGGCAGCCATATCATGCTAACCTGGGGGTGGAGGGAGAGGGCTGTGCTATTCTAATTATTTATTTGTTACAATATTAGAGAAGAGAATTCTGCCAGATTGGATACCCATTTTAGCGTTTGGAGAAATAGATCTTCAATGTATTTACATGTAATTACCCAAGTAATCACCTGTTAGAATATAAACTCTTTTTTTTTTTTGGAAGGGGGAAGCCAGGGCAGTTGGGGTTAAGTGACTTGCCCAGGGTCACACAGCTAGTAAGTGTTAAGTGTCTGAGGCTAGATTTGAACTCAGGTCCTCCTGACTACAGGGCTGGTGCTCTATTCACTGTGCCACCTAGCTGCCCCGATATAAACTCTTCTAAAAAAGGGATTGTTTTCTTTCTTTTTTTGTATCTCCAGCACCTGGCACACAGTAGGTATACTTAATAAATGATTGTTGGTTGATTGAAATAAAGCCACATGTTACTGTAGAATATAAAGGTGAATTATTTTTGTTATGACCCATGATGCAATTTTTTTTATTATGTCCAAACCACTGGTTAAAATGACGAATAGTACAGGACCCAAACAGGTCCCTGCAACAAAAGATGTAACTAGGGTGGAGAAATACTTTGCTTCAAGGTGCTAAACATAAGGGGAGCTCAGTTTTGAGGTCATTCATGGCACTTCTAGTCTTTTTCAAATGAAATAAAATTTTTTTCAGTTAATAAAAATCTGCTTTCTCTCCTTCCTACCTCACCCATTGGCAAAGAAAAGAAAAACAAAACTCTTGTCACTAATATTCAACCACATTTTGTCCTTTAACACAGAAATGATGAATCATAACAACCAGTGCCTTTGGATGATTAAGTTAATTTCATCAATTCCTTTATTTGCTTCTCCAATGAGAACCCATGAGCCATCTTTCCATTTAACAACTTTCTTCTTTCTTTTAGTTTCATTTATTGGAAGAATGTCAGGAATGTTATGATTCTTTTCCTCTACTATTGGTCATCGGACAAAGGTCTTACATTTAAAAGATTAACAGGGGTCTAAAAACAGTAATTTTTGGTGTATATGTTATTTATTTTTATTTTTTCTCAATTACAGATAAACAATTTTTTTCATATTTGTTTTCAAAAATTTTGAGTTTCAAATTCTCTCTCTCCCTCCCTTTCCTTTCCCCTCATTGAGAAAGCAAGCAATTTAATACAGATTATACTTGAGTGGTCATGCAAAAACATTTGTTGCAAAAGAAAATGTAGACCCCAAACCAAACAAACTGAGAGTAATTAAAAAAGTAAAAGTAGTCTGCTTCTATCTGTAATCAGACTCCATTAGCCCTTTCTCTGGAGGGGGATAGCATTTTTTATCATGAGCTCTTTGGAATTGTCTTGGTTCACTGTATTACCAAGAACTACTAAGTCCTTCACAGCTGATCGTTGTACAATGTTACTGCTACTGTGTGCACTGTTTTCCTGGTTCTGTTCACTTCACTTTGCAACAGTTCATGTAAATCTTTCCAGGATTTTTCTGAAAACGTCCCTCTTGTCATTTCTTGTAGTATAATGATATTCCATCATAATCACATACCATAGCTTGTTCAGCCCAATTGATGGGCATTTCCTCAATTTCTAATTCTTTGCCACCACAAAAAAGCTGCTACAAACATTTTTTTTTGTGTATGAAGATCCTTTTCCTTTTTCTTTGATTTCTTTGGGATACAGACCTAGTAGTGGTATTTCATGGTCAAACAGTATGCAGTTTTATATGCCTTTGGGCCCAGTTCCAGATTATTCTTCAGAATGGTTGGATGAGCTCACAACTCCACCAGCAGAGCATTAGTGTCCCAATTTTCATACATCTCCACCAACATTTATCATTTTTCTTTTCTGTCATATTAGCCAATCTGATAGATGTGACATGGTACCTCAGAGTTATTTTAATTCACGTCTCTAATTAATAGTGATTTAGAGCACTTTTTCAAATGACTGCAGATAGCTTTTCTTCTTCTGAAAGCTGTCTGTTCATATCCTTTGACCGCTTATCAATTGGGAAATGACTTGTATTCCTGATAAATTTGACTCAGTTGATATTTTGGAAATTAGGTCTTTATCAAGAAACTTGAAGCTGAGTAATATTTAAGCATCCTCTATCTTCTTTTCTACCAATCTGAAGTGGAAGGGGATGCACAGGAATGAGCACTATTTCTCTCCCCCCCTTTACTTCATAGGCTGAACAGTTCATGACCAAATAGACAGCCCACAGAAAAGTGGAAAGCAGACTCATGTGCCCACATACAATGGCAGATAGGAGGCAACATGGCCAGGCTGAAGATGATAATTGGATGGGGTCTGGAGAGAGTATGGCAACCTATGGACCAAAGGAAAATACAAAATGCCTTTGCTTCTGGTACATGATAGTCTGGCTTGGAGGATGGAGAAGTAGCTGAAGCATTAGGGAGGATGGAGTGATCCATTTCATTCCCTAGTGTCCTGGAGATGTCAAGAAAAAGGAAGGAGGTTCCCTAGCTTGCTTTGTCATTCCCTTATGGATAACTTAGGGGAGGACTCAGATAAGAGTCAAACAGGATAGACAGGATTGAATGGGTTACCATTTGAACTGGAGAAAATAGTCACATGGCTGAGACCACAGAGTTGTTTGGATATTTGAGGAAGCTGCTCAAGGGCAGGCTGGATGAGCTCCACCATCAAGGTCCTGGTTTACACTCTTTGGTCCCAGCTGCTGTGTGTGGTACTTCCCTCAGATACAGAATTCCTTAGTTACAGCTCTGCTTGGAGACACCCCACTCATGACCTTCCTCCAACAGGGAGTCTCAGTTCTTAGAAGTCAGGTCTGATCAACCAACCAGACCCAACCCTTGTCTCATCCAGGCTACTTCTCTTGGCCAAAAAAATGTGCGTTTAAGAGCAGGACTTGGCTCTCTCAATGTCTACTCCCAAGAATTTCTACTCAGGGAAAAAAGAGTTAACATCTCCTGTTTGCACAGGGGTATTGAGTGGAATTTGACCAATTCCCATGTTTGTCACCCATAATACTGAAGTTATTGGATTTTAGAGGTGCCCCAGGACTTTATAAACACCCTGGATTTATAGCTAAGGACCTGCCCAGGAGATGTCTTAGCTCATAGCACATTCTGTAGCAATGATTGGATTCAGGAGGGAAGAGTGGAGTTGGAACATGACTTGGCTCCTCCCCAGACACCTGTATGAAGCAAAGTTCAGCTGGAGGGAGATGCTGTTACTCATCCTACTGGCTCAGGCACTGGGGTGACTTCACTGCTGGAAAACGAGATCTAAAAGTGCATGTTGTCCAAAGGTAAGAGCAGGAAACGGGTTGGGATTTCAGTGGTTCCAGAAATGGCCTCAAAACAGATGAGCTGGAACTTGGTACAAGATGTCTCATCAGCTACACTACACTGCTGAGAAGATGAATTCTGGCTGGGGATGTGGAGGGGGAGGGTGGGGGATTGTCAACAAGTCCTCTGTCATTGGCTGCCCAGGAACCAATCAGGAGCCTAGTCTAAGTAATCACCATTTCCATACCTTTTCAAAGAATGGAAATTGGAAGAGACTCTGAAATACAGAATGTTAGAATGGGAAAGGGATTTAGTATATAAAATGTTAGTGCTTGAAGGGACCTTCAAAATAATGTCAGAGCTGGGAGGGTCTTGAGAACAGGGACTGTCAGGGCTGGGAGGGTCCCGAGAACAGGGGATGTCAGAATCTGAAAAGGCATTAATTACATTTTTCTTAATGATAAATTACATTTTAACGACCTTGTGAGGCAGGCAGTACAGCTATCTTGAGTTCCATCTTATTTATTAATTGATTTTAGTCTTACTGATTTCTTTTCTTCTCATATCACATTCATTTTTGTTATTCTCCCCCTCTTCTTTTGTCTCTCTCTTCTTCCCTTCACCCCTCCAGAAACAAACCTTTCTTTGTGGCAAGGAAAACACAATTAAAACCAACGGACACATTTGCTGTGCTGGGTAGCATATACAGCCTTCCATAGCCACGTTTCCCCACCTCTCCAAGGAAGGGTGGGAGGCTTATTTTCCTTGTCATTTCTGTGAGCCTGAGATTTATTAGCTCTTTCATAGAGAAGGAAGCTGAGACTCACGGAGGTTAAATGATTTTCCCAGATCACTCAGCTGGCAGAGGTCAGAGCTGGGATTTGAAGCTCCTTCTATTGACTGCACATCCAGGCCCCTTCTCATGATACTACACAGCTTCTCCAGGAAAAATAATGTTAGAACTCTAGACCTTGGCAATCATTTGGTTCAATCAACTAATCAATAAACATTCATTAAACACCTACTGTATGCCAGACATTGTGCTGAGTGTTGGTGATACAAAAGAGCACAACAGTCCCTACCCTCAAGGAGCTTACGGTCTAATAAGACAGATACTTGTCCTGGGGCTACTGTCTGTCTCTTGGCAGTGGTAGGCGTGATGTGCACTATTATTTCAAGTTTGATTTTTTTTCCCCTAAGCCTGGATTCCTGTTGCTTTGTTTATTTCTTTCCCCCCTTCCGCCCCCCCCCCCCCGGCCCCAAACCTAGACCAGTGACCTTTGATTCTGGATATTTCTAGTTTTGGCAGCTCTGCCTTGGATGAAGACCTCAAGCTTCCCAAAGTAGGTGCTTGTCAGTGAGCACGAGGTGATTTCTCAGTTGAGGGACCTGGGCATGTTTAGCCTAGAGAAGAGAAGACCCTGGGAGAGATGGAGGACAAGAACTGTTTTCAAATGGCAATTGGGTGATTAGAGAACAGGACTTGGATTTAGGAAGACCTGAGTTCAAATCTTGTCTCAGACACTTACTGTGTGACCCTTGGCAAGTCCCTTAACTTCTATTTACATCAATTTCCTCATTTGTAAAACTGGGATAATAATAGGGCCTGACTCTTTAGAGCAAATGAGATAATATTTGCAAAGCATTTAGTAAACCTTGAAGTGCTATGCAAATGTGAGCTCCTCTTCCTCCTCTTCCTCCTCTCCTCTTTTTCTTTCTCCTCCTCCTCCTCCTCTTCCTTCTTCTTCTCCTTCTCCTTCTCCCCTTCTTCCTCCTCCTCCTCTTCTGCAGGGCTGTCTTGTGGAGTTGGTACCACACTTGTTCTGTTTGGCCTCAAGGACAGACTCAAGAGTATGTGACTATCTCAAGGAGGACTCTATATCCTCTTCAAGGTGGATGCCAAAGCCCCATTGGGCTAAGATCTAGGCATTAGGAGTGGCTCAGCCAGTACAAATTCCAGCAAAATGTGAAAGGTGAGGGGTTGAATGATCTGATATAATGTTTCATTTGTTAAAAGCAGACAGATCCATTCCACCGAGCTGGACACACTCCCCCTGACTAAGTGCAGATTCTGGTTCAATGTTGACCCAAAAGATTCGTGCTTTGGAATGCCATAGCAGTCCCTGTTGCTTGGGGCTGTGTGAGAGAGACTGATGAGCAGTTCAGGAAGATCCATCCACTCAGCAAGCTATAAAGAGAGGCTGGCAGCTTTACCCTTCTCTCTCTCTTCTAGTCCTTTAAGTCTGTTGCTTGGGACTGTCCCAACTCCACCTGGATTCCCACCAGAGAAGAAGTTTCTCTTCCCTCCCTATCCCATTCAGGACACTACTTCTGTTTGCGTAGGAGGGCCCTGAGACTGGATCTCAAGCACCCAACTGCCTCTTCTGTTTTGGTGTCTCTTTCCCTGAGTGCAGGCCCGGATGTTTAAAAGGCAGTTGGTGATGCATGACTGTGGTTCAGGAGAAATATTAGGCCTGACTACAGAGAGCTGAGAATCTTCCATACAGAGATATCAATTGAATCAGCGGGAGCTGATAAGATCTCCAAGAGAAATTGCATTGAGCAAGAAAAGGGCCAAGGATGGAGGTTTGGTGGACATGCACAGTTAGCTGGAGCAGATGTAATGAAAAGACAGAGACGGGAGATTTAGAAGCAGTTGGCCAATAGGAAGACCAGGAGAGAAGAGTATCACAATCCAGGAGGAGAGGGTGATCAGCGGCGTCCAAGTCTGCAGAGCAGTCAGGAAGGACAAAGACCAAGTCAAGGAAGAGAGATTTGACAACTGAGAGATGCCTGGTAACTTTGGAGGGAGCAGTTTGTGTTGAATGGTAAGGTCAGAAGCCAGATGACAGAGGATTGAGAGGAGAGTCAGTAGAGAGGAAGTGGAGACACCTGGTGTAGACAATATTCTCTCTGAGTTTAGCCCCAAAGGGGAGAAGAGTTATAGGATGATTGGGAGCTGGTGATGGCAGCTGGGGGTCAGGGTTGGGGGATGGCTTATTTACATAGAATCATCTATGTGTTCTATTTATGCTGTCTTTATATATTTTTATGTACTCATTGTTGGGGCCGAGAGGGGAGAACTTCCGCAGGAAATTCCAAGAAAGGAATTTGTTCCTGGCCTGATTTTTGTACCAAACACTTCAGTCACTTTCTCTTTTTCTTATAGAAGGTTTATAAATATAGAAAATCAAAAGTTTTTAAAATGTTCAAATATTAGCCCTTACTAAACTAGGTAGCAGATTGCCAAGAGATAAGAAATGAATACAGAAAAGTTGAGGAAGAAGAGGCAGCGTTTGCTGAACACAGGCATTTTACCAACATCAAATTCCTTTTAGAAAAGTAAGTTATTAGTAAGAAGGATTAGATGCATTCCACTTGGCCAGGGAATGAAATTTGGGGCAATGAGTAGGTGTCACAGAGAAGAAAATTCAGGTTTGACGGAGAGAAAAACTTCTTAGTGATTAGAGTCCTCTCAAGAAATGAGCAGAGGCAGATCTTTTGGGGGATGATGGACGACCTTGTCATTTCTGGCACATCATGTTTCGTCTCTAGACTCTGGACATTTGCACTGGCTGTCCCCCGTGCCTGGGATGCTCTCCCACATCATCTCCACCTGTGAACTTCCTTCAAGTCTCAGCTAAAATTCTACCTTCTGTAGGAAATCTTTCACTCTCCCGTTTAATGTCAAGGTCTTCCCTCTCTTCTTTATTTTTGGTTTATCATGTAATATGTCTTGTTTGTACATAGCTGTTCTCATATTGTCTCTGCCACTATACTGGGAGAGCCAGGACTGGGTTTTTTGCCTTTCTTTGCAACCTCAACACTTAGCTCAGTGCCTGACACACAGTGGATGCTCAGTAAACACTTGCTGAATTGTCTTCACTTGTTGACTTGTCCAGTAGATGGTATTCTTCTTCTCATGTAGGGTAGACTAAGTGGCTTTTCCTTCTGTGAGTTTGAAAGGATCTTAGATCTCTAACTGCCTTATTTTACAGATAAGTCAACGGAGGCCCATGAGATAAAGTCGAGACAACAGACGCTTATTGTTTATGAGGTGCTGGGCACTGGGGTAAGAGATGAGAATGTAAATATCTTACATTCCAATGAGGGGAGACAAAAAAGCAAAGGTGATGAGGAGTGCTGGGGAGAGGGTGGCTAGGCATGGCGGTGAGGCTTGGAGAATCAGGAGTAGAGCTGGGAGAGGAGTGAAGGACAGACGGCCTGGGCCCTTCCTTCAAAATGGCACCTTAGGGAGAATGGTAGGGGAGGACTCATCACAATTCATCATAGTCAATTGTTATACCTCATTTTGTTGTGCAGAAAAATAAGAGTGAACCAAGACCTGGGTTCAAGATAAAATTTAGATGTGGATTTATTGATCAAGCATGTGACTGCCAGAGTTCTCACTCAAATTGGCAGTGGTTTCTGGACTTTCAGATGTTGGTTATATAGGCCAAAACCACAAAATTATAATAGGGAGGGGAGCTAGCAAAAGCTGTGATGTACAGAAGTGAAGATCAGCCATTGGTCAATTCTATATGACCCAGGGGAGTATGGTACAAGGGGTCTTTCATAGAACTGGGTAGAGGATATAGGGTGGAGGGGCATGGTATGAGGGGAACTGGAATTCTCCAGGTGGTAGTCAGAGAGGGCTGGAATTTCCCAGGACTGGTCAGGGTTGTGTTCTGGGCAAGGGAGGTAAAGGCCCTGCTTGGTCAGTGGGGCAGGACAGGGTGGTACTTAGATAAGATCCTTGTACCATAATGAGCCTGGTACACTATAATGATTCAAGAAGAAAATATGAAATACTGATCAGGGGAGACAGAGTCTGGGAACACCTTGAGCAATATACCCAGATGTGCCTTAAGCAGTTTCAAGCTAAAATAAAACAGGGACAAAGACAAAAATACAAGAGGGGCTTAATGGTGGGTCACAAGTCAGGTGGTGCGTAGTGACCTAGGATTTGTGTACAACAATTTCTCTGGTCCTTTAAGGCTTATAGAGTGCTTTATTCTCAACAATTCTGTGAACTAAAGAGGGCAAAGATCATTATTCACATTTTATAGATGGTGAAACTGTGGTAAAGGGAAGGCAGTGACTTGTCTATGGTCACCAGCCAATGCTTGGCAAAGCCAGGCTTTGAACAGGGATCTCTGTGTTTGGAAGATGCTGTATGGAGGAGGAGTCTAGGGTCAGGGGGAGAAACTTTGTTTTGTGATATAGGAAAAGGCTGAAGGGTAGAAAAGTGAGACCTGGAAAGAGAAAGAATGTGATGGTTCAATGTACAAACATTTAATGAGCACCTAGAATGCACACAAGGGGCCATAGCCGGTAGTGGGTAAAGATCCAGTGCTAGAATCAGGAAAATGTGCTGTAATATTTTCTGATCTAAGATCCCTGACTACTCTGACATTCCCTGCTCTAGGCCCCTCCCAGCCCTCACATTCCCTGTTCTAAGGGCCCTCCCAGCCTTGACTTTCTGTGTTCTAAGGTTCCTCCCAGTTTTGATATTCCTGTTCTAAGGGTCCTCCTATCTCTGATATAGTCCAACTGGGTGTCCTGTTCTGGGTGCTAAGTTCTTTCTGAACTTAGACATTCCTTAAGTATTTTGTGGTTCAAGTTCAAAGACCTAAGGCTGTATCAGCATCCAAAGGTTAGAGAAAAGGGAGCTTCCTTCGGTAACCACAAGCTTTGAGATGGTCAGCAGGTTTGTGCTGTGTGTTTCTTTCTTTCTTTTTAAATAAAATTCCTTTTTTTGGGTTTGTTTTGTGGGGAGAGCAGAGAGGTCTTTATTCCCTCATGAGTATCACTGGCTCTTATTTGCTCACTGGGTATAAAGACAGATTTATTTTGAGAAGTGCCAAACACTTGGAAATAAACTTTCCATGCCCTATAAATTCAAGCCTCCCTTCCCTCTCAGCACCCCTCCCCCACCAATCTCTGTCCAGCTTTCCCAGTCCCAGTGAACAAAATCTGCCCCCGACTGCTACTGTGCTGAACCTCTCTGTGGCTCCTTTCTCAAGTTGGCGGCCTGTTTGCTAGACTCATAAATTGCCTGTAAAAAGTGTTTCATTATTCAGTGTGGGAGACATGGAATATCTGAGCTGTATTTCATGAAAATTTCCCTCTGGGCTTGGGCCCTGAGCAGGTAACATTTCGCCTTTCAAGGAAACCCCTGAAAACCATCCTCTGGATTAGGCCCGGGAAAACAAATTGGAATTGAAAGGGTCCCTGCTGACCCCTTTCATGTTCGGGGTGATTTGTTGGGGCCCTGGCAGCCAGGCTTGCACCAAAAGGTCCTTTATTCGACTTTGTGGGGGGATGTGGGGAAGGAATGCAAACATGGCGCCTTCCACCAGCCTCTGAGGCCTGAGGAAAGGGAGAAATGGTGCAGGCATCCTTAGAAAGAGGACTACTTCTAGGGAACCCCACAGGAGGCAGATATCTAGATTTCCCAACCCCCCATAACCTTCGCTTTCTTCCCACCTCCCCCCTCACAGCATTGGAAATGGCTGTCAGTTCAAGGTCACTTTGGAAGGGGCCGTAGACTAGCCCTCATTAAGGTGTGAATGAGCAATCATGTTCAGGTCTCTGAATTTGGTGTAGAATCCCACCTCATAAAGGTGAGGGTTAGCACTTATGAAAACCCAGGGATTCTGAAATCCTCAAGGGAAGAACTTATTTCAAGACTGGAGGTTAAGTCCATTCTATCCCCTCCTATGAGAAGTATGGAGAATGGGATGGACCTTGGAGGCCACAAGCTCCAACCTATTAATTTTACGTGTGGGGACACTGAGGCTCAGAGTGGCAAAGTGCATTGTTCGTGGTCACACAGTAGCAGAGACAAGATTTGAATCCAGCTCCCCAGAGCTGGTGCTCTTTCTGTGGGACTATACTGCCTCCTCCTCTACCAGACTGTTCTGATGGCTTGACCCTATCCCATAGCTCTGATTCATGTCCCTACACTTATAATGTGCAGACCCTCCCTAAAGTGTGAGGCTGCTTTTTCCTCTGGACTTCATTTTGCTTCTTTTCTATGATTTACAGAATAACCAGGTTAGAAGAAAACTCAGTGCCCAGTGAGTCCCACCCACATCTGATCAGGAATCTCCTCCACAACACACCCAACAAGTGAGTGTCTAGTGAGAGAAGGCTTGTCATCTCCCAGTGAAGGCCCTTCTACTTTTAGAGAGCGTTAACGAAGTGGTGCATTGGAGAAAGACTTATCTTCATGAATTTGAACTCCTAGCTGGGCAGGTCACCTCATCCTGTTTGCTAAAATGAGCTGGAGAAGAAATGGCAAATCACTCCAGTGTCTCTGTCAAGAAAATCCCAAACGGGGTCATGAAGAGTCAGATAGGACTGAAATGCCTGAACAACAACAACAATCAGCCTCTTGTAAATTAGATTTTGGATTGTCTTCTAGGAATTGAGACAAGTGTTAAATGATGGCTAGTCCTGACTGATCCCCACTTAAAATGTGAAGCCCACTGCCCTGTGAGGAGGATCCATGTTGGAAAACTTGCCTTCTACAAGAAATCTTCTTGTTTATCATACATATATAATCACATGCACACATATGTTTATATGCATACATACATATACATACATACACACATATGATAACCTAAGCCAAGCATATGAAACTCTAATGGCAGAGATTTGAGGCATCAAAGAAGGTCAGTGAAGGAAAGATGTTTGGGCAGAGACTAAAGTCCCAAGAAGCTGGAAGCTAAGGTGAGGCTGGAGAAGTCACTTCCCTGGAGGTGGGACATTAAGGCACAGAAGTGATGGCCAACGACAGACCCTTGGCAGGGGCGGGACTCGCATATTTAATAAGGGACTGGAGAAGGAGGCTGAAAAGGAAGGCAAGCATTTGCTAATTATGTGCTATGTTCCAGACACTGCGCTAAACACTTAAAGAAATATGATCTTATTTGATCCTTCTAACAATTATCACCATTTTATAGTTGAAGAAACTGAGTCAGACAGAGATTGAGTAATTTGTCCAGGATCATGCTGCTAGTGAGGATCACAGTCAGGATTCAAACTCAGTTTTTCCTGACTCTCAGTGAAGCACTAACTGGAAAAGCAGGTGGGTCAATACTGTATCAAGGTCAGTCTAGATGGAGTATTATTGTGATATTCAGCAAGATATATGCAAAACCAGAAGAAGGTCTCCATCATGTTGGATAGTCTCTCAAAGATTTATTGGGTGTTGCTAAGTGACTTTTATTTTTTACCTTTTTTCATTATTTTTCTTAAGATCTTGACCTTTTGTTCCTCCAGGTGAGTTTTATTATTATTCTTTCGAGTTTTAGAAAGTAAGTGTCAGTGTGAGAGGAATTACACAGATGAGCCAATAAGATGGTCTTTAAAGAGACCTGGCTTATGATCGGAATAACTCGATCAATCACATGGGAACATTCCAGATGATTGATTGATTGGTTAATCTTCTAAATGAGGGTCTGACTGGTCCCCAAGCTCTCAGTCTTTATTTCTAGACCAGAGACAGATGTTGTTCCTGCCCTGGGCCCCCAGCCCAGCTGTGTTCACTTAACATAGTCTCTTTTTAAAAATTCAACTCCCTCCATGTCCCCACTTTGTTTCATTGAGAAAGCAAGAAAACAAAGCCCCTGTCACAAACGTGGATTGATTGACAAACAAATTTTCCCATTTGCCATGTCCAAAAAAAAGTAAATCTGGACTCTGAGTTCATCAACTTGCTATCAGAAGGTAGTTAACATGGACCTTTATAGTTAGCAAGGCACCCAATGAGTCTTCTTCCTATCTTGGTCTTGGCTTACATGCTTACCCCAGCAGGGAGCTCATTCCCTCATCAAAGCATTGGAAGATGTAGGATCTCTGAACGGGAAACACTCGCTAATGAGAGAAACTATTGGGTCCCACTTCTCCCCAACTGCCACCAGTGAATGGATCCCTTGTTCAATAAACCTTTGTTCAAACACCTGCAGTGTTGGGAAACTGACCAAGGAACTGGTGACCTGAAGAAGAACCTAGTCCATTCCCAATGGAGGTCTTCAAACAGAAACTGGATGATTACATAAGTTGTAGTGTGGATTCTTTTCTTGGAACGGGTTTGGTCTCTTCCAACTCTATAACCCAGGACGTTGTGAAGTGGAAAAAACATTAAGAATGGAGCCAGAGGATCTGGATTCAGATCCTGATATAGCAATTTACTATGAAAGACATTGGGCAGGCCCATCCCCCTCCTTGGTCTTCTACACAGTGATGGGGATGGGTTGGATGGCTTCTTCTAGCTGTAAGTGAACACCTAATTTCCACTCCTAGGGTACTTAAAGATTTGTCAAGTATTTTCCTCCCTAAACCAAGGGATGTCGTTTTGCAGTGTGAGCATTTATACCTCGGAAATCTGCAAATGCTACAAATACAGGCTTATTTTATTATTTTGTTGATTGCCTGGACTTGAGAAAATGACGCAGACAACATTAATAAATCAGATTAAGCTTAAAAGTGTGTTCTGAGTACTTCTTTTTGGCTGTTTTTTTAGAGAGCCGATTGTTAAACAGTTGCTGCCATCCCCAGAGGGTAAGTATTTTACAGATGTGGAGGCTTAGCCTCAGAGAAGAGAAGACTCTCTAGGGTTGCAGAAAGTGTAGGAGCTATGATGGGAAGCCAAGTTGTCTCATTCTAAGTCAAAGCAAATACCTTCTAAATGCTGCAGTCATTGGGGAAGAGATGGGTTCTATACATTTCTTCTCTGGGATTGACTGGAACATCCCTTGTCGCAACCTATCTGAGGTCCCTGGTTCAGCCCATCTTTGGTTGCTGTGAATGTTGCCAACTTTGGGGGCAGGTCTTCTCTGGGCCTGGGCTGGAGGAGAGGTAGCCTTTCTGTGTCAATTGAGATGCTGGTCATTTCCGTTCACACATGGATCCCATTCTCCTCTCTCCCCCTGTGGTTTCTAGAAAAATCAAAAGATAAGGGGGGGGGGAAGCCCAGCTGCCAAGTCCGTTAATGATGTATGTAATGCAATGTTAACATGGGCAATTAACTGGACAGCACCCAGCCTCCTGCCAAAACAAACCCTCCCAGATCAGCTGGGTCTAGAAGTGCCTCAGCCTGGGACAGGATGGGAGAGAAAGTAGCCTTCAGGACCTAGAGATCTGGGAGCAATTACATAACAGGGCCATGGTGATGGGCAGCTGCAAATTTCCCTTTGGGGTATGGGCATGAATAGACTCTGTTTTCTGTGGTATGCCCTGATATTCCTAGTTGGAATCCATCTCAAGCCAATAAGAATTGGTTTAGTACCTATTGTGTTCCAAGCTCTGGAGATACAAAGACACAGTCAAAAGACAGCCGGAGGATTATGTTCCATTTGGGCCCTGCATTTTTGGAATGGCATCCACAAGCTAGGAACTGTGTACTTGTGGGGGCCACCAGGATGCTGAGGAGACTGGAAACCATCACAGAACCACAGGTTGAGTCAGGGTCTGAAAAGGACCTTGGTGGTTATAGAAAGACAAAGACAGAGCCTCCAAGACACAGATTACCACGAGAAATTATTTTTCATACCTTCTAGGCCCTCAAGTGCAGCCCTTTGACTGAATCCAAACTGGGATTCAGTCAAAGGGCCGAACTTGAAGCCCTAGAGGGCCACATGTGGCCTCCAGGCCACAGGTTCCCCACCCTTGATAGGTGGTGAACAGTTTTGTACTCTGATCATGTTGAGAAACCATGTATCTGAAAATTAAAAAAAAAGAAAGACAAAGACATATGTAGGATCATAGATACAGAGTTGGAAGGGGTCTCAGAGGCCATCTAGCGCAAGCTTCTCATTTTACAGATGAGGAACCTGAGGCTAAGGAAGTGCCTTGTCCAAAGTCTCACAGATACTGAGCAGGAGAGGTGGGATTTGAACCCACGGCCACTCTATAGTTACTGTTTCTGATAGTGTGCCATGCCACAGACAAGAGAGGGCAGGATTAGTGGGGGCCACTTACTTCTCAACATCAGCCCCCTCTACCCCATTCTTGGTCATTCAGCCCAAGTCAATGATCATTAATTAAATAACTTCTAGGTGCCAATGCAGGGCCCAAATGGAACATAATCCTCTGTCTGTCTTCTGATTTTCTTTGTATCTCCAAAGATACACAGCAGGCACTTAAGCAATGCTTATTGGCTTGAGATGGATTCCAAAGAGAACAGAGTCTATTCATATGCCAGGTAGGGAAGACACAAAGGCATGATTTATAAGAGTTCCTTTTCTTGAGGAACAAACACTCAATTAGGGGCAGCCAGAATCTCTTCCTGCTCTATTTGACCCCTCCCACATCGCTATGATAGCTCAGCCTGATGCAGCAATGAAAGGCTTCCAACACACTGGGAATGTTGTCTCCTTCATGCCTAGGACTGTTTTGACCTTTGCTTTGTGCCTAAGCTGCTTAGCACAGGGCAGGGTCACAAAGGAAGGGCTTAGTCACTGTCCACTGAATGTCTGCAAGCAATATTGGGGCATGGGCTCTGCAAGTGTTATCATTCCCATTTTCCAGATGATGAAACTGAAGCTCTTTTATCTATGTCTTTGTATCTTCATTGCCTGGTGTCTAGGGGTTACTTAACTAATGATTGTTGAATTGAGTTGACCATGAATGGTATAGAGGGGGTCGCTGTTGAGAAATGTCTGTCTCCCAGTCATCTAACCTATTCCTACCTCTCTGACTCTGTCGCCGTGCTCTTTCTGTTTCATCAAGAGAAATCACTTGCTTTGGGCCTGTTGGGCTAGCTAAACCAAGGTCTTGAGGTCAAGGTCAATGTCTGATTGACTAGTCAATATGGACTCCAATTCTGTCTCCAATTTTAGCTGTTTGTCTGCATCTCTTAGCTTCCTTCTAGACAGTCAATTCCTTGGGGACAGGTATATAGACTCATACCCACAGTCAGACATGCAGACAAATATATACATACACATGTATGTACACCCTCTCTCCATTCATTCTTACATACATGCATCCCACTCCCACTCATATACATCAACACATGTACTGAAATAAACACATAGGGCAACCTTTTTCCAACTCCACCTCCTCCCCCAGGCTATGAAAATATCATATTCTGAAGTGAAGCAAGGTAATAAAAAACAGAAAAAAAGTGTTTCGTGTGAAATCTGAACCATATGTTGAGAAGAAATCACCACACGCTCAGGGGCCATGCTCCCCTCCCTTTCTTGGCCCTCTCACAGGCAGAACTCTGTCTCCCCTGCCCCCAACAGCCAAGGCTACCCACCCACAGAGAATGTCCAGGCTGATCACAGGATCAGAGGTTTTAGAGCTGGAAGGAGACTTGGGGAGAGTTGAGTTTAACCCCCTTCATTTTACAGAGAAATGAGGCCCAGAGAAAGGAAGATACTTGCTCAAGGCCAGGTGTGAAGGCCTTTGAGTGAATGAGGGGAAAAAAATATTAAAGACTTGAAATGTGACAAACATAGTAATAAGTGCTGGGGATACAAATACTGAAAAAAAATTAAAGAGACAGTCCCTGCCCTCTAAGATCTCATATTCTAATTGGGAGTGACAATAGAGATAAGAGTTCAGTTTCAGGAAGAATGGAAAAGCCAAAAGACCCAAGGGTCAGTGGCAGCTCCAATGGCAAGGTTCAGGGACTCAGCACCTAGAGAAGTCAGTGGCTGGGCAGGTGGCAAGGCCTTTGGTTCTCCATTCACTGGGAGACTTGGAGTTGGTGCTTCCTAATTTATCCAAGTCAGAAGAGCAGTTGCTCTTCTTACCCAGTCAGTTCATGGGGCCAAAGAGAGGGAAAGGGGGAAGTAATGGAAAAGGGTTTCTTAATCCATTTCTCTCAGAATACTTAAATAACCTTATCTTAGGAAAAATAAGTTGAATGAGACACAGATTCTCAAAGAAAAAGGACCCAGAACAGATCAATTTACAAGCAAATTTTATCAAACATTTAAAGTACAATTAATTCCAGTACTACCTAAATTCTTTGAAAAAAAATAGAATCCTACAAAATTCTTTTTATGACACAAGTATGATGATGGTACCTAAACCAGGGAAAGTGAAAACAGAGAAAACTATAACCCAATTTCTCCATTGAACATCGATGCAAAAATTCTAAAAATGTTAGCAAGAAGATTACAGAAATACAGCACAAATGCCATACACTATAACTAGGCTATATTTATACCAGAAATTCAGGGCTGTTTTAATATTAGGAAAACTGTAGACATAATGGACCCAATTAATAATAAAACAACAAATATCCTAAGATTATTTCAATAGATTAAGAAAATATGTATATTTTTAAACAAAACAAAACCATTAGGAAGCTTAGAGAGAATGCAAATTTCCTTAAAATGATATAGAGTTTCTTTCTAAAGCCAAGAGCCAATATTACTTGTAATGTGGATAAGGTAGAAACCTTTTTAATAAGCTCAGGGGTAAAGCAAGGATGCCTGTTATTGCTATTACTATTTGATATAGTGCTAGAAATGCTAACTAAAGCAGTGAAAAGAAAAAATAAATCGAAAGAAAAAACATAGGCAAAGAGAAAATCAAATCATCATTTTTTCGCAGATGATATGATGGTTTACTTAAAGAACTCTAGAGAGATGACTGAAAAACTAAGTGAAATAATAATTTCAGCAAAGCCACAAGATTTAAAATAAACCTCCACAAATCATCAGCATTTCTGCATATTACCAAAAAATGTTCAGCAGGAAGTTATAGGAAAAGAAATGCCATTTAAAATAGTAGTATAAAATGAGTAGCATTAAAGTAGCATAAAATACTTGGGGAATCTGTCTTCCAAGACACATGGGAACTCCATGAACACAATTTAAAAGCATTCTTTACATAAGTAAAGATTTAATTAATTGGAATATTAATTTCTCATGGATAGCCCAGCCACTACAATAAAAATGATAATACTATGAAAATTAATTTAGTACTATACCAGTCTACCAAAGGATTATTCTATAGAGCCTGAAAAAATAATAAGAAAAATCTGAGGGAACAAAATGTCAAGAATATTAAGAAAATTAATGAAAAAAAGGTGGGAAGGAAGGAGGACCTAGCGATACTAGATCTTAAATTATACTACAAAGCTGTAGTTATCAAAATGTTTTGGAATAGGTTAAGAAATAGAGAGGCTGGTCAGTGTAACAGGCAGAGTATATAATGTATCAAAGCACATGAACACAGTAGCTTAGCGTTTTTTAAACCTAAAGCTCCCAATTCCTGGGGGCAAGAATTCACTCTTCAACAAAAACCAGTGGGAAAAGTAGAAGGCAATCTGACAGAAACTATGTATAGACCAATATCTCACACTGTGAGATGACTCAGCTTTGCATTAATTTCTCTTAAAAAGACCTAATTTCTAAGACATATAAGGAACTGAGTTAAATTTATGAGAATAAGAACAAGTTGCCAAAAGATAAGTGGACAACAATATGAATAGGCAGTTTTAAGAGGAAGAAATCCAAACTATCAATTGCCATATAAAAAATATACCATATCACTAATAATTAGAGAAATATAAATTAAAACAACTCTGAGGTACCTCTTCATACTCATCAAACTGGCAAAGTTGACCAAAAAGGAAAATACTAAATACAAGAGGGACTGTGGGGAAATAGGTACTTTGATATACTCTTGGTGGACCTGTGAACTAGTACAGCTATTCTGGAAAGCAATATGGAAAACAATAAAGTTATTAAACTGTGCCTACTCTTTGATACAGTGATGCTGCTATATCCCAAAGAGATCAAAGAAAGAGGAAAATGACCCATATGTACCCAACTATTAATAGCAGTTCTTTTCATGATGACAAAGAACTAGAAACTTAGGAGGTGTCCATCAATTAGGGAATGGCTGAACAATTTATGGTATATGAAAGTGATGGAACAATATGGGAAAGGGAATGGTTTAAAAAAAATAACCTGGGAAGACTTGTATAAACTGGCACAGAGTGAAATGAGCAGAACCAGGAGGTTTAGCCAGTAGCAACAATGCAGTAAAGGTAAAAAACTCTGAAAGATTTAGGAACCCTGATCAAAACAAGGACTAACCACAATTCCAAAGGACTCATGATGGAACATCCTGTCTACCTCTAATAAACTCAAAGTACAGATTAAGGTCTATGTCTGTGTCCGTGTCTATGTCTATGTCTGTGTCTGTGTCCATGTCTATGTCTGTGTCTGTGTCTCTGTCTGTATCTGTGTCTGTATCTATGTGTCTGTGTCTGTGTCTATGTCTGTGTCTATGTGTCTATGTCTGTGTCTATGTCTATATCTATGTCTGTGTCGGTGTCTGTGTCTCTGTCTGTATCTGTGTCTGTGTCTATGTGTCTATGTCTGTGTCTGTGTCTATGTCTATATCTATGTCTGTGTCGGTGTCTGTGTCTTTGTCTGTGTCTATGTCTATATCTATGTCTGTGTTTGTGTTTGTGTCTATGTCTATGTGTCTATGTCTGTGTCTGTGTCTATATCTATGTCTGTGTCTATGTCTGTGTCTGTGTCTATTTCTATGACTGTGTCTGTATCTATGTGTCTATGTCTGTGTCTGTGTCTGTCTGTGTCTATGTCTGTGTCTATGTCTGTGTCTGTGTCTATATCTATGTCTGTGTCTGTGTCTGTCTGTGTCTATGTCTGTGTCTATGTCTGTGTCTGTGTCTATATCTATGTCTGTGTCTATGTCTATGTCTGTGTCTATGTCTATGTCTATGTCTATGTCTGTTTCTATGTCTGTGTCTATGTTTATGTCTATGTCTATGTCTGTGTCTGTGTCTGTGTCTGTGTCTGTGTCTATATCTATGTCTGTGTCTGTGGCTATATCTATTTCTGTGTCTATATCTATGTCTGTGTCTATGTCTGTGTCTGTGTCTGTGACTATATTTATGTCTGTGTCTGTGTCTATGGTGTTTCTACAATTATTATCACATCTGATCCTTATGACAACTCCCATAAAAGGAGGCTGATGCCACCTGCGTCTCAGGGTTGTCATGAGGATTGAGTGTGATCATAACTATAAAGGGCTTCGCATACTGCCAGGTGCTGAGGAAGCACTATAGAAGTGTTAGCTATTACTTATGATTGCTGTTGTCTTCATAATATGAATGAATAACCAATTGTCCCAAACTGGAATGTCTGTAAGCAGAATCTTAAAATTCTTGAAGGGCTTTTATGTGGAAGATAAATTAGACTCTTCAGCTTAGCCCTAAAATCCCCCCATGGAATGGACTGTTTTGGAAGCAAGTGAGCTTTCAGGCACTGGGGGTGTTCAAGCAGAGACTTGGGGGATGTCTTGGGGAAGATGTTTTGGGGAGGTTCAGATGCTCTTAAAAGACCTGTGTCTGTGTATGTGTCTGTGTCTGTGTCTATATAATCCAAAGGTTTTATGAGCTGACACTGCTGATAGTTTCTGGGCCAGCAGAGATATGAATGGGGAATTTGTCAATGTTGAGCCTACTCACTGTGATCTGATTTAGGGCCCTCCAAACAACTGCCCTTCAGAGGGATGGAGGGAAAGCAATTGTTTGAAGTGATCAAGGGAAAGAACTACTTTATTGCAGGAGGAAGAAAAAGGTGGTTAAGGGAATCTGCTCCATGGGAGGAAAAGTTTGGGGAAAGAGTTCGATCAGTCCCCAGGAAAGCCTCCTATTTGCTCTGGGAAGGAAACAAGCCTCTGTCTCAATTGGCTGGACTTCCCTCACCTGCTGGGGCAAAGCTGAGGCAAGATGCTTCAGCAATGTAGACGAGGGTGGGAGGTAGTGGGAGTCAGGGAGCACTCCACCAGCTCTCCCAGGCTCTCTCAATGAACAGTTGCCACTCTTCTGCTGGTCCAGGTTAGACTTATTAGAGCAGACCTGGAGGTGCTTAGGAACCCCTCTGGAATCCTCAGCACAGGAGCTGGGCATGCTTGGCTAGGGGTCTAGACATGAGTTTTCAGGGCTCTGAGTTTTCTTTCTTTCACTGCCTGGCTGAGTGAACCTGCAAGTTACTCACACCTTGAGGAATCAGTTTTCTCATTTGTAAAATGAAGAATCTGGGCAAGAAGAACCCCAAGAATCTTCTCCAATTCTGAGAGAAGCTACAGGATTCCTTGCTCCAGTTTAAAGCATAGAGCATAGAATATTTGAATAGCCTTTACCAGCCCCCAGCTGCTAGTGGCATTCCCCTTAAGGTCACCACACATCACTTTTGTCTGTGTCTTGTATTTACTGGTCTATGTAGATGCTGATTCATTCATTAGCATAAAAGATCCTTGAGGCCAAGAATCGTTTGATTTTTGGGCTCATATCTCAGGAATTTGGCTCCTGGTAAACACTTAACAAATGCTTATTGATTAATCAGTTGATGGAACCTAGAATGCCAGTTTGAACATTAGAAAAAAAACCCATCCCATTCCTTCTTCCCACAGGTGGGAAGACTGAGGCTAGGATGCAGGAATAGAACCAGTAGCAATGCTGGGATTGGAGCCTTGTTTCCTGGCTCTAGCTCCAGTGCCCTTTCCACATAGCTCATGGCCCTGGTTCTTAACCCAAATCTGATGGCATGTAAACCCAACAACCCTTCTCTTAAGTTTTGATAGGTTAGGTATAAATGAAGGAGAAACATGTGGATTAAATTTTCTTCCAAATAGACATGGCTCAAAACAAAGGAGAAGGGGGTGGGGCGAGCGTTCAGCCAAGCAGAGCTTGGGGCTTTGACAAACCCCAAATGTCAGGAAAATCATTCAAGATGTTCTGCGATGCTTGGTTCAAAGGTTGCTTAACCACTGGCTCGTCCCGCCAGCTTGCACGCTTTTTAACCACTCTCTTCATGGAAGGACCAGGCTGGGTCTAGACCCTTCAAGCCCCCATGAATCAGACTGATGCCAAACAGGCCCCTAGACATGGCAGAGGGCTGGTATCCCGTACACTATCAGCTCTGGAGGGCCCCTCCTAGAGGACGGGAGATCAGAATGCCTTCACTTATTCCTGGCTTACATGCCAGCTTCCTCTGGGAAGTAATAGAATCTCAGAGCCTCAGTTTCCCCCCCCCCCCAGCTTCCTCCTCACCCATTCCTAAGTGCAAGGCAGCTTCAACTCTAAACTGTAGGCCCCACCAGCCCCTCCTGACTTGCTGCATGCATGGGGCCAGGAAGACCTCTTTTTCCTTCTTTCTCTTACTAGGCTCAGCACTAATCACTGAACCATCAGATCTGTTTTCATCTGTCTGTGGCAAATGGGCTAATGTAGCAAGAAGCACCCAGACGTCCAGAGCCCACCGGCCTGGCCTGGATCCTAAGGACCGCTGGTCCCCTGTGTCTGAACAGTCATTCATCCAACCCTTTTTAGTCACTTCCTATGTGCAGTTGATAATTATTAGGAATCATTAACAATCGCTATTATTTATAATAAGGTTTGTTAAGTACCTTGTGTATGTCACCTCATTTTGTTCTCATGGCAGTTCTATGAAGTAGGTGCTATTTAACAGATGATGAAACAGGCTGAAAGATATGAAGTGACCTGTTCAGGGTCATGCAGCTGGTGTCTGAGACCAGATCTGAACTCAGGGTCTTTTCCCCTGGCCTCCTCCACTTTCTTTATTATTCTGGAGGGCACCACCATCTTCCCAAACCCTGAGGCTCCCGACCTAGGAGTCTTCTTGGATTCCTCACCACCTCTAGCCCCCATCTCCAAGCTGCACCCAAGCTCTGTTGAGCTCACCTTTGTTGAACATGCCCCCTTCTCTCATTTAGCCTGGTGCCGACCCTCTTCACCCCACATCTGGGCTATTATAATGGCTGGGGGGGGGGAGTCCTCCTTCCCCGCTCCACTGTCTCCTCCTTTCAGCACCAATGATTTTCCTAAAGCACAGATTTGATCATGTCAACCCCCTGCCCTGCCCCCCTACTCAATAAACTGACACTCTGTGTGGCCTTCAAAGTCCTTCACAACCTGGCCCCTTCCTCCCTTTCCCCCTTTCCAGTCTTCTTGCACCATATTCCCCCTCACCTACTCTTTGGCTGTTTCATGAATTAGACTAGACCCTCCATCTCTGGGCTCCAGGCATTTTTTCCTGGTTGTTCCCTGTGCTCATAACATTCTCCCTCCTTCCTCTGCTCCAATCACTGACCTTCTAGCTTCCTTTAACATCCCACCTTCTATAGAAACCCTTCCCTAACCCTTCTTAATTCTTAATTCTTTTTTTTGAGGGGTGGGTGTGGGCAGGGCAATTGGGGTTAAGTGACTTGGCCAAGGTCACACAACTAGTGTTAAGTGTCTGAGGTCATATTTGAACTCAGGTCCTCTTGACTTCAGGGCTGGTGCTCTATTCACTGCACCACCTAGCCACCCCTATTTAGCTAGCATTTAATAAGCACCTACTGTATAGCTTTTACTCCTAATTCTGAGACATGTGGGGGCACAGTGGATAGGGTGCTTGGCCTGGAATCAGGAAGACACAAGTTTGAATCTATCCTCAGACACTCACTGGATGTTTGACCCTGAGCAAGTCATCTGACTTCTGTTTGCCTCAGTTTCCACAAGTGGAACATGGGGACAATGATAGTACCTACTGCCCAGGGTTGTTGTGAAGATCAAAAGAGACTGTATTTGTAAAACTTTGCATAGTTCCCCATACACAGTAAGTGCTTAATGAATGCTCGTACCATTCCCTCCCCTATGCGCCAGGTATCTAAGAAAGAGGGAGCTTAAATAAGAGGAGGCTTAAATGATTAGATGAAAGTCATACTGCTAGTCAGTGTCTGAGTGGGGTGTGGAGCCAGGGCTCTTGAGTCTGAATCTGGGACTGTCCCTACTATGACACAATGGGAGAAAGAAGCTCATTTCTGAGCAGGGAGGATTAGGGAGGGCTTCCTGGTGGAGGCATGCACATAAGTCAGGTCTTGGAGGGCAGACAGGCTTTCAAGAACAGAGGTGGAGTAGATTTGGGAAAGGTGTGGAGGTGGGAAAGGGAAGGACAATTTTAAAGGGATGAATTGTAGTTTAACATGCTTGGAACATAGAGTAAAGGACTGGGAAAGAGATTCATGGTAGATGAAATCCTCTCATACTCTTTCTGAAAAATAATTTAGAACTGTGTCCCCAAAGTTATCAAACTGTGCATCCATACCCTTTGGTCCACTAGGCCTATATATACTCCAAAGAAAGAGACTTCATCCACACAAAACTATTTAGAGAAGCTTTTTTTGGTGTGTGGTAGAAGAGAACTGGAAACCGTGGGAGAGCCCTTCCATTGGGGAGTGGCCGAATGAGTTATGCTCTACGAGTGTCATGGAAAACTCTCATGCTCTAAGACATGATGAAAAGGACACTTTCAGAGCAAAGACTTGTATGAACTGATGCAGGGAGGAGTGAGTGGCACCAGTAGAACAGTTTATAGAATGACAATATTGTAAAGAAAAAACAACTTTGAAAAACTCAAGAACTCTGATTCCATGTCATTGAGCCCTTTCTGTTATGGCCAACTCTTCATGATGATTTGGGGTTCTCTTGGCAGAGATACTGGAGTGCTTTACCATTTCCTTCTTTGGCTCATTTTCCAGATGAGGAAACTGAGGTAAACAAGGTTAAGTGACTCGGCTAGGGTCACCCAACTAGGAAGAATTTGAGGTTATATTTGAACTCAGGGAGATGAGTCTTCTTGACTCTTGGCCCAGCATTCTATTTCCTACAGCACCACCTACCTCACTGATTCCATCACCAGCTACAGTTTCAGAGGACCAAAGACAAAGCTGTGACCTTCAGACAAAAAGGTGATGGTACCAAGATAAGAATGAGACACATTTTTGGGCAGAGCTGATGGGGAATTTGTTTTGCTTGACTTTGTACGATTGTTAAAAAGGTTTTGTTTTTGTTCTTCCAATGGAGAGGGGGAGGAATAAAGGGGAAAGAAGATAGGTTTTTGTTAATTGGAAAAAATAAAGTTTAATTAAAAAAACCTGACTAACCCGAGATCACACAGCTGGTTCACTGGAAGAGAAATTGGATCTTATGGCTTCTGTCTCTTAGGTGGTTTTTCTTTCTTTCTTT
>CM053593.1:18556816-18573518 GCA_028646575.1 Pseudocheirus occidentalis
TTGATATTGTATTGGCACATAATTAATATATTTATTATATTAATGTTATATATAATATAATATACAATATATAATAACATACTACATTAATATAATAATAAAGAATAATCAATATATTTCCAAATGTTTAATATTTAATAAATTTAATTTTATAACTTAATATATTAAATATTTGCTATTAAGTTCAAATATTTAATATTTTATGTATTCCCAAATATTTAAGTTCTATAAAGACACTTTCCAGCTGTCATTTAATGCAAGTCATTTAATCTCTTTCTGTCTCAGTTCCCTCATCTGTAAAATGGACATAATAATAGCATCTACATCCTAGAGTTGTTGTGAGGATACAATAAATCATTTGTAAGTGTTTTGTAATTCTCCAAGCATTGCATAAATGCTGTTGCCATTATTATCACGGTTACTACTGTATGTTTTATTCATTGAACTCCTGTCTATGTCTATGTCTCTTTTGGTAGTTGGATTTCTTGATCTTTTATAAAGTTTATCTGAACAGGAATTTCTTTTCTATCTCTTCCTACTGAATTTTGATTTTTGTGGGTTTATTTTGTATTCTACTACTTTGTTGCATTTAATTGTTTTTGACAATTTTATTTGCAGTTTTAGCATTCTCTAAATAATTAGTCAACAAGAATTTATGAGGCACTTACTCTGTGCTAGGTATTGTGCTAAGTGATGGGGAGAAAAAGGTACTTTGACCTCCAGGACTGTGTGTTTAATGGGAGAAACAAGATGTAAGAAACTAGTTCCATATAAGAGAAATACAGATTAGATAAAGGTAATCTGAGAGGAGAGAGTATTAACAACTGTGTGTGTGACAGAACAACCAGAAAAAAGTCCTACAATTTGTAAATGACAATTTATTTTCCTTCTGTGTTGTTGCTCTAGCTAACATTTCTACAACCATAATAAATAATAGTGACAATAGACATCTTTATTTTTCTTTGGTATTAATTGAGAGGTCACCAATATTTATTTCTGCAGCGTAGATAACTCTAGGTCTTGGTACTAGTAGATGCGATTTACCATATTAATGAACAGTCCTTTTATCCTTAGGATTCTTAAGAACTTTGACATAAAAGGAGTGTTGTATTTTGTCCAAAGCTTTTTCTGTATCTTTTTACAAAATTACATAACTTATTGTTTTTGCTATTAATGTGGTTTATTACATTTATAGTTTCTAAATATTCAATTGAAATTAAATGTTTAGATAAAATTCAACTTGGTTATAAGTATATGTCATAAGTATATTTAAATATATTTCTATAATCTTTTTGTTAACCGTAATTAAATATTTTTACATTGATATTCATATGAAATATTGGTCTATAGCAGGTGTTCTTAACCTTTTTTCCTGTCTTGAACCCCTTTTGGCCCTCTGGTGAAGCCTATGAACATTTTAGAATGTTTTAAACTGCATAAAATAAAATACAAAGGATTACAAGTAAAATCAATTTTGTTGAAGTAAAGTCACTAAAATATTTAAAAAAACAAGAGGTTCATTGACCCCAGTTTAAGAAGCGCTGGCCTGTTGTTTTCTTTCTCTGCTTTATCTTTCCCTGGTTAGGAGCATATTTATCTCATGCAAGCATTTGATAGGGTGTCTTCCCCTATTTTTCTCAAAAATTTATGTACTATTGGAATTGTTTTTTGAATGTTTGATGGAATTCATTTGAAAATTTTTTTAGTCCTAGTTCTTTTCTCCCTTTGGGAATTACTTCATGGATTGTTCAGTTTCTTTTTCTGAGATTGGGCTGTTTAATTTCTCTACTTATTGTTAATCTAGTTTGGGGACTGGGGGAGGGGGACTTGTGGCCTTGAGGTCACTTGTGTTCTACTAGGTCCTCGAGTGCAATCCTTTGAATGAATCAAGACTTACTATGAATTTTGGATTTAGCTGCACTTGAGGACCTAGAGAGACACATGTGGCCTTGAGTTTGGATTCAAAGAACCACACTTGAGGACCTAGAGAGCCACATATGATCTTGAGGCCATATGTTCCCCACCCCTGAACTAGTTATTTTATGTTGTTATAAATATTCATCCAGGTAATTTATTATTAATGTTGTTGGAAAATATTTGAACAAAATAATTTCTAATAATTTCATTTATTTTTATCTTAATTTAATGTGAATTCTCTTTTTTCTTTTGGTAATTTAACTCCCCTCATCAGATTAACCAAAGATTAAAAAAATCTTACTTTCAATTGAAGGTAGGTTTTTTTAAAAAAAATCTTTGATTTTTGAAATTTCCGTTTTTGGGTGCTTATTTCTGATTTTTGATTTGTTGCTCTTCTAGTTCTTAAAGTTACATACCTAATTCTTTGAGCTATTCTTTCTTTCTATTTTTCTTAATTAAAGAGTTTAGTGATAAGAATGTTCAATTAATCAAGGCTTTCACTATTCCCTAAATATTTTCTATGTTGTTCCAATGTTGTAATTTTCTTTGGTGAAGTGATTTATTTTTGACCTACCAATTCTTTTGGATTGAATGTTTGCCTTTAAATTTAAACCCTTTCTTCAAATGACCTTTATTATTTAATTTTATTGCCTTGGGGTTCCTAAGTATGTTTAACATTTATGCTTTTCCTTATTTATGAGCTCTTCTCCCCTAGCTCAAGGCCAGTTTTGTAAAATTTTTGCCATGCATAACTGAGATACTTGGATATTCCTTTTATTCTTATTCTGGGGATCTAACTGGAGAGCTAATATATTTAACTTTTGTAGAATTCTATTCAGGTCTTTTATTTCATTATTGTTTATCTTTTTGTTAGAGTTATCTGGTTCTGAAAGGGGCACAATGAAGTCTCCAACTATTATAGTTTTACTGTCTTATTTTCTTGGCAATTTCATTATCTTTTCATTTAATTTGCTTTGCCAGTTGGTGCAAATATAATAAGTAGTGGTATTATTTCATTATTTATGATGCCTTTAAGTATCATGTAGTTTTCCTGCTCGTTTCTTTTAATTACTTCTTTTTCACTGTTGTCTAATTAAATTATAAGCTTTTTGAGGGCAGGAAATGTCTTTCTTTTCCTTATTTATATTCCCAGCACTTAGTACCATGTTTTGCATATAGTAGGCATTTAACAAATGTTTATCCTATTACATTGCCAGATCTTATGGTCTTTTCTCAGTTCTTTAATTCTCTGCAGTATTTGATGGGGAAGACCATCCCCTCCTGGTGGAAATACTCTTCTCTAGGTTTTCATGACACTGTTCTTTCTTGGTTCTCCTACATGTCTGGACACTCAAAAATCTTGTTAGATCTTTAACCATGTCTTACCAGCAATTACTTGTCTCTTAGTTAAGCAAAAAAAGAGAAGTCTAAAATATAACCTGATTGACTGTGACAGAGTACTATTGTGCTGAATAAAATGAGGAAACAGATGATTTCAAAAAAGATATGAAAGGCTTGTATGAACGGCTGCAAAGTGAAGTAAGCAGAACCAGGAGAGCAATTTATACAATTTATACAAGACACTGTAAAATCAACCAGCTGGGAAAATGTTCACTACAATGTCCATTCATGAGTCTAGAGGACTGATGATGAAACATGCTACCTGTTACAAAGAGGTGGTAGGCATGGGTATGAAATGAGACATTCATATTTTGTGTACAGACTTTAAGGGAATTTGTTTTGCTTACCTGCGCATACTTCTTAAAACAAATTTATTTTTATTTTTTCCCAATGGGGTTGGGGGAGAAAGAAAAAGTATTTCTGTTAGTTAAAAAAAATACAGGTATGTGTGTGTGATGCTTGAGTTGGGAAATGTTGCATGTACTTGCAGATGAGGTCATTATTATTAGTTTTCTTTAACTGTTTTATTTTGTTATAAGAGACTTTTTCATGAAGTGGGAGCCATCAGTAAATATTTATAATATAAAAACAAAACTGTAAATGAAACCAAAAAACACTCTGGAGGAAGATGTCAGAAAATTTAGATATAAACAAATAGTATTGCCTTATAAAATAGTAAAAAGCAGTAAAAATGAAAATAAATCAATAGAAAACTTGGCTTGTGACCTAAGCCAGACCACCCCAAGAGCATTCCTTTGTAGCCCCTGGGTCACGCTATTTGACAACAAGAAAAATCTTACTCTAGATTTAAGATGTGATTGATGTTGTGAATCTGTATCCACAAAAACCCCCACCATAGCACATGAACCCCCAGCAATGTATTTACTTTTTCTAGTCAGCCAGAGGACACAAGTAGTTCAATGAAAAGACATTTAATGAAATAGAATGGAAAGAATAGTTATATTAGAATATTTTTCCCCACAAAATTGGGGTACATTCTCCCACAAATATACAACAGTGAGAAAAATAGGCATGTGAAGAGATCAAATCTATACCATACATGTCAGGAAAGCATGTGGTTAAGACATAAATCGTAGGAGGCGAACGTGTAGGAAATACTGGATTAGGGCATATACAGGGACAGGCACAAACATGGGGATACACGTGGCCAGGGTACATATATGGAGGGGCATGTATATAGGGAACAGGTATGACCATGACATGAACACAGAAGGGACTTCTTCCTTTCATGTTGCAGGGTTACTGCTATCTTCTGGTGATGGGATTGTGCGAATATGCTCATCCTCCGCACCCTCAGTGGCTTCTCTCCTCTGAGTGGAGGACTAGAGGGTGGAATAATTAACTCCTCCCAAAGCATTCCTTTATCCTGGGATCAGACCTTTCTAGATGACTCTTCCTCTTCCATCAGTGGCTCTCCCTGGTTTTGACTCCATGAACATCATGCCTTCATGAAGGTTTGTTTGTTGTCATCACCCATTCCCTCCTTATTATTTATATCCTCAGTGCTTAGCACAGTACCTGGAACATAGAAGGCACTTAATAAATATTTATTAATAATTAATGTTAATAAGTGATTGTTATACTATGATTATTGAGCCTGAACCTTTTGGTTATTTAATTCTGTTGAGCTTTTTCTCCATTGAGCTGCGTTTCACTCTTTTCTTGCTCTCTTGGGAGGTTCTTTCCACTTGTGCTTAGCTGAGATTTTGAATCTTTCCCATTAGAGGGAGCATCAACTCTTTCATATCTTTTTAAAACTTTGAATCAAGAGGCTAAGCTTGTGCTCCTTTATATAAAGACAGGGCCCTTATATATTCAGTCATTAACTACTGAAAAGTGTCTTTCTCACCATTATGGGAGAAGTCTGTTAGTTCCCAAAGACATGGAAACCAAGCTTCTAGGAACAAAGAACTAACCAACTAGTAATTTAGAGTCTACAGGCATTTAAAAAAAAAATTCTGCTTCTTCCTGGTAGACGGGTCGAAGTTTCTCTACCAAACCTCTTTCTGACTTGGGGTTAGAAAATCCCTGGTAGCCATCATTAGCTCCTGATTGCCAACCTCCATTGCCCTTCAACAATTTTGAGAACTACCTTTCAACAGACTGCCAAGGGTTTGTTGGCCCTATGGTTTCCGTTAGCTCCCTAAGATCCTTTAGGTCTTTCCACATAAATTAAGACGTTGTGTAAATCAAGTCCAAAAAAGACTTCAGAAAAGGTATCACCCTGTACTCTGGAAATCCTTTGTTCTTCTGTTCCAAATTTTTATCCTTTACATGCAAGAGTTAGCTCATCTTTGAGATCCTTTCCAGCCCTAAATCAATGGTTCTTTGAAGTGTGGCCAGCCACAGACCTCCCAGGCCTTGAGTCACTTTGGAA
Organism: Pseudocheirus occidentalis; assembly: GCA_028646575.1. Taxonomy (NCBI): domain Eukaryota; kingdom Metazoa; phylum Chordata; class Mammalia; order Diprotodontia; family Pseudocheiridae; genus Pseudocheirus; species Pseudocheirus occidentalis. Next base: position 18,562,533 of record CM053593.1, read on the forward strand.
AATGGGTGGAACTGGAAGGAGAATGCCCGTAGATGGGAGGTGGAATACATTTGTCAACATTCCTGTAATCTATTTTTCTTGACACTGGCAGTGGAATGACCCCATTTGGATCCTAACCCATCAATCTTTGAAGTACAGTACATGGAAGTAGAAAATGAATTTTAAGGCAACAATGAATTTTAAGATAAATGAACTTTAAGAAAATGAAATCAGCTACTGTCGCTTAAGTTTACAGGCAGGGGATCCATGCTGGGGGCAGTACAGTCTTGAAAGCATGGAGGACTCATTCAGGGTGGAGAAAAAAGGAGAAAGAATACAAACAATGGGAGGGGGAACCTCTTGAACATTATTTACGGCCACACAAAGTGATGGCTAGAAGGGAGATTAATCATCAATTTTTTATCATCTTTATAAATGTTTATGACAATGATCAGCATGTGCACCAAGGATGTCCTTGATGAAACTATGAGAAGAGACCAGGCAGGCAAACAGTTTTCTATAGCTGACCACATCTAAACAGATTTACACAGTTGACTTCATGAACAGAGAATACAAAATCTTGCTGTGTTTAATTGTTGATGACAAAAAGTATTTGACTTCTAGCAGAATGTGGCCTTAAACAAACCTCTCTTCGAGCAAGGAGTTTCTCATATGTGTGCTAAAATTCCTTTCTAAATGCAACCATAGAGATGACTTCATTTGAGTATATCAAAGCATAAAGCAGAAAATGAGTAAAAGAAAAATCATTTATTAATCACCAACTATATGCCAGATCCTACGCTGAGGACTGGAGACAAAATACAAAAGTGAGTCAGGTTCTGACCTCAAGGAGCTTACATTCCAAGGACAGATAGAGGAATGAGGATCAAAGAAGGTCTGAGGAACCACAAGGATGGTGAGTAGAGTCACAGGGGTGAACTATCCCTCCTATTCCAGTAGTGGTGGCAGTATCAATCATGGTTCCTACAACAAGTAAAGAACATTTGGGGATGAGAGATGCGCTAGACAGTGCATTAGAACAGATGTCAAGAAGCCTGGGTAAGTCCTGGTTTCCTGGTTGGTTGGTTGAATGGGACGTTAAGCACAGTCTAGGGAGCCTACATAGAGTGAATTAGTTGAGTTTACACTAATTCACACACCCCTCAAGGTAGATCAGTCCTAGGATGGAGTATGTACTTACAGAAGGCGTGTACCACTACCCTGGAGGATTCCCTTGCCAGGGTCCAAATGGAAGAAAGGGTTCCTCTCCTACAGGTTCTTGACTATATTTTTTGTGTGCTAGGTCCTCTTGGTAATCTGGTGAAGCCTATGGACTGTTCTTCAGAATAATCTTTTTATATGCACCAAACAAATGTGATTATACAAGAAACCAAATATATTAATATTCAATTATCAAAATATACATCTTTAAAAAAAGTCCCTGGACCTTAGGTTAAGAATTTCTGTTCTAGATGGTAAGGTCATTCAGATACCATGCTGAATAAAGTCATAGAAACCTTATGAGTCCTCTGTAATGAGTTCCATGTTGAGTCAAAAGAGATTGGCCAAACAATTCACACAGAAAAGCTAAGTCGATGAAAAATGTACGTGAAGCAGAATCTGATGTGCAGTTGGGTGGTTTAATTTAGTTCATTAGGATAAGCATTGGGCACAGGAACTGCAGATGGATAATGAAATGGAAAAGGATGAAAAAAGTAGGTTAGGTCATGTTTGGGAAACTGTGCAGAGCTTTTCCAAACTGGTCCCCAGCACCAAAATCCAATTATGTGTCACAAATGACCTCTCAGGGGTACTCTCTGGTTACGAATCTTGCAAGCCCACAATCTCTGAAGAATCAGCCTAGTTCGTGACTGAAAGTTCAATGGCAAGAGCCATGGTAGGTATAAATATACAGCTGCATCCTGTAGGAGGCTTCTTCTCACATTTGCAGCTGCTGGTGCTGCCCCCAAAGTTATTTTTTTTGAAACTGGACCTGTGATTTCCTTTGTAAAAGGAGCTCCTGATGAGGTGGCCTTATGTATACTGATAACTCTTCTGTGTCCTCTTGCCTTAGAGAGCTGTCTGGGACACTGAAGGGTTAAGTGATACACCCGGGGTCACCCAGCCAGTATGTATCAGAAGGAGGACTAGAATTCAGGTCTTCCAGACTCTGGACTGGCTTTCTCCCACTAACCCATCCTACCTCTCATTTGGCACTTACTAAGCATCTGTTTCTTTCCACTCTACGTATCCTGGCTGTGGTATAGGGGATTTTTGGTCAGATGTTAGGACTAGGAATCTCTGAGAACACTTCTGGTACCCAGATTTTGTGTTTCTGTCCAATAGCCAGGAAATAAGAAATAGAATCAGATAGTGGCAGGAAATGGGAGAATTGTATAAATATAAAACATGTCAGCACTAAAAATCTACTCAACGTTATCAAAATCCAGGAGAAATCTAGCTCCTATATTCCATAGAGAGGAATATCCATATCTCAGTTCCATTAAGGAGGAGTAGACTTATTTTAGTGACTCCCAAGAATAAAGCTAGGACTTGTTGTAGGTTGAGACAGGTTTGGGTAAAGAATTGACAAGGAGATAAAAAATTTCAACTCCATATAAGAGAAAAAAAATTTCTACCTGTCTGAAAACAGAAATAGATTGTTGAGATAATTAGTGAGCTTCCCATCAGTAATAGTGAGAAAACTTCAAACCAACAACTAACTATTGGAGTTATTAAGTACCTACTGAGGGATGACCATGTTCTGGATTGGTAATTGTTGCATTCATGGGATGTCGCGTAAGGTGACCTTGGATGCTCCTCCTGTTCTAAAACTCCTTGATTCTGAAAATCTTCTCCTCTCAGGGTTAAGATTATACCCAATGCTGCCCAGAAGCAGGTTGAGTTTGATTTATGGTTTGGCCCTTCCATTCAATTTGAGAAATATTTATTTTGCATAGAGTCCCCTAGAAGCAGCTGCAGGGTGACAGGGAGAGGCTTGACTCAGGAATCAGAAAACCCCAAGGAGGCTCAAGTCTTCTCTCAGACACTACTGATGGTGACTGTCCAAGCAACAACCTTTCTGTGCTTCAGGCTTTGAAGACTGCCTTGCAAAATAGATAGAGGGAATTTCTACTCTGAGAATTACCTAAATCAATGAAATCAGAGGTTCAGCTCAAAAGAAAAAAATGATTAAGCACCTTCTGTGTACAAGTCCCTAGCTACTGACTCCTGATTCTGTAAAAGAGAGAGACTGCTTTGTTTTCCTGATCCCCAAAATATTATTCCTGGAGGGAACCTTCAGAGATTATCTAGCCAAACCCCCTGATTTAACAGATTGGGAAACTGAGGCCATGGGGGTGGTGGTAGTCATAAAGTTAGCCAACGGTAGGCCTGAGTCTTTTGATTCCAAATTCAGAGCTCTTTCCAACATAGCAAATTATCTCCCACCAAGCTCTTCAGTTTACTTGAGGGTGGGGTTGGGGGTAACCATCGGCTCCTTCCCTTTCCCACAGCTGGGACTCTGAGATAAACAGATGGAATGGTTGACCCAGGAAAGTACTGGACAACACTTTGCCGTCTGACCATGGCATCATTTCTGCCCCATCACGTGCTTTCCTGCTATCCCAAAAGAACCCTCTTTCTTTCCTTGTCATTGGAACGAAGAAAACAAGAACAAAGTTGAAAATATAGTCTTCTTCCCTTGAACTGATTTTTCCCAAAACAATTTTTTAAAAAAAATTTAGAGTGGGGTAAGGGGGCATGGAAACTCAGTCATTTAGAAATGGCCTTTGAAACCAAAGCCTGTGGAAAAGGGCTTTTTTTATCCCAAAGTGATGGCTGATAAATAGTTCCATATGAGTTATTGAATATAATATTCCTCCTTGTCCGAACAAGCACTGTGTCAGAAGCCTAGCTATACATGGGAACAGATGTGTGCTTAAGGTTAATGGGATTTTGAGGGGTCAGGAGTTCCCCCAAAGAGCACTTAATCTGCTTGGCACTTTGTGCATCCCCCAAACCTGCCCTTTCAAAGTCCGGCCTCCTTTTCTCTAGGCCCTCCTGGTATTACTTCTCTTCCAAAGTGTACAGTCTGGGCACTCCAGTGGTGTCCTAGAAAGACTTACAGACCAGAGACGGTGGTCTATCCTGGTTCTACCGTTTAATTAGATATTAGAAAACCTACCTTCCTTCCTTCCTTCCTTCCTTCCTTCCTTCCTTCCTTCCTTCCTTCCTTCCTTCCTTCCTTCCTTCCTTCCTTCCTTCCTTTCTTCCTCCTTTATTCCCTCCTCTATCCATCCATTCATCCAAGAGACAGAGATGAGGAGGGAGAGCCCTCTAGGCATGGGGGAGAGATGCTTGTGTTTTTTTCCCTTCTAGGAGTAAAAGGGAACTATTGAATTTTTTGAGCAAGAAAATCTCCTGACCAGAGAATCCCTGTCCTGCCCTGTGATCCAGCCGAACCGGCCTTCTCTCCGCTGCTCACACTTGACCCTCCATCTCTCACCTCTGGGCCTTTGTACTTGCCATCCCGCATGCCCGGCATGCCCTTCCTCCTCACCTCCTCATTCAGAGGCAGCTCAGGCACCACCTTCAACACGAAGACTCAACTTCAAACTCCTTTATTTGTATTTATTCACTCATCTATTTGGGCTACGCTTCTTTACACATATATCTGTTGTCTTCCCAATTACAATATAAACTCACTGAAAGTAGGGGCTGTTCCATTCTATGCATTTGCATCCCTGGGGCAGCTTTATTGTGTCGTGGATAGGGCTTCAGGCATAGAATCAGGAAGATCTGAGTTCAAATTGAGCCTCAAATAAGTACTGGCTGTATGACCCTGGGCAAGTCACTTAACCCTATTTGCCTCAGTTTCTACATCTGTAAAATGAGATGGAGAAGGAAATGACAAACCTCTCCAGTGTCTTTGCCAAGAAAGCCCCCAATGGGGGAGTCAGACATGACTGAAAAGACTGAACAACCATCAAGTCTTCCGATCTACCCCTTGGATCTACCTCCAGGCTAATGACCTTCCATGGTTTTCCATTCGGTTCTTATATGTCGCGGTCTCCCATCTGTTCACTGTCCTGGGCACTCTCCCCTCCCACCCCGGGCATTTGTCAATGTCTTTTCTGAGGATGCATGATAAAGGACTGTACATTTAAAGGGCTATCCTGAGGAAGAAGATACATACACACATATACATATGTATGCATGAAACATGTGTGTATGTGTATATTTGTGCATGTCCACATACGTGTCTCAGTCTATCCTTGGGCCATCACTTCTCTCTCGGGGGTGGGAGGATGTTCTTTCATCTGTTCAAGTAAAAATTCCAATGTGCCAGGTGTGCCTTAGACCACCATTTTAGAGCCTGCTACTTGTGGCTGGGAATCAGTGCCCCTTTGGGGGAGGGTCCCTGCAGAACGAAGGTGGATATAGCCTTCTCTCAGCCCTATTCCAGCTCTAACCTTCTGACTGACTTGGGCAAGTCCCCTGGGCTAGGTGCCCACCCCTGGATTTCTTTAAAGGCATCACCTTCACCAGCGACATGGCCGGTGCCCAGCACAATGGGAGAACAGTGTCCTTTTAGCTGGTCCAGGACCCCCAGGCTGAGGAGTCAGGAGAACTGGCCCTTCTGTGAACTTGCTGCATGGCCTTGGTCTCAGTATCCTCTCCTGTTAAATAGAGATGATGGTCTTAATTTTTTATGCCTACCCTGCGCTTGTTGCGTAGAGAACTTTGCAAGAGGAGATAATAGGTGTAGAAGTGTTTTGAGCAGACATTAATGGGGGTACGTGGGGAGGATGTCACGGAGAGTTGTTTGGGCCTTTAAGAGATGAGGTTGAATTTTCCATTGGTGGGTCTGAGCGGTTTGTGCAGCTGTTTGGATAAGGTCAATGTTCTCACTTTCTTACTTAGAATAAACAGCAGTTTATTTACCACTAGCTTTTCACTTGTGATTTACAGGAAAAGGCTGTCTTGGTTTCTGAAAGCCATCTTGCCTTGGAGTTATGTTCACAAGCTTCATCCCAAAAATTAAAAACAAAACTAAGACCAGTGCGAATACAGAAATCCTTAGCCTGCTCCTCTGGACATAGTAGAGGCGGGGATCACTGGCCCTTTTCAGCCATGACCATGTGCAACCAGGCTGAATTATATTTCAGGGATTCATAGATTTACATCTGGAAGGGCCCATTTTATGGATGAGGAAACTGAGATGTGGGGAGAAATGAATTTTCACAGGATCCTAGACAGAGTCATAAGACACCATCAAGTCAAGTCAAATGAAGTCAGTAAGCATTTATGAAGCGCCTACTGTGTACCAGATACTGTTAAGCTCTGGGTATACAAGGAAAGGCACAAGACAGTCTCAGCCCTTGAGAAGCTCAGAGACAACATGCAAGCAGCAGTGTACAGAAAAGATATAGATGGGATAAACTGGAGATAAATTGTAGGGAAAGTAAAAAGATTAAGGATGCCTGGGAAGAACTTCTTGAAGAAGACCAGGTTGGAGGAAGCCAGGGATCAGCAATGAAAGAGGAGCGTTCCAGGGATGGGGACAGCCAGGAACTGTCCAGCGCCTTCATTTGGAGAAGCTAAGTGAGCTGCCCAGAGTCCTCCAGCTGGTCAGTGTCTGAGGCAAGATCCTAATTCTCATCTTCCTGACTCCAAGCCCTACCCATTGGATCCCCGGCTGCCTCCCAGTTCCTTTAGTTGACCTTAACAGGCATGGGCTCAAAGTCAGCCTGTGAGTGTGATTTTCTCTGTCCTGGGAGAAGCCTCTTCCCACATCCCTGAGCTCCATACTCAGTCAGTCAACATCATCCCACTCAACTCTGTGCTCTTAAGCCATCTGTCAGTGGAGACAAAGAAAGGGAAGGTGTATTCTCTCAAAGTCCATCAGAGTCATCTGCGTCCTAACCCTTCACAGCTCCCACGTTATGGCCAACTTCCATGGAAAACGGATAGGTCTGGTGGGGCTTGCCGGCCCTCAGTCACAGAGGCCTGGGATATAAGGGTCAGAGGCCCTTAGAGATCACTGGGAATAAGCCCTTCATTTATACGGGTGGGGAGACTGAGGAATGTAAGGGGAAAGTCACTTGTACAAAGCCACAAAGCCGGTACATAGAAGTACTCACAACCAATACTTCTCTCATGGCACTGCCATTTTTAGGGCTTGTTTTAATTGTCGGCCTGGGTTCAGTGGAATCACTGGCCTTGAGCAGTAGAGGGTGGGACATCCTCCTTACCCAGTGAGAGCTGTGGCTCCTGGGGGGATGGGAGGGAGAAGATATAGCCCTAATGACCACAATCACAATGGATCATGTTTAAATTATTACAAGTTACAAAAACTCCTGGTCGTCCTATGAAGCACTGCTCTTTCCATTTGATAGGAGAAGAAGAGGAGGTTCAGAGAAGGGAGCCGCTGGCCCAGGGTCACACAGCCAGGGAAGAAGCATTGGAGTATGGACAGGAAGGGGCAGCTAGGTGGGTGGCTAGGTGGTGCAGTGAATAGAGCATCAGCCCTGGAGTCAGGAGGACCTGAGTTCAAATCCGACTTCAGACACTTAACACTAGCCATGTGACCTTGGGCAAGTCACTTAATCCCAATTGCCTGCCTTCTCCCTCCAAAAAAATAAGAACAAAAACAAACAAAAAAAGGAGTATGGACAGGAGCCTAGGCCCTCGGTTACCAGGCCACTGGCTTTCCCATGATCCCTCCACTGTCCTACAGTCACTTCAGAGTCCAATAAGGCAGGTGAAAAGAGACTGGGGAGGGGGGGGAGAGATTTGGGTTCTAGTCCTGGTTCCTACACTAACCCAGCATATGACCAAGGTAAATTTATTTAATATCTCTAGGACTCGGTCTCCTAATCTATAAAGCAGGCAGCTGGAGGAGGGTGAAATGGCTGGAACTCTTGACTTGGAGCCAGGAAGACTTGAGGTCAGAAATGGCTTTGGACACTTCAGACCCTAAGTAGATCATCTAACCTCTGTCTGCTTCATCTTCCTCATCTGTGAAATGGGAATAACAGCCTCTACCTCCCCCAAGGTGTTTTGAGGATAAATAAGTTAGTATTTGTGAAGTGCATTGCAAACTTTAAAATACTTTATAAATGCTACTCTGATTAGGTAAAGAAGCATTGGACCAGGCTCTTTTTCATCCTAATATTTTTTTCCTAATGTTCTATGTCCCTCTAAGCTTCAACATTCTTTTCAGTGTTCTAAGACCGCCCCCCCCACCCAGTTCTGACATCTCCTGTTCTCAGGTCCCTCCCAGCTCTGACATCTCCTGTTCTAAGGCCCCTCCCAGCTCTGACATCTCCTGTTCTAAGGCCCCTCCCAGCTCTGACATTCTCTGGTTTAAGATCACTCCTAGACCCTGCTGTCGGTGACAATCTATGACATTCTCTATTTCTCTCACTTTTTTCTCTCCTGTTGTGCCCAGTTTGAGTCTGAGCACACAACTAGGGGTCTAGTATTTGCTGAATGCTCTGGTCTATCCTCTTTAAACTGCACAAGACCACAATCCCTCCTGGCTTCCTTCTTTTCCACCTGGAAGGTCTCCCTGTAGCTGCCAGTTTGGATGGCCTGATCTTTGCCAAAATACACTCACCCTCAGCAGTAGCCTTGGTTAGACCGTTCCCCCTCCCTCCTTCGCTCCCACTCCTGACCTCCTCTGCTCCCTTTAAGCCCCATCTATAGGAAGCCTTCCCCAATCCTCTCAATTCTGGTGTGTTCCTTTTCTGAGTTATTTTCTGTTTATCTTGAATGTAACTTGCTTCATATCTATTTGTTTGCATGTTGTCTCCTCCATTAGACTGGAAACTTCTTGAGGGCAGAGACTGGTTTTTTTTCATCCTTTTTTTGTATCCCAGAATTGAGCACAGTGCCTGACATATACCAGGTGCTTAGTAACTGTTTATGGAATTGAATTATTACAGTGCATCTACAGAGTCCTAGTCATTTGTAGAACCATTCTGCTGTGAGTAGTTAAATTGGTTTGCCCAAATTCAAAGAGATTTTGGGATTGACTGAAATTCATGACAAGACCCTTTGTAAGAAGTATAATATCACAGAAGAGGTGGTCCCAAGAGAAAGACAGCAGCATTTGTCTTTAGTCTAGGATGTCACTTTGGACAGACCACTTGTCTTTTTTTTCTGCTTTAGACTATTAGCCAGACCTAATGGTCCCAATACATTTTTTATCCTTCCTTACCTCAAGTCAGAGAAGATAGTATTAATGGATTTGAAAGGTCCAAAGTTAGTGATAGAATTCTGGAAGGCAAAAATAATAATGGAGATGAAAATAATTATGAAAATCAAGACCACCTCAAGAGATATAAGAATCAAGATGAATCCTTGGTGTGATGTGACTGTCAAAAGCCCCCTCCCCCAATCTTAGGCTGTGTTAACAGATGCGGTTTCCTGAATAAGGGAGGTAAGTGCTCCCCTGTTCTCTGCCTTCTTCAGGCCACATGTGAAGTACTGTGTTCTGTTGTGGGTGTAGGAGTTTTGAGGTGACATTGACCATTTAGAGGGTGTCTTGGTTAAGGTGACCGAAATGGTGAAAAGAGTCAGGATTCCCGGAGGGACAGGATCCCTGTCCTGAAGAATGTGAAGAATTATCCTGCTGAGGAAGTTCTGAATGTGCTGGGCTTGGCCCCAGAGGGCAGAGCTAGAGGCAGATTTTAACTCAATATAAGGAAAATCTTCCTAATGCTCAGAGCTGTCCAAACAGGCAATGAGCTGCCTACAGAGGCTGTGCATTCTTCCCAATTGGAGGTCTTCAGGCGAAGTCTGAGCAGCCTCTTGTTGGGAATGCCCAGGCATAGGTTTGACTCAATGACCTCTCAAGTCTCTCTGATTCCAGAGTTTTGTGTTTTTGTTTCTCCAGATCATGGAGAACAGATCACAAACCAGGTGTAAGGCCATGACAATGATCACAGGGGATTTCAGCTACCTGGTTATGTTTCCTCTGGTAAAACATGAGCTCTTCAAGAATAGGGACTCTTTCATTTCTGCCTTTGTATCATCCTAGGTGCTTAGCACAGTGCTGGGCACATAGCCTATGCTTCATGAGACGCGGCTAATTGTTAAATTCACAGGAAGATCAGAGTTTATAACAAGCCTCAGACACTTACTAGCTGTGTCATCCTCAGCAAATCACCCCACCCCAATCTGCCTCAGTTTCCTCAGCTGTAAAATGTGCATAATTATATCACCTTCCTCCCAGAGTTACTGTGAGAATCAGATGATATAATATTTGTAAAGAACTTGGCATGGCCCCGGGCACAGAGTGAACGCTTAATGAATGTGTTTCCTTTCTTCCTTCTATAAATTTCTGTTGATTGATTAGAATGTTCTCTTTTTCAAAAACTGAGCAAATTCCAATTTTCAAGATGCCTTATAAATTTACTCTTCAGAAGATGCAAGAAGTGCTTTCTCTGGCAGAGAAGTTTTCTGAGACCAAACTGTGATCTCACTGATGCTGGCAGCACCCCCTGCATCTTGGATTGCCCCCTACCCACTGTGTGCTGACTCACCAGCCTTGAACCACAATTACAAACTCCTTTTCCACCTCCTGTTCAGCCTTGGCTCTGACTGCCTCCTAAACTCTGATTTGACCTGACCTCACATTTTGGTCTTTCATTTGGACAGCTCCTTGGACCACATACATTTTCTTCTCCCAGGAGCATCCTCCAGTCTTATCCAGGCCAATCCAATAAGCATGCATTTTAAGATCTCTTCCAGATCTAAATCATTGTCTTATCCACTAATTTGGGGATGTGAAAAATGAGACAAAAATCATCCCCTGCCCTCAATGAACTTACATTCTAGTGAGTGGTTTCTGAACATGTTACTTAACCCCTCTGAGACTCAGTTTCCTCATTGGCAAAATCAAGGGGTTAGACCTACAACTCTAAATATATGATTGTGTGTGTATATGTATATATATGTGCATATATAAAATATATATTATTTTATTATATATATGAT
>CM053593.1:18574018-18605556 GCA_028646575.1 Pseudocheirus occidentalis
AACACAGTAAGGCAGCTACATGTCTCAGTGCATAGAGTTCTAGACCGAGAGTCAGGATGCCATGAGTTCAAATTTGGTTTCCAACATTAACTAGCCTTGTGACCCTGGACAAGTCACTTGCCCTTTATCTACCTCAGTGTCCTCCACTATAAAATAGCAATCATAACAGCATCCACCTTCCAGGGTTGTTGTGAGGATCAAAGGAGAGATGGGTAAAATATACTTAGCACAGTGCCCAGCCATGTTCTCATTCAGTCCTGTCTGACTCTCTGTGTCCCCATTTATAGTTTTCTTGCCATTTCCTTTTCCAGCTCTTTTTACAGATGAGGAAACTGAGGCAAACCATAACTTGTCCAGATCACACAGCCAGTAATTATCTGAGGCTGGCTTTCAACTCAGAGCCTCCTGACTCCAGGCCCAGCCCTCTGTGCACAGTGGCACCTAGCTGCCACCCATAAGGTAGGTGCTTAATAAATGTTTCCTGACTTCAAGCCAATAGTATCAATGGAATCCCAGTAAAGCTGCCTCCAGCCCCAATGTTCTAGCTTCCTTATGGGCCCCACGACATAGCAGTAATATCCTGATTTAACCACACCTCAGGCCCCCAGACTCAATACAGCTACTGCCCCCAGATCCAATGCATGTATTTGAACAGGTGTGACCTTGTACTCAGCGACAATCACATCATCCTTTTAGCCCAAAATAGGACCCTAATACCTAATGATCCACCTTGACCAGACCAGGACCACAACAGCTAGCCAATCAGAAACAGCATGAGCAGGATGTTTGGCCACCGAGCCATAGAAAGGACCCCTCCCCATTGCCTAATCCCTTAACAAACATCTCCTGCCTTCTTGATAGTCATGATTTCTCTTGTGTAATCAGCATTATTACATTATAAATTTGCCTGTGTTGTTCTGCTAAGTTACTGGTTCCTCTTGGAATCTAGCGTACTTCTGAAAATCATCAATCCTCAGAAAATGCCTTTACTTGGATTAGAGGTGGTCTGACTGTGAATTCATTGGAGACAACTCCCACAACAAACCCTGAAACCTCAATGGTTTTTGGCATCCCTGGGGGGGGAGGGGCAGATTCTCTGACTCTGACACCCACTAAGGTCCCACCACAACACACCGTGAAACCACAGCAGCATTTAAGGACAGACACCCCCTCAGGGTACCCTAAGGGAGAAATATGGCAGCCTGGCTCTGGGACCTCAGCCATCCTGATAGCTCAGCAGCTTCTCTATCATCTTCCTAGCTAGCGGTTTTGCACGCTTTTCTTGAAGATCTCTAGTGATGAGGAACTCACTACCTACCTACTGAGACAGCCAGCTCCACTTTAGAAGAGACAGAACACTGCTTGTTGAATTGAAATGAGAAGGCAGCATTTGGGATGGACTGGGCAGGAACTCAGGAGGGAGTGAGGGGGAGGGAGTACATTCCAGGCATAGAGAACAGTGAGAGAAAAAGGTTCCTGCTGGGAAGTGGGAGAATCCATATTAGGTGATGGACAGTTCATGTCCCTTTCCACTCCAGTACCCTGGGCTTCCTAGAGACACTGGAAGAACCTTGGGAAGGAAGAAACCTGCCTCCTTTGAGAACAGGCTGAGGAATTAGCCCAGATGGACTCTCTCCATCAGGCCTCCTATCAGTGGGGAATAGGAGACTTTCTGTTCTGTACCTTCAGCAAGGCCATCCCACCAGGACCCCACTGCCCTTCTGGACAGTACCTGGAGATGAGGAATTTCCTCATAAACAGAGACAAAATGTTCTTCAAAGTTGCTTTTGACAGTCCCAGAGGAGGGAAGTGGGGGCCCCACCCTGCAACGTCTGAACATCAGCCAAAGTTCAGTTGAACAAACACAATACTTCTGCTCTGATAACTACCATGAACACTTCACTCTGTAGAAAGAACTGTGAGTCTCTTCATAAAAGGCAGGAGTGGTAAGGTGGAAACAGACCCAGGAGAGCACCCAGGAGACTGTCGACCACCTCTTTGCTCGAAGCACGGACAAGCTGCTTCATCTGTGAGACTGTGAAGTTTCATCTGGCCAATGAAGGGGAGGGGAAGGCAGTGTAAGCTACGTGCATCCTGCCTCCTGTTTCTTGACACAGATGCATGGCCATTTGACTGACACTAAACACAAGTGCATTCATTCAGCAAAAATGTGTGTGCACACAAGGGCTCTGTCAAGCCTACTGAGATGGAGAAATAGCAGGAGTGAAGGCATAGGACAGCAGAGAAGCAGCTAGAGGCATGCAGGTGGGACAAGTTAACATCAATTGATGTCTCCCCCAATTATGTCTATATGACCCAGAAGCAGACGGGTCCTGGCACTGACGATATCATACAACTGCCTGCATCTGCTTTGAGGGGCAGGTTTTTCATGACTGAAAAGTTCTTGGGGTCCATAACTAGAACATCCAAAGGCATTAGCATATTAAAGAAGTGGATTCTCCAAACTATAAGCAAGTAATTTTGAATCTGTTCTGGCAAAAATTCTTTAGATGATTATTAAAGGAATGGTCTGCAAGCCCTAAGGAAGGAGGTGATTGCTACAAGCCAGAATGTGTTCATTAGAAACATATGATGGCAGACTAGTGTCATTTCCTTTTTTGACAAGGTTTCTAGACAGGTAGATTAGGGGAATGCCATAGATAGAGTGCATCTGGATTTTAGCAAGGCATTCAAAACATTTGTCAAGGAAGAAGGGAGAAATACTAAGTAAGTTAAATGAGATTTCTTTGTGAGGAGTGGGGGGTTGCTCAATACATCTGCTGTTCCTGAGTGTCCATCCCTGTGTGACTTTGTGCCTTCCTGTGGCATATATCTCTAGGAAATTCACAGTCCCCAAGGTTTGAGCTGTAAAGGGTTTGAGTGATGATCAATACATGTTACAAGGTCAGAAATAGCTTCAGTCTTGACAACACATTCATTTCAATTAAGCAAGCATTTATTAAGTGCCTACCATTTACCAGATGCCATGCTGGACCCTGGAGAATATAAGCCAAAAAATGAAAGCTATGCTTGACCTTGAGTGCTTACATTCTACTGGAGAAACCTGAGATATTTGTGTCTGACCACTGAAAAGTCTTACCTTCAACCTACAATGAAGTAGTTCCAAAAACCAGCATATAAGTAGTGATGGAAGCCTTTGTTTCATTGTTCTGTATTACAAGGGTCAATAAGTGAACATTAGCCAATGTAGCAGACAATAATATATAGACATTTCAGGATAGAGCCTAAGAAATGAGAGTTTTGTCCTGATCCAGAGGAGATAACTGGAAAGAGAGCCTATCTCCTTCTTTAGGTCATGAAGCCCCAGCTACAGAATTATGGGACCCAGCTGACCAAGAATTCCCTCTACAACATCCAGCACAAGTGGCCATCCAGATTCTTCTTGAAGACCTCCACTGAGTGGGAAGACACCACCTCCTAAGGCCACCCTTCCATCCTTTGGACAGTGCCAACTGAGAGCCTTTCCTACAATCGCAGGGTATGGTACAGCCTTTGTCCTAGTGTAAATGTTTTCATGTTACCCTCAGAATCTACCTAGTTGGGTCTATGTCCAGAAAGCCATGTCATTGTATTCTTTAGGGAAAAAACAATAGTTAATTGAAGTTTTTAATGTTTTATTCTGTATTTAAAGACCTAAAGGAAAATAATCATCTTTCTATATGCATTTTAGAATGGGAGGGGGAGATAGTATGTGAATATACACATCTCTATCACATGCAGTTCTCTTTTTAGAGTACATAATAAATCGACCGTGTTACTGTCCTATTAGTCTCCATTTCCTCTCAAACTTTCTCCTATTCTCTTACTACATTTTGTTTTAAATACTTCAATTATTCTTTTCTTTCTTTTGGGGAAAGCATCAAAAAAGAGGACTCCCCTCTTCCTTCCAAATCTTTCTCCAATTAAAAAAAAAGAAAACAAAAAACCTTGTATCAAATACACATATTCATGAAGACCCAATCCACACAGAGACCATTTCTGCTCACTGCACCACCTAGCTACCCCTCAGGGACCATTTCTGAAAGTCCTTGTCTCTTCTATCTGAGTCCATTCCATTGGTCAAGTGGTGGGTGTCTTGCTTCAAGATTGACCCTTTCCATTTGTTCATCATTGGATTCATGAAAGTCCTTAAGACTTTTAAAATTGTTTTTCTTTACAATGTTATTGTGATTATATAAATGAACAAAGATACTTTGGAAGGAGTCCCATAAGTCTGTCTATCTGTGGGCAGTAAGAAAATTCCCCTGGGGAGTTCCAGGGACTGATCTGAGTTTGTAGGATTACAAAGGATAGTCTCTGCTAATAAAACCTGACTCCAGACTAGACCAAGCTGGCTCTTGTCTGAGAGGGTCACTCTGAGGTCCCTTCTGCTTCCATTTTTTTGTGTGTAATACCCAGGGGAGAGACAAAATATTCTCATGGTTAACCTCTAACATCCCTAAGATTCTGTAGAGATATGTAGAGACACGGATGGATAGACAGACAGATAGAAACATGGACAGAAACAGACTTCAACTTTAATGCTCCAGCTTGTCAATGTTCTTCCTAAAATGTAGCCATCAGACTTGAACGTAGGACTTCAGATGTAGGGGCCATCAGGGTTATAACCACCATCACCCCCTGCTTCTCTGTGAAGCTTCCTGCCAGAGCTATAAACAAAACCAAGGAGTATCCACCATATGACCTTGCAGGAGACTAGACTATTATAATGGATTTGTTGCTGAACCGCAAATATTTGTTGATTCTTTATTCCCTTGGACAAAACTCATCCCAATGATCATGGACAAAGAATCGAAGAATGTCAAGACTAGAAGATAAAATCTCAATTCAATCCCCTCATTTTACAAAGGTGGAACTAAGACCCAGAGAAAACAAAGTCCTTACCCAAGGTCACACAGCTGGTAATTGTCTGAGCCACATCCAATACATGTCTTCTGGCTTCACTTTTAGCACTGATTCCAATGCACTGAACCTGGCCTATGGGAAACTGGTGCCAGCCCTGTCTGGATGGATGGAGACAGAGATTCTGCCCCAGACTTCCAATTCAAAATACCCTTAAAAGAATATTAAGGCCCTTCATTGCTGTCACAGTTCTAACACTAAGGTCACCAAAGTCCCTGTATCTATTATGTGTAGACCTTGTGCTTAATGTTGGGGAAATACACAGTATGGTAGGGCTCCTGCCACCGTGAGGTTCACACTCTTGTAGGGAACAGACACAAACACAGAAGCTATGACTCACAGTTTTACATGACAAGAATATTGGACCTGAGTTGGATCTGCAGTTTTGTTGGTCTAGGACACTTGTGATAAGGAAGCTTCCTTGGCCAATAGATGCACATCTGCTCTGAAACAGAAAGTCTCAAGGTTGTCTGGAACTCTGAGAAGATGTTGAGTGACTTGTCCAGAGTCACCCGACCAGTATTTTCAGAGGCAGCTCTTGCACCCAGTTCTTTGTGACTCAGAGGCTGGCTTTCAGTACACTAATGCCTCTCTTACTAAAAAGTACCAAAGAGGAGCAAAAGAACTACTCTCTGAGACCAAAATGAAGAGCTGTGAATGAGGTAATGGTGGGAAAGGTGGTTAAGACTTTGGGGATTCCTCCTAAGGTGAGCTGGAAATGTCTGGTGCAGCTGCCCATCCTGATGCCCACTTCAGTCCCCATGTTGAATTGGCACGAAAAATGGTGCCCCATGTGATTGGCTGTCCACAGGAGTATGGGACCATTAGAATGGATGTGTGAGTTAGAAACATCCTTGACAAATAAGAGGAGTGTGGAAGAAATAAACTATCAGATCTATGGAGAGGGGAAGTGCTCATGTCTATCCTTGGGCAGTAAGAAATCCCCCTGGGGGGGGGGGGATCATTATGACGACAGAGGGTAAAATGAATAATGTAAATCACATAAACCTGAAAAATTTTTTGCACAAACAAAACCAGTGCAGCTAAGATTATAAAGGAAACATAATTTTTGTAAAGGAGCTCACTCTACAACTTTCAGTAGCCCAGATCTCCCAACAAGAAGTTATCCTGCTTGGAAAAAAATCTCTGTATCAAGTTTTTTTTCTAATAAAGATCTCATTGCCAATATATATATATGAAACTGATTCATGGTCAAAGGCAGCTTTCAAAGGAAGAACTACAAAATATCTACAGACAAATGAAAAACATAATCCCAATAATTAGAATAATGAGAAATAATTAAATAATAATTGGAAAAATGCAAGCTAAAACAAGTCTGAAGTTTGACCTCACTCTCCTCAGATTGGCAAAGTTGACAAAAAAGAAATACAACAAATGTCAAGAGAGTTGAGAAAAACAAATACATAAAAGTATCATTGGTGGGTCTGTGAAATTGTCCGGTCATTCTGGAAAATAGTTGTAAATATGTCCCAAAAGCCACTAAATTGCATGTACCTTTTGATCCAGCAGTACCACTACCAGACCCACACTCAAAGACAGCAAAAAAAAAAACAGAAAAGAAAAAAGGAAAAATCCAGGTATTAAAATATTTGATGTAGCCCTCTTTCTGTAATAGTAAAGAACTGGAAACTAATAGGCTGCCCTTCAAGTAGGAAGCAGCTCAACCAATTATGTATGACATATGGATGTAGCAGAATACCATTGTCCCATAAGAAATGGTGAAGGGAACCATTTCAGAGCAGCTTTGAAAATCGTGTATGAGCTGATAACAATTTTGTAAAAAACCAACAGCTCTGATTGATGGAAAGACCAACCACGTTTCCAGAATAGTGTTAATGTAGCAGGCTAGCCACCTACTAGGAGCGAGGTGGTGAGCTCACGATGCAGAATGTGTGGTACATTCAGGAGCATGGCCAAAGTAGGAATTTTGTTTTGCTCAATTATGCTTATTTTGTCAAGAAGGCTTCATTTCTATTTGTTCTTTTTCAGTTGGGAGAGGGAGAGGAAGAAAGAAAAATAAGAGCTGGTTAATTAAAATAAAAGTTCATTTTAAAAGTTTTTTTTTAATAGACAAGTTCCTTGAGGGCAAACAGCACCCCTTCTTTTGTCTCTATAATCCCAGTGCTTTTCAAAGTTGTGGTGCCCAGAAATAACTTTAAAAATATGTGTTGATTCTGGACTGTTAGTATAACTTTTATTTACTAGGGATCATGCTGAGTTTGAAACTGACTAGACCTTAATGACTTCTCTGGTCAACAAATAATCAAAGATAACTTCAATGTGTCAGAGTAGAAAAAACGGGGGATTCAGAGTCAAAGTATTTCAGTTACATAATTTTTTATTTTTATATTTTATTTCTCCAATTATATGTAAAAACCATTTTTAACATTCATTTTTTTATTTTTTGCTCCAAATTCTCTCCCCCTACTCCGTCCCTGAAAAGATAAGCAATTTATATAGATTATACGGATTACGTAAAATTTAAAGGTTTATGCATAAATGAAATCAATGCAGGTAAAATTACAAAGGAAACAGAAAGATAACTTGCATAAGGGAGGCTTGCTCCCTCACACACAAAAAAATGTGGATGTGAAACTCAGTCCCATCAGGTAAACACGCACACTGCTCTTGCAGAGTCTCTAGGTGAGAGCTCTTCATGACAGTGCTGACAAGGGTCTGTCTAATCATAGCAGCAGAGAAAGGAGCTGGAAGGAACCTCAGAAGTCATCTCATTCAGCCAAATCATTTTACAGAGCAGGAACCTCTAATTTAGAAAGGGAAAAGGTCTTTTCCAAGGTCCCACAGGTAGTAAACACGAGATAAGATTGAACTCTATTTCCATGGACTTCAGATTCTTTCCTTGCAAGCTTCCTGGATGGCTTCCCATAGAGCAGGGGTCCAGAACCTGTTATATGTGTCTATATATAAATATACATGTACATATACACATGTGTATGCATGTATGTATATATACGCTTATACATGTATGTGTCCCAAAGGAAATCTTGTGTGCTCAGTTGGGCTGAGAGCTGCCTGCACTGTTTAAGAGACCAAGGAGATAGAAGTAGGAGGGTGATAACAACAGCAACCTTTCCACCACCTTCTCCGTCAATCCTCCTCCCAAAGGACATGTCATAGGCAAGGTTATTGAGACTCTCAAAGTTCTGATCCATCTGTGGAAAGGAAAAAAAAATTGTCTTTCAATCTTCCATGAAAGTTTCAAAGAGTGAAGAAGTTACACCAAAGGAGCCATTTCTGACCTGGGTCAGACTCTGAAATTCAAGTATAAACAGACATATTGGCCAATTAGCCAAAGGGGGCATTCGGCATACCTCACAAAGCTTTTCTTCTTTACGAGGGATTTTAATTAAAAAACCAGAGGAGGCCTGGCAGGGCAAATGAAAAATGGGCGGGGGAGGTCACCTCAGAAAAGCTTTGGCTGGCATGGAAATACAAGGATTCCAGACTTGCCAGGATGTTCAGAATTTATTAAAATTCCCACTGAGTGAACTCAGAGCTGAATGAGACAATCCGAGAGCTGCCTGGGAAAGGAGGCAGGCCTCTGATGACTTCTGCAGCCACAGGCCGTTCAAACAACTGTGGTCCAAGGCCAACACAGATGGCAGCAAGGTAAAAACTTACAACATGGCCATTTGGCATCTCAACAGCCAGGAGGCTTGGGTTCAAGCATCATAGATACACAGGGTCTTAGAGTCTGGTCATCCCATTCTCTTGATAGGATGGTCTCTTAAGAGACCTAAGAGGTCCTAAGAGGTCTCTTGCCAGTTCTGAATACCTCCTGTGATAGGGAGCTCAGTAGCCCCTCAAGCAAATGGTTCTACAACTGAACGGCTCTGATTCTTTGGAAGCCCATCCTTCTATTAGCCTGAAATCTGCTCTTCTGTAACTTCATTCAACTAATTTCAGCAGCTTCATCCTATAAGCCAGGTTTAGCTATTCTGCCCCTGATAATTCTTCATATATTTAAAGAAATGACTGGGTCTCCCAAAATCTTATCTGCTCCAAGCTAAACATCATAAAGGCTGATGTTTATATAGTGGTTTTTATATAATATCTCATTTGAACCTCACAGTGGCCCAGTGAGGTAGGTGCTACAGCTCCTTCTGATTCCAGCATATAGGGAGCACCTCATATGAAAATCCTTTCCACTAATACAGACAGGTAAGTCTATCAACAAGTATTTATTAAGTGATTAGTATCTGCAGATACAAAGAACGGCTAAAACAAGGTCCTACTCTCTAGGAAGGGCAGCAAGGCAATGCAGTGGATAGAGCCCTGGGCCTGAAGTCAGGAAGACCTGAGTTCAAATCTGGCCTCAGACATTTACTAGCTGTGTGACCTTGGACAAGTCACTTCACCCTGTTTGCCTCAGTTTCCTCATCTGTAAAATGAACAGGAGAAGGAGACGGCAAACCACTCTAGGATCTTTGCCAAGAAAACCCCAAATGAGGTCACAAAGAGTCAGACACGACTGAAATGACTGAACAGCTGCTCTCCAGGAGCTCGCATTAGAACAGGGCAGAAAACACAGAAGTAACTGTGCTGATGTATCCCATATAAATGGAAGGCACCAGCCGCTGGGTGGGGGCCAGGAAAGAGCTTCTGCAGAAGGCTGGGCTTGAGCTGAATTCTGCAGGAAGCTGGGGGGGGGCAGAGATGAGGAGGGGGAGCATCCCTGACCCCCAGGAAAGCCTAGGGGAGGGAGTGTTGCGTGTGAGCGGAGCTATACTGGTGAGCAGGCCAATATATTGGGCCAGAGACTTTGCAGAGCGGACTGAAGTGAAAGAAGACTGGAAGGGGCCAGGTTCCAGAGGCCTTTGAAAACCAAACAGAGGGCCCTCTATTTGCTCTCAGCGGTGGTGATGCGACTGCTGTTGTTGCTTATCCTTCATTCACAAAGAGGACCTTGACATCAAGGAGGTGACGCCATGACGTACAAGTGAAGTGGATTAAAGTGAGGGAGAGATGTGCAAGGTCACCAGCCTCACTTGCTCCTCCCAGGAGTCACTGGAGCTTATTGAAGAGGAAGGTGACGTGGTCAGCCCTATGTTTGAGGCAGATCAGCTTGATAGTTGAGTGGAAGACGCACTGGAGTGGGGAGGGCCTTGAGGTAGACAGACCCACCAGCAGCCATTGCAATAGTCCAAGCCTGAGGTGCTAAGGGCTGGTATCAGCACGGTAGGAATGTCAGAGGAGAGAAGGGGACATATTAGAGAGGTGCTGCAGAGGTGAACTCAACAGGCCTTGGCACCATCGTGGATATGGGGACGGCGAGAGATTGTGAGGAATCCAGGAGACCTCCTAGGGTGTGAGCCCAGGGGCCTGAGAGCACGGTAGTGCCCTCCACGGTAATAGGGAAGTTTAAAAGAGGGGAGAGTTTGGGTGAAAGATGCCACACTCTCTTTTGGATATGCTGAGTTTAAAATGTCTACGAGACAATTCGAGATGTAAAACTCAAGGTCAGCAGAGAGGCTAGGACGGGATAAGTTGATTTGAGGATCAATAGCACGGAGATTATTGAATCCATAGAAGTTGATGAGATCACCAAGTGAAATAGCGTGAAAAGAGAAGGTCCAGGACAGAGTCCTAGCACCCAGGGGCTACCCACAGTTAATGGGCATGGTCTTTGCTGGATGAAGACCCAGCAAAGAAGTCTGGGAAGAAGTGGGGAGAACTAGGAGAGTGGTGTCCCAAAAACCCAAGATAGTATCAAGGAGAAGAGGGTGACGGATAGTGCCAAAGACTGCAGAGAGGTCAAGAAGGACAAGGATGGAGAAAAGGTCATTGAATTTGGCAGTTAGGAGATCATTGGTAACTTTAAAGAGAGCAGTTTCTGTTGAATGATAAAGTTGGAAGCCAGATTATGGAGAGTAAAGAAGAGAGTGAGAGAAGTGAGAACATCTATTACAGATGGTCTTCTCAAGGAGTTTAGGCACAAAAGACAGAAAAGATATAGGATGGTGGCTGGCGGGGAATGAAAGTTCAAGTGAGGGGGTTTTGAAGATGGTAGAGACATGGGCGTGTTTGTAGGCAATAGGGAAGCAGCCAGGAGACAGGAAGAGATAAAGGGGTGCAGTGCTCAAGAAGAGAGGATGGAAGAGGGTCACTCAGGCCAAAAGAGGAGTCATCCTTGGCAAGGAGAAGGGTCACCTCTTCGTTTGAGACAAAGATGAAGGAGGAGATAGTATCAGAAGGTAACTGAATGATAGAAATAGGGAAGAGGAGAAAGGGGGAGCTCCCTGTGAATGGCCTCAATTTGACAGTAAAATAAGAGGCAAGTTTCTCAGCAGAGAGAGGGAGGGAGGAGGCTGTAAGAATCTTGAGAAGGGAGGAAAAGTTATGAAAGAACTGCTAGGGTGAGTGGGACAGTGTGTTGATCAGGGAAGTATAGGATCGCGGGGTAGCAGAAAACGCCCAGCTAAAGCTGTGTACCATAAATCTGTAGCGGACCCAGTCACAATGATTGTGTGATTTTTCTCCACCTTCATTTAGCAGCATGTGTGTAGGACTGAGGGCTGCAGATTCTTTTTCTTCTGTATGTGACATTTGCCAGAATGAGTGTTGATAGTGTAGACCCCCAAGATTATCCCTAGAGCCTGAGCTCCCAGCCATCCTCTGGGAGCCACACCATAAATGTGAGTGTAAGGTAGGGGAGGAGGCCAGACGTGCATCTTAGAAAAATACAAACAGCTGTCACAGGTTAAAACGGGAAGCAAAGAGTACAACATGTGAAGCCATCATCAGTGGTATTCTGCATGAGCTTCTACCTCTACCCACACGGGGATCCTCAACCTTCCAGGAGGCTAGACTCCATTCCCGGCAGCCTTCAATGAGCCCAGACCCTGGTTCCCCTCTCTGGTGACCAGCTGACTTTTCCTTTCACTGCTTCTTCTTGAATTCAGCATCTGGGCCAAGATTTACATCCTTCTTGTGTTTTAGATGCCTTTGACAGTCACTCTGGTGAAACCTATGGACCCTTCATCTCAGAATCATGTTTTTAAATGTGCAAAATAATATACCAAGAATTTCAAAAGAAAACTAATTCAACTGAAAGATATTTATCAAACTATTTTTTTAAGTTTATAGATTCCCTGCCCCAGACCTCAGGGGGTGGGAGCAGCAAAGTGGGAGAGTGTCCTCGGATTCCAGGTCAAGAACTTCTGATTACAGAAATATTAAAAATAGTAATTGTTTCAATTGCCTTGAGTCAACCTTTATCTCTCGTTGAATATTTTTCTCTCCTTCTTATAATACTTTTTCTTAAATGCTGCTAATGTATTGTTATTGGAATTGTGAACTGACTCAACCATTCCAGAGAGCAATTTGGAACTATCCGTACATACCCTTTGATCCAGCAATAACACTACCAGGTCTGTAACTCAAAGAGGTCATCAAAGAGGGGAAAGACCCCACATGTAGAAGACATTTATCACAGCTCTTTTTATGGTGGCCAAGAATTGGAAATTGAGGGGATGCCCATCAATTGGGAAATAGATGAACAAGTTGTGATATATGAATGTATTAGAATACTATTGTGCTATAAGAAATATGAGCAGGAGGACTTTGGGAAATCCTGGACTTACATGAACTGATGCTCAGGGAAGTGAGCAGAAGCAACATTGTACACAGTAACAGTAACATTGTGTGGTGATTGACTTTGATAGACTTAGCTCTTCTCAGGAATGAAATGATCTAAGATAATTCCAAAAGATTCATGATAGAAAATGCAATTTACATCCAGAGAAAGAACTATGGAGTCTGAATAAAGATCAAAGCAGACTCTTTTCTCTTTTTTTGTTTGCTTGTTTTTGTTGGTTTTCTTTCTCTTGGTTTTTCCCTTTGGTACTGATTCTTCTTTCATGACATGACTAATGTGGAAATATGTTTAATACAACTGCACAAGTATAACCTATATCTGATTGCATGCCATCTTGGAAAAGGAGAAGGTGAGGGACAGGGGAAATTTAGAACTCAAAATCTTATAAAAGTGAATGTTGAAAACTAAAAATATTTTTTAATCAAAAAAATATTGACAGCATATGGATTTGGGACAGATTGGGTTACTAAGATTAAAAGAAGGTAAAATCTATTCCCACACATGTACAAGGTAATCTAAGGAGGCTCAGTGGATAGAAAACCAGACATGGAAGTATTCAGGAAAGCCGGAGTTAAATTCCATCATCAAACACTTGCTAATTGTGTAACCTTGGGTGAATCACTTAACCTCTGTCTGCCTCAGTTCCATTATTTGCAAAAACACAGGGATAATAATGGCACCTACCTTGCAAAGTTGTTGCAATGATCAAATGATATATTTATAAAGAGCCTTGCAAACCTTAAAGGATTATATACATATAAGCTATCATCATCCTCATCCTCTTCTCCACCTGCACCCCAACTCATTTTTATGGGCTAAAGGTGTCCCTGTGAACTCCCATGGCTCACAGCAGTGGCACTGAGGGGTGGGGAAGGAAGCAGAGCATAAGATTTCCCCAAGGCCTAGGAGGATAGAAGACCGAAGACTCTCCTGTAGGAATTTTTAAGCTGGTTTCTTAATTTCTTAGATAATCTGATAACTTATTGTTGGCTTTATTTGTAGTTCTATGTATTTTATTTTGTGCATTTAAATGCACATGATTCTGTAGAGAGATCTATTGGCTTCACTGGACTAGCAAAGCATTCCATGACAACAGGTCATCCCTACTTACCTGGCTTACCCGGACCATCCCAGACAATCACAAAGTGGGACCCATCACCATTGTTTGTGGTCCTTAGAAAGCTCTGGTAGCAAGTGATCTAATTTCTTCTTAGGCTTTTCTATGTCCTGTGGTCCTATCAGTGTCTCCTCCTCTCTTGCATACTGTTCTGACTCCATCTGGCAGACCCCACTATAAGTCTTTCTTCTTTCCCATTGTTCACTCCATTGGTTACAACCCTTCTCTACAACCAGACTATTGTACAATGTGAAAGTGTTTGCAGATCCCATACATGATTGTACGCCACCATGGTGGGGGGAGGGGAGAAAAATCTGAAACTCAGGTGATTCTGGAACTGAATCTTGTAAACTAAAAGTCAATAAACAAATCAATTTTTTTAAAAAGAGTGGAAAAGTACCAAAATCTACCCAGTCTTGCTCCTTATTCCTCGCTCTGAATCACCAGGTGCCCTTGAGAAAGCCAGAAAGACAGAGACAGCAAAGCCAAAATTCCCCTGAGGTATATGTACATACTGAGTCCTGAGCACAGTTCTGTGCACATAGTAAATAGCTTTCCCTCCAAGACCACAAAGCCAATTATATTCTCAAGTCCTGAAGCAGAGACACTTCAGAGTTGTTGTTCAGATATGTTTGACTTGTCATGACCCCATGGGCCATAGCACGCCAGGCCCTTCTGTCCTCCACTGTCTCCCAAAGCCTGGCCAAGGTCACGTTTGTGGCTTCCATGACACTATCTAACTGTCTCCTTTGCCGTCCCCCTCTCCTTTTGCCTTTGATCTTTCCCAACATCAGGGTCTTCTCCAATGAGTCTTGTCTTCTTGTTATGCAGCCAAATTATTTAGACTTCACTCTCAGTATCTGACATTACAGTGAATAGCCTGAATCAATTTCTTTAAGCACTGACTGATTTGATCTCCTTGCTGTCCAAGGGACTCTCAAAAGTCTTCTCCAGCATTACAATTAAATAGCGTTGATTCTGCACCCCTCTGCTTCCCTTACAATCCAGTTCTCACAGATATGCACTGTTACTAGGAAAGCCATAGCTCTGACTATGCAGACCTTTGTCAGCAAGGTAACATCTCTGCTTTTTACTGTGTTATTCAGATTTGCCACGTAGGGGGCCTTCATTTTGCCTCAGTAAAATCACCGTACAATAAATCACATCTAAAATGAGAGGCATGATAAACCGACTGCCTTCTGTAAGCATAGTCAGCCTGTACTTACAGTACTTTGTTCAGCTGTGGGTACACTTTTAGAAAGGTCATAGAAAACCTGGGGACTCTCCAAGAGCGAGCAGGGTAACTGGAAGTCTGAAGATCATGCCCTAGAAAGATCATTTGAAGATGTTAAAGAGGTTTAACCTGGAGGAAAAGCTTAGAATTATATCCCAGAATTTTGAAGACCTATCACACAGAAGAGGGCTTAGCCTTGTTCAGCTTGACCCCAGAGGGCAGAACAAGGGGTAGAGGCTGCAGACAAGCAAACTCAGGTTTGATCTTAGGAAAAACTTCTCCACAATTGGAGCTGTCCATCAACTGAAGGGAATGAGCTGGGGAGACAGTGGGTTTCCTGTCACTGGATGGATGGCCATTTGCTAAGCAAGCTATGGTGGAAATCCTTTCAGGTGTGGATTGTCCTAGATGTGCACTGAAGGATTTGGGGATTCTGTTATTTCTGTGGGTCTTCAAGCAGAGACTTGGGTACTTTTAGAGAAAATGGCCCCTGAGGTCCCTTCATGCACTGATATTCAATGATTCTGTCTGTTCTCTATGATGATCCCTGCACATTTAGGGTAGGGACCCCATTTCCCATCAGTGAGCAACTGTTTCTTCAAACAGAGGGGAAAGCAGAGCCCGCCTTGTGTCAGTCTAGGAGAGAACCTCCACGTGCAGAACAGTCAGCTGGAGTCTGTTTCAGGAACACTATTCTCTCTCCAAAGGTCCATTGAAATACAAAGGGGTCATGTTACAGCATTTGGAATGTCCGAGAAGCTAAATTGCCCAACCTCCTGGGACAAGCTTATGGGGCACAGTTGGACATAAACTTTCTGTATTCTTTGCCTGAGCCAGAAGGGTAGTATCTAACCCCCCTTCCCAGCAACCTCAAGGAATTCCAAAAGAGCTCTCATCAATAATGGCCCCAGGACTCAGGAGGCCAGATGTGGCTCTTCAATATGTTTGCTTTAGAAATTTTTCTGTTTTGTTTTGTTTTGTTGCTCTTTGAGAGAAATTGCCAGTTCCTAGAAGAGAAAAACAAAACCTCCTTCAGAGAGAGTTCACTAAAGTTTTCTGACCTTCCACTGATCCATCAGCCGCCTTGGGTACTGCCATGACTTCTTAGGGCAATATCTGTATCCCCCTCATCAACTGAAGGAAAATAAAACTTATTTTATTTCACTTTTCATGTCTCTTCATTGACAATAGTATAAAGTCCAAATTCATCATCCTAAAATTCAAAATCTTCCATAGACTAACATTTCTAGTCGTATTTGTCATTACTCCAATATATGAATGGATAGATGGATGGATGGATGGATGGACAGACAGACAGACAGAGGGGCAAATAGATGGATGGATGGATGGATGGATGGACGGATGGATGGATGGAAGGATCGATGGATCGATGGATAAATAGGTGGAATTTATTACATATTATCTATGTGCTAATTGTTGGGGATATAAATTTTAAAAATAAAGGCAGTCTTTGCATGCAAGGAGCTTATATTCTAAATAACACATTTGGTAGATGTCCTAGAAGGAATATTTTGGTTCATAAAATTGGAGTGATGGTGGGTAGAACAGAGGGTCTTGCACAAGTGACTCAACGTCTCCAGGCCTCTCCAGTTTCATTATCAGTAAAATTCAGGGGTTGGGCCAGATGGCCTCTGAGGTCCCTTCCAGATCTAAGTCTAGAATAAAGCATTACAACTAAAAGAAAAAGTCCTTTAAGTAAAGGTCTCCCATCTTCATAAATATGAGGACCCTATTTTAACATTTAAAAAAATTGTCACAGATTCCCCACATGATAATAGCTGTCCTGTCAATGAGTTCATCAGGCTAATGCCCCATGCCCCAAAGTTACTATGAATTCTGGAACTCTTCTAAGTGAATTTTTCTCTCACCAACAATAGTAGTGC
Organism: Pseudocheirus occidentalis; assembly: GCA_028646575.1. Lineage (NCBI taxonomy): Eukaryota > Metazoa > Chordata > Mammalia > Diprotodontia > Pseudocheiridae > Pseudocheirus > Pseudocheirus occidentalis. The sequence goes on from CM053593.1 coordinate 18,590,836, forward strand.
ATGCATCTGAAAACTAGTGACGCAAACATGACCACATCACTTCTTCAGTGGATAGATGGTAGAGTTGTTCAAGCATCACTCTAAGTCACATCGTACATTTTGTCCATTTTTTTAAAATGTATCAGAAATAGGCTGCAGGAAGTCCAGGTGTGATTCCACAGCTCCATGGCAATAACCCTTCTGCCTCATAAGAACTTTTGACACACAGAGACACCACCCCCACCCTAGAGCACAGAGTGAAAGAACAGAATTTTAGAGCTGGAAGGGGTGGCATAGATGGAATCCAATCCTTTCCTTTTTACAAAGGGAGAAACTGAGGTTCTGGAAGGGACTGGGGTGGAGGTCTCATTGATGGTTAGTGACACAGCTGGTGTTTCCTTCGCTTTCTCCTCCCTGTGTAAATTTACCTTTCCTGTGTCCCATTCTCTCAGAGAAAGACTCTCAGCTGTCTCCCCCACAAAGCAAACTAAACAATTCAATAAACATTTCATGTTCAGCTGTTGGGTTCAAATCCCCATCTGAGGGAGACACAAAAATGAATGATGCTTAATGGTTGATAACAAGTTTACTTAGCACTAACTACATGCAACAGTCTCTGAGTCCAGCTCCACCCTCTCCCCCCACCCTCTGCCCAAGAATTTACATTTGAAATCCATGGGAGACATTGAGCAAGCATTTATTAGGCACCTACTGTAAACCTGGCACTGGGCGAGATGCTGGCTAGGCATATGCTCTTGTTGATGATGATGATGATGATGATGATGATGATGATGTTTCAGTTGCTTTCAGTCATATCAACCCTTCATGACCCCTTTTCAGGGTTTTCTTGGCAAAGATACTGGAGTGCTTTGTCATTCCCTTCTCTAACTCATTTTACAGATAAGGAAACCAAGGCAAACAGAATTAAGTGTCACAAAGGTGCTTGGGGTCACAAAGTCAAAATGAAAAAAATAGTCCCTACCCTCAAGTAGCTCACATGGCAACGGTGAAGAAAAGAGGGGGAGTCATAATATGCACACAGATAAGTCCCGAGTCACCACCTGCCTATTGGACCTTTCACACTATATTTTATCCAACCAAACTCAACACGTCCAACTCAGATCTCATGATCTTTCCCCCAAAACCTTCTCTTCTAAATTTCCCTGTTAATGCTGAGGACATCTCCATCCTTGCAGTCATCCAGGTTCCGTCTCTCACATCTCTCTCCTGTTATGTTAATGGAGTAGAAGATCTTCCCTGCCTATTAATAGGCCTCATGTGGAGCTGTAATAGTAATGACATGTGAAGATTCCTTTGTATTGCTAAGCTGAGAGGAACTTAGCACCTAGTTTCAAATTAAGCCCCTGTTAAAGAAACAGAAGATATGAACCCCTGTTGCTGATGTAACAGGAAGGGGCTAAACAAGAAGGAGCAATACTATATATAAGGAAAAACCCCAGCTGGGAAAGTCAGAACCTCTTGAGATGAGCCCCTGAAGGCCGGGCTGCTGCTGCTGCTGCTGGACTGGAACTTCTGTGGAAAAAGTGATTTTGATTTTGAGAATGAAGCTGCTGAAGACTTCTGAGGGCCAGCCGGAGCTGCCAAAGACTGAAGAAGCAACTGTGGTGCTGGTGTTTTGTACAAATTTTGTTGTGGCTTTGTTAATATGTATGAATGTTATTGTGGCCTCATTAAGCCTTGTCTTCCCAGGAACAGAGACTGTGAAAGATTTGAGATGGACTGGACATTGTGAGCTTCAATGTGGAGCAGGAACCACATGGAAAGCTGGACAAGGAGCTGGGAGCTGTCTGCCTTTGAACTCAGATGGCAGTTGGTTAGATTTGGGCAGGAGCTGAGATCATGGAAGAGGAACCATGGAAGCTGAAAGCCTGCCCTGAGTCAAGATGAAAAGACCTCCCCATGGGTACTGAGTAGTGATGAAATTGTGATTTGCTTGTGACCAAGGGGTGGACAGCCTGTGTGTTTTCCACTGCCCCTTAAGAGAGTACTGAGTAGTGTCTGATGACTGAATAGTGACTGATTTGTAACATAGTATTCCCCATGGGTGGAGGACTTTGACCTTTTGTACATTATGACTGAATGATCAAGTTACTAAGGGATTGATTGACTAAATGATTGTACTTTGTTCAAAACTATGTGACCACTTTGGTGAAAACTGTGTGGCCATTTTAGTGATAAAGTGTTATCATATCATTGTGAATGCTATATTTTGATTTTCTGTGATAAGCTGCAACATTCTGAATGCTGTGCCTTGATTTTCTGTGAATGTTTTGCTCTGATTTATTATTAAATAGAGAGTTCACTATACTGTGTAATCAGAACCTTGAAAAGCTGTTCACAGCAGCATTCTTCTGGAAAGCTGCTTGTGCTTGGCTTTATAGGGGCCCATTAAGGGAAGCTTGCTTAGGGGAGGCTTGCTTGGAGGGAGGCTTTCACATCTTTTGCTAATTTCTAATTAGGCACTGAGTCACAAAGGTTGTAGATGCTCTCTGACTCTGAGAAGTGTTTATATGCTCTGAGTTGGTATTTTGCTTTGGGGGTTCACTTATGAGAAGGATCTTGTGATTCCCTGGTTGAGATTCTAAATGGCCATATATTCAGAGTTCCCCAACTGCTCAGAGGTAAAGGCTCTCTCGATCCAGGGATGTGCATAAAGTGTATACTTGATTCAGGCAGTCAGGGCCCTGTCTGTTGATCTTTATTTGTCTGCTTGTATTTTCTCTGAAGTTCAGGTTGCTGACTTTTTCCCTGATCTAGTGAATGTAATTTTAAAAGACTGTTGACCCCTTGAACAGCTACCTTTCCTAGTAAATCAGATCTAAGAACCCATGCCAGCAGCCATCTTGGGTATGCCAATATGGTTGCCGCTACATCCCCTTCTATCTAGACATGTTTATCACCCTAATTCGGTTCCTCCCCCTGTTCACCTGCACTGTTGCAACAATCTCCTAAATGGCCTTTCTGCCTCCAGTCTCTCCCCTCTCCTGCCCAGTCTCCATATAAATCAAGTCAAGTCAAAAGGTATTTATTGAGTGCCCATTATGCGCCAGACTTTAGGCAAGCATGGAGGTTATAAAGAAAGGCAAAGGGCATTCCCTGCTCTCAAAGATATCACAGTCTAATGGGAGAGATGGCACGCAAACAACTATGAATGAACATATGTGTGTGTCTGTATATACACACACATGTATAATATATATAAAATGATATCTATCATATATAATATGATAAATTGAAGATGATCAAGGGAGGCATTGGAATTGACAAAAACAGGGGAAAGCTTGTAGAAGGAGAGATTTTTGCTGGAAGCTGAAGGAAGCCAGGGACACCAGGAGAGGGAAATGAGGAGGAGATGGAGATGAACATCCAGCTGCTAAAGTGATTTTCCCAAGCACAAGCATAGGTCTAGTTCTAGGTCATCCCTTCCCTACTTAATCCCTACTTAAAAGCACCAGTAACTCTCTGCTTTGGATCAAACACAAACTCCAGGTTTGAGATTCAGAATTCTTCCCAACCTGACTCCTGCCTTTCAAGGCTTACTGCATATTACACCCTTCATACACTCTGTGACCCAGCTAGACTGACCTTCTTGCTGCTCCTCACAAACAATGTCTCATTTTCTACCTCCTTCCCTTTGCACAGGCTGTCCCTCCTGCCTGGGATGCCCTCTCTTTTCCTTTCTGCCTCTTAGAACCTCAGGTTTCCTGCAAAGCTCAGCTCAGGAGCCACCACCTCCTGTACACAAGGTCTTTCTCCATCACTCCGTTTGCTGGCATCCTTCTCTCCAGTTTGTCTTGAATTTATTTCACATGTATTTCCTACATACTTTGTATATGTGTGTGTGTGCGTGTTTTCTCCTCCATAGAATGCAAACTCTTGGTGGGGAGGAATGCTTTCTTTTTATCTTTCTCTAGCACAGTACTTCACACAAGCCAGTGTTTAATAAATACTTGGACAAGTCAAGTCTTGATGAGTCAAGACAAGATCATTCGAGAAGAGAAAGAGAGCCCTAATGGGTTGAAGGATTGGGTAAAGCTTCCTGTAGGAAATGGGGCCTGAGCTGAGCCAGAAAGAAGGGAGGATTCTATGATGTGGAGGAGAGGAGACCAGTGGAGGACAAGGTGGTCGTGAGGCTCTCTCCCCTGGGTCTGAAGTGATGGGCTGGGGAGGCTGAGCTGAGAACCCAATCCCAAGGCTCCAGCATCTGCCCCTGATGACCTTTGCATCTTGTGGGTCAGGAGGAAAATTCTACATTTCCTACAACTCTTGAATTGCATTTGATCTATGTCTGGGGGTCTTCCAAGTTCCAGGAAAGCTGTGGGCTCATAGCTACTTGACAGACATTTCATGATTGTGCATTGCTTTCTTGTTAGAAGTACCATTCGTTTACTTGATCTAGGGCTAAGAATTTTTTTAAGTGTATGACAGACGTGTTCATCTGTGAAGAAGCAGCTCCATCATGCCAAGGTCTCATGATTATCACCAAAAGAGAATCTATTCCAAAAGGAGATGGAAGTTGCATGAAGCTCTGATTGGGAATATCCAGAAATGCACACTTCCCCAATGGTGAATCCATGTTCTCCCATGGAGGGTTTGGGCGTCAGAGGTAGAAGGTTACTGACTCTCGGAGTTCTCTAGAGGACATAGACCCAAGTCACTGCTTCTGCCCAAAAAGGGATACACTGATGCCCCAGACCTTGGGACTCCCCATTGAAGGGCTCTCAGTGCCATCTGGTGGTTACATGAGGTTCCAAGAGCCTGTGATTCTGCTCCTTAAGAAGAAAAACCCACACTCAAAACAATTCTGTGTCTGTATCTACCAATCAGAAAAATCACACCCAAGACAATCTGATAATCTTGCTTCACCAAACAGCATGAAAGTCACAGATCAATAGGCCAGTGCAAACCACAGCAAAGCCTCTGGAGGTTTCCAGAGGGGCTGGGGAAAAAGAGAAGGCAGCTGAGTCTGTAAGAAGGGAAAGACAGCATCTCGGTGACGCCATTTTGAAAGAGAACTTTATTGACTATCCAACACCTCCATCCAGTGGTGAGGCCTGGGAACTTAGGAAGATACATAAGAAGAAAATGGGAAGAGGGTAGTAAGGGTAGTAAGACACTGTTGTTCAGTTGTTTCTGACTCTTCAGAGATCCTGGAGTGGCTTGCCATTTCTTTCTCCAGCTCATTTTACAGATGAGGAAACTGAGGCAAATAGGGTGAAGTGACTTACCCAGGGTCACACATCTAGGAAATGTCTGAGGCTGAATTTGAACTCAGGTCTTCTTGACTCCAGGCCTGGCACTGCGCCACTTAGCTGCCTGGAAGACACTTTAGGGATCATCTAAACCACCTCCACTCTGGGATTATAGACCTGGAGAAAGAGGAGAACTTGGAGGCTGGCCAGTGGGTCAGAAACAGTTCCTGGCCATCTTTCTACAGAGGAGGAGAGTTGGGCCTGGAGAGCTGAATGCAGCTATTTGGCACAGTGGGTTTAGAACACAAGTCTCAGGGCCAGAAAGAAGACCTGAGTTCAAATCTGGCCTCAGACATTCACTAGCGGTGTGACCCTGGGAAAGTCAATGAACCTCTCTCTGCCTCAGTTTCTACATCTGTAAAGTGAGGATAATACTAGCCCCTACCCCCCAGGGCTGCTGTGAGGGTCAGATAAAATGATATATGTAAAGTACCTAAACTTTAAAGATCTATAGTAAATGGCATAGAAGGGAAGATCTGAACCCAGGTCTTAGGACTCCAGACCCAGGGCTCTTTGCACTGTCCCATGCTGCTTCCTCATTATAGAGGAGAGAAAAATAGCTTTCCTACCATCACTGAGACATTGCCAGATCAGGGATCCTGCCTGACGGCCCATTGCACCTTCTCCTGTGCCTCAAGTGAGCATCAGAGTTATGTTGAGGTACAAAAAGCTCATTGTGGTACTAGAGGGATTTGGCCCCTGGAATTCACAAGATCCCATCCTTAGATCTGGAAGGAGGCTTGGAAAACATCCAGAACAGCCCCTTTGTATGAAGGAACTGAGACCCGTGGAGGTTAAGGTTAAGTGAATTGCCCAGCATATCCCAGGTATAGCCAGCACCTGGGATTTGAACCCAGACTCCGGGACTTTGAATTGCTTCTCCTTGGCTCAGTTGTTTAAATCATTAACTATGTAGTTCCCAGCTCTTCAGGGCTCAGGAAGCTTTTGTGGCCAAAGCTGGAGTTTACCAGTCTTATGGCAAAACAACTAGCTCAGGTACCTTCTCTCCAATGCATTTTTGACCCTTTCCAAGGGGAGGGAAGAAAAGGTGCTGACCTTCCCCCCCCCCAAGCCCCTCAGGGCTTGCCTTACAGAATCCCCTTGGGGACCTTTAAAAGTCTGTGAAAATGGAGTTTGGAAACACAGGTATAATCAGAAAGACAACACGGTCCAGTGGAAAGAGCACTGACCTGGGTCTGAGTCTCTGACACTCACAATCCAAGGTGACTCAGGACATGAAACTGCAACTTAGTTCAACAAACATGTATTAAGCACCTACATGCTGGGGAAGCAAGGGCAAAATGAAGACAGTCCCTGCCCTCAAGGAGCTTCCATTCTACTGGATAAATCCAGCAAGCCCACAGATAAGTAAACATGAAGTCATTGGAGGGAGAAGGGAACATTAACAACTGAGAAGCAAGGCAGGCCTCCCTTGGAAGATAAGAGATTTTAGGATTCTGAGAGATAGTGGTGAAAAGGGAGTCCTTTCCAGGGATGAGGGAAGATCTATGCAAAGGCACCAGAGACAGGGAGGGCCTGTTTGGTCCTGAAGGGCTAAACTGAGAAAGTTGTATTTTACTCAAGGCAATGGGGAGTTACTGAGGGTATCCCAGTAACATGGCCATCCCTGTCATCAAGTTATTTTTTTTTTGGCAACTGTATGGAAGAAAGAGAATAGAAGGGAAGAGACCAGAATGAGGAAGCCCTTCTAACAGTCCAGATAAGTGGGGACGCATATATGAGGGAGGGTATAGACCACTATTCATCTACCTTGAGTGCAGAAATATATAGTCCACAACAAAAATAACTCAGTCACCCTTGACTCTTTCCTCGACCTCATTCTCCAATAAGTCATCAATACGTGCCTCTCTACTATCTTGGACATCTCTTTTCTTATCTCCACCCCTACAGCCATAGCCCTAATTCAGGTTCTCATCAACACTTATCTGGACTGTTAGATAGCAGTTCTTCCTTTTTTCATTTAAAATTTTAGAATCTCAGAATTAGAAAGGAGTCTCCCCTATTCATGAACAAGAGTCCCCTCTATGACATATCTGACAAGTCCAACCTTTGCTTAATAATGTCAGTGATGGAGGAACCCACATGCCTACCCCCCCACACACACACACCTCTAACTGTTAGGAAGTCACCTCTCATTTTCAGTTTCAGCTGGCTCTAGCGTGCGCCTGAGTAGAACTATCACTTCCCCACTCCTAGACAATGTCATATTATCCATGCCATCCAAGATCACAGGAAATTTCTAGGTTGGCATATCATATGACTTGTATTGAGTTTATGGGCCACTGAACTCCCAGATCTTCTTCAGAAGAACTGCTATCTATCTACCTCCAAATCCTCCTATCTTGTACTTGGGAAGCTGATTTCTTAAACCCAGGTGCAAGATTCCCAAAGGCAATTCTCCTTTTCTCTTCTTTTTAAAATCTGGACCCAATCCATTATCCATTTTTAGTGTGTCACCAACAAATGTACTGATGGATGAACTTTATGGGCTGCATGTCATAATCAAAGTCACAGTCACTATTCATCCACTTGGTCCTTTCTATATGGGTAGCCAGGCTAGACCCACATGAGTAGGGTTCTATAGAAGGTTTTATACTATTCTGAGGCTTGATGAAACCAGACCAATAATACCTGCAAACCAGCATCTCACTGTCCACCATCCCTCTTCAACTCGAAAACAATCAGTCAGTATCTCTTTAGTGCCTACTACATGCCAAGCTCTGTACAATGGTAAGTGGCTTCAGTGAGAATGCCTCTCCCTGTTTTATACCTCACCTGGTGCTCCAAGTTATTGCTGTTGTTACATCTCTCAAGGAATCTTGACGGATTCTCATATGTGGGTGGGAAACATTCTGGAAGAGAACCTCTATGGTAACCTTTGACTCTCCTCAATTTTTTTAATCAATAAATAATAAACATGGTGGGATCTTGTATTGTCTACATCCCTTGATCAACTTAAATGGATAAGGATGTGTTTGTCCATCACAAAATATCCCTTGGGAAAATTCTGCTCATTCCCTACCATGCTCTCATTGAAGATGCCCTCAATTCACGTGCAGAGGAGGCACACAGAGATTTTGCAAAGATGAGAAAGCAGGGAGGGAAATCAAGAGCCACATGGGGTACAGAGGTAGCTCTTTGGGGTATTCATAAGGTTTAAGAGTTTTTCCACATTTTCAGTATATTTTTCTCCATTAGATACCTTTTCTCCCAATTTCTCCAAGTTTGTCACAATTGTTCCATCTCTAGCATGGTCCTCCTCTATAGACACTTGACCCAATCTGGTTACTTTTCCTATATTTGTTCTCTTACATAACGTTTCTGCCTCCCCTAAAAGTATGATATTAGAGCCCATGTAAGAAGGTCTGCCTCTAATGTCCTTAAATTTGAAAACAGTTGTTAGAGACAATGTAGTAGTGCGGCAGATAGAGCACTAGACTTAAAGCCTGGCAGACTGGAGTCTAGACACTTACTAGCTGTGTGACCCTGGACAAGTCACTTATCTTCCATTTGTCTCAGTTTCCTCATCTGCAAAATGAAGATAATAATACCCCCCACTTCCCAGGATTGTTATGAGGATCAGAAATTAAGATAATATTTTTCAAGCACTTTGCAAACCTTAAAGTACAACATAAATACTGTCTGTTATATTATTATAAAAATCTCTGCAGATTTTTTTCTGCTTCTTGTCCTTTTCCCTTTTTTAGCCATAAACACCTTTGAGATGACTTCTCTTGGCTGCCAAGCTTTCTTCAGACTGGTTTTAGCTGTCACCGCCTTCCCCTCACTTATGAGGTGATACTGCTCATAACCTTCCATCTCCCTTCTTTGTAAGGTTTTACCAAGGACAGCCTATCTGTGTGTTTCTTTTAGCCACCAGCCTTGCTTGGCACAAGAGCTGAGAGTTTGCTAATCAACATTCTTTTTGGATCTTTTGATCAAAGCATTAAAGAAATTGATTTATGATGGTTAAACTCCTGTATAAAATCTTGATAATCGGTACTGATCTCATTTCTGTTGCCCAGTCCCCATTTTCAGTTACCAGTTATTTGCCCAAACAGTTCAGGATTGAGTTGTTTTAATTACACATTGTATCTCTTCCTGATCAATATTCTTTCTTCTAACTTTTCCCTCTTTCTAACCTTTCCTTTGAGAAGCTGATGGCCTAACCATAGACAGACAGCTGAATCAGGTACAACTACAAGCCTTTTCCTGACCATTAAAATATAAGCAGTTTTGGGAGCTGTGAACTGCTACAACCATTCTGGAGAGCAATCTGGAACTATGCCCAAAGGGCTATAAATAATTGCATACCCTTTGACCCAGTAATACCACTTTGGGGGTTGTATCCCAAAGAGATCATAAAAGTAGGAAAAGGGCCCATATGTACAAAAGTATTTATTGCAGCTCTCTTTGTGGTGACAAAAAACTGGAAATTTAGGGGATGCCCATCAATTGGGGAATGGCTAAATAAGTTGTGGTATATGAATGGAATGGAATACTATTGTGCTATAAGAAATGGGAAGGAGATGGACTTCATGATTACTTGGAGAGGCTCATACGAATTGATGCTAAGTGAGAAGAGCAGAACCAGAAAAAATTTGTACAGTCACAGAGACATCATATGTGTGATGACCAACCTTGATTAACTGGACTCTTCTCAGCAACACACAGCTATAAGACAACTCTACAAGTCTCAGGATGGAAGGAGATGTCTACATTCAGAGAAAGATCCAGAAAGACCAGAGTTTAAATGGAGACTGAAGCAATCTACATGCTAGCGTTCTTTTCTATGTTTGGTTTTCTTTCTTTTTTCCCATTGTTCACTCTATTTGTTACAATGCTTCTATACAACCAGACTATTGTACAACGTGAAAGTGTTTGCAGATCCTATACTTGACTGAACGCCACCATGGGGGGGGGGGGGGTGGAGGAGAAGGGGAGAAAAATCTGAAACTCAAGTGATTCTGGAACTAAATCTTGTAAACTAAAACTAAAAGTAAACAAGTCAACAAAAAAATTAAAAATATATATATATAATAAGCAGTTTTCATTTTTTGTGGCTCTGTTTGATATTTATCATGTCTAATATCTGTCATGACATAAAGATGTGAGGCTTTTGTGTAGAGTACAAATCTTTGTCTCCTTTTTTTTTCCTTCCTCTGGAACCAAAGGTACAAATGTTGGAGATAATGTGGAAAAATAGGGAAATTAATACTCTGCTAGTGGAGTTGTGAACTGATCTAGTCATCCTGGAGAACAATGTGGAACCACGCCCAAAAGGTTATAAAAATGTACATTCCCTTTGACCTAGCAATACAACTATTAGGTCTCTATCCCAAAGCAATCAAAGAAAAGGGTTAAGTATAAATAAATGACAAATTAGAAAGCAAAATGTAATAAACAAATATGGGGGAGGAGGCAGTTCTGTAAGCCTCCTTATCTCCCTGCCAGGGCTGCCACGTGGCCATGAAGGCACGACTTAATGCTGTTTTATCCCTGTGTGTTTCTTCCTTGATTTTAAGTGAATCATGGACAGAATGGACCAGGATACAAGATCACGAGCTTCAAAAGGTTGGCAGAGACTCCAAAAGACCCTGCATCACCAGCACTGCAGGTAGCCCTGGCAAATCAACCCTGTGAAACAATTTGCTTACCTCCATCCAGCAGTGGATCAAATTGGTCATTGGTCAGTGTCCTGACAGCAGGGGAACAACTCCTTTCTCGGCTTTGCCACACTCAGAAGTGAAACTGGTAAGAGTGATGCTCGTTAGCCTGGAGCCCAGGGACAGGAGCTTGGAGAGGAGACTGTGCCCCAGGTCGGAGGGATGTGTGTGTGCTCTGGCTCTTACAATTATCTTCTTAGTAAGCGTCCCTTTGTAAAAGCTAATTGATGTCCATCGGTTATCAATGATATCAAGGCAAGTCAACAAGCATTATAAAATGCCTACTATGCACCATGTACTATAATAAGCTCTAGGAATATAAAGAAAATCAAAAGGTAGTCTCTTCTGACAGTCTGATAGGGGCGCACAAATTGCAAACAAATACACACACACACACATATCCAATTTATATGATAAATTGGGGATCATTAATAGAGGAAGGTGCTAGCATTAAAAGGAACCAGAGAGGCTTCCTGTGGAAAGTGGGATTTTAGCTGGGACTTGAAGGAAACCAGGGAAACCGGGAGGCAGAGGCAAAGAGGGAGAGCATTCCAGGCAGGGGGCACAGCCGGTGCAAATGCCCCGAGTCTGGAGATGGTGATCCATCTTTCCAGATCTCTTGTCCATTGCTCCCCTTTATGTTCTACAGAGCAGCCAAATGGGCTGTTGTGCTGTTTCCTGGAGGTGATGTTCTGTCTCCCATCTCCATGCCTTTGCCTCAGGCTTGGAATGCATTCTTTCCATACCTTCTTCTCATAGAATCCCTGGCCCACTTCAAGGGTCACTTCCTACTGGAGGCATTTCCTGATGCTCCCAGTTATCAGGGCCCTCCTCTCCCTGCCCCTTCCAGATTCCTAGTTACTTGCCTTTGCCCATATTTTTCCCCCAGAAGAATGTAAGCACCTTGACGGCAGGGAATGCTTTTATTTAGTCCTTTGGTATCCAATGCCCAGGACAGGGCCTGGAACATTTTTAAAATACCAGACCTCTCATTTCCAGTCTCCTAATACCGATGCAATTAAATTCAATGAACATTTTTTAAAGCATCCACTCTGTCTCCGGTACTGTGCTAAGTACCAGGGGCACAAAGACTAAAACAAAACAATACCTGCTCAGGAGCACCTTACAGCCTATTGAGTGAAAAACCAGATATAACACAAAGGAAATGAAATGCGAAATATATTCAGGGACATTTCTGGGGAGCATAGTATGTGTCTGATTTAAAGGGCAAGTTTGTTAACAATAGGATGGGGATCCCATAGGACATACTAGAAAGTTGGGGAAAAGTGGGCCCCAAGAGCTGGTTGTGGTTGGGCCTCTCCCAGCCATAGCGGCTCGGAAATAACAGGGCCATAGACTCATAGGCTAGAAAATGACTTTTAGGTCACTTATTCTAATGGCTCTTAGTATTCTCAAGGATGGAGATGGCTTTTTCTTGTCTTGGGCCCCTACATGATGGTAGCTGTATTATACAAAGTAGTTGATTTAAAACACATTACACAATGAGAAAAAGCTGCCACGAAATCAGGAATACTTCCAAACAAATGTGTTTTTCCTATTAAGGACAAATGAAGCGTAAATACTGTGTAATTGTTGACACAAAGGCCATTATTCACACAGTATGATTTGTTGGAGCTAAATAAAGGCCGAATCCCAGAATCCCGGAGTTGGAAGTGACCCCAGAGGCCCTCTGGTCCACCTTACACTTGTCCCCACTACAATCAAGGAGAAGGGAAGAGAAAAAGTATTTATATGCACCTCCTTATGTACTTGGAACTGTGGTAAGTGCTTTTTAGAAAGCTCGTCAAAGGATACATCAAGTTTAACAACTTTTTGGATGTTAAAAACATGCTGCTCTCCGGAATGACCAGACCAATTCACCTTCTACCCTCAGTGAATCCGTGTTCCTGTTTTCCCACAGTCCCTCCATCTAGAAATAAAAGCAATATATCTTCATTTTTTTCCATGCTTATCTGCACATTTCCTTATGCATTCCTACATTGTCTCCCCATTAGGATGTAAGCTTCTGGAAGGCAGAATCTTGTCTTTATATCCTCAGCACCTAACATGGTGCGTGGCCCACATAAGGGGTACCTGGATGGTGCAGCAGATAGAATGTTGTACCTGGACTCAGGAAGACCTGAACTCAGGTCCCAGCTGAGACACAAGCCATGCGACCTTGGGCAAGTCACAACTTCTGCCTGCCTCCGTTTCTTCATCTGTAAAGATAATCATTAATTCCCAGGGTAATTGCAAGGATAAAAGAAGATAATATTTGAAAAGTACTTTGAACATTTTAAAGCGCATTATGATTAGTTTATTGTTATTATTATCTTAATAAATAATTGCATAGTGATTGACTTAAAATAGAATATTAAGGTTTGTAACAAGGACAAATTCATGACATATCAAGGAGCAATGCCTCCCACACATTCCCATGCCACCAGCCAGAAAGGGACATACTTTCCTTAATACTTATGTATATATGTGTATGTGTGTGTGTGTAATAAAATAATATATATTAATTATATAATATATATTATGTAATACTTACGTATATATAATACTTTTTATATGTGGGTTTTTTTGCAATATGGAAATGTGTGTACCATGATTTCACATATATGATATATATGTGTGTGTGTGTGTGTGTGAATAATAATACATATAGGGAGCCAAGATGGTGGCGTAGAAGCAGCAGCATCCCACAGTTCCCACGCAGCCACCCTAAACACCCATAAAAATATGATGCTGGACAAATTCTAGGACTCTCAAACTCAAAAAATACAGAAAACACATCTCTCGTGGAAGGCAGCTCAGCAGCAGGGGATCATCACAGCAGGACGCAAGCCAAGGCCCACCCAGCTTGAAACTGAAACCTTGGCCAGGACCTGGGGCAGTAGGAAAGAGCCAAGCCCAGCCACAGCCAGTCTACAAGAGAGAAGAGCTACAGCCTCCAGCACCTCCACATCCACCAAGGTGTAAAAAAACAGGGATTAAAGAAAGGTGTGAAAAATAGGGATTAAAGAAAGGCAGCTAGGCAGGAGGGGCTCATACTGCAGGCCTGCAGGCTGGAGCCAAGACCAGCCCAGCCTAAAACCGCCAGGCTCCAGGGGCAGCCGGGAGGAGCCAAGTCTCCCAAGCCACAGCCTGAGTCTACTTCAGAGAAGATCTAAAGCACCTGGAGCAATCTGCATAAGCCAGGATTAAAGGTCAGTGAAAGTGAGTGAAGCTTTCAGGTTAAATTTGGGGGAGGAAAAGCAGGTTGCCCAATCTACCCCCAGGGCAAGGAAGCAGTGCGGGAAGGGCAGAAACTGCTGTAACCTGGGACTACCCCCACTGGACTGCTTCAGAGCCCCTGGCCTGCAGACTCCACAGAGGGGCTGAATCAATTGATCAGGGCGAAGTGCTCTTGCATTGAGTGGCCTGGATCCAGATTGTGGTCTTGGGTGGTGGTCTTAGGGAGTGCTTTCAGCAAGCCAAAGCTAGGGGAGGCTGCAACACCTCCCTAATAGCTCTGGCAGCTGGGAAAACCCCAGTGATTTGGAACAGAGCTTTCCCCCCTGGAAGCAGTGTTCCACAAAGCTAAAAAAAAAAAAACCAACCAATTAATTGACTGGCCAACATGAGGAAAAGGAAGCAAAATAAGAATAGCAATAAAACTCTAGAATCCTTTTTTGTGGACAAAAAGGATCAAAGCATGGAAAGGAAGGAAGACAACACAGTCAGAACTCCCACACGAAATGCTTCCAAGACACTTGAAGAATGCCTAGTAGCTATAC
>CM053593.1:18606056-18636785 GCA_028646575.1 Pseudocheirus occidentalis
CCAGAAAGTTAGAGAGCAGACCAGGGGAGGGGCTCTACAGTGGAATTGCTGTTTTGGGGGTGGGGTAGGGGAAAGACAGGGAGAAAATTTGTAACTCAAAAATCTCATTAAAATGAACAATGTAAACAAGAAAACAAATAAAATTTATTACATTTAAAAAAATAATGATAATTATTTATATATACTTAATACTTAATATAAAAAGTGTTCCCAGGGTTGCTTCCCCCCCAGGAATGTCTCTGAGTCCCCTTGCTCAGTCTGATGCTCCCCTCTAATGTTTCTGAAGTTGCTTCCCCTTGGTAGGTCTATTACTGACCTATTTTTCCACTGAGTTTTAGCTACAATTGTTGGTTTTTTCCACCACCACAGTGGGCTGTTCCCATCTTCTGGAATGATTGTCAGCAGCTGGAACTTCCTGTTCCTCAAAAGGAACATTATTGCCTTTTTGTGAGACTCACCTTATCAAGACATGTCCTGAGCTCGTGTTCAGCTCTTTTCTGTTACACCCACAGATACCACAGCTAGCACACCAAAGGGCTTTTCAGACCAAAGTTGCTCTTTTTGTCACTTTGTCTCTCCTCAGGGGGAAACCTCTTGATTTTTAGGTTGGGGTGAGTAAATTCATTTCACTTCCCGACATGCTTCTGTCCTCTGGGCAGTGGGGTCTTCAGGAAAGCACTTAGGAACCCTGGAACTGATGACTTTTCTCTTCATCTCTGCCATTGCACCAAACTTGCAGTCTGTCCCTCTTCCATAGATGGAATGCTTGTTCAAATTAGATCCCTCAAAATGAGGAGAGACACCTCTTGGAATCCCTGGATCCCTTCAAAGGCTAGCTCAGGGGTCTCCTCTCCCCTCCCCACTTCTTCCCTCCACTCCCATTAGTACTCTCTCCCTCAAACTATTTTGTTTGTGTTTCAGTGTCTTTGGTTCCAGAAGAAGGAAGACTTATATGAACTGATGCAAAGTATAGTGAGCAGAACCAGAACATTGCATACCATAACAGCAGCATTGTAGCAACGATGAACCATGAAGGACTCAGTATAATCATTTAAAACAATTCCAAAGGATTCATGATAAAAAATGCTATCCACCTCCAGAGACAGAACTCATAAATTGATTGGAAATTGAGGTAAAATTTTTCTTGGTTTTTTTAATATGGAAATGTGTGTACCATGACTTCACATATATAATTGACATCTTGTTGCTTGCCTTATCGATGGTTGGGGAGGAGGTAGAAGAAGGGAGACAATTTGGAACACAAAGTTAAAAAGTAAATCTAGGTGATACAGTAAATTCTGTTATTATACATGAGGGATTTTTATTAATCACATTTTCTGGTTCACAGAAAAATGCTGAGTGACCCACAAGGAAAGGCCATACATATTCAGCTAGGAAACTCACAACCCCAAGAGGAAGAAGCTGAATCTACTTCACTCTTTGATGATGCAGAGACCCCTCAGGATCATGCAGTAACATCATCAGGATCAAATGACAACTGTAATTGTAGATATGTGGGCCAAAGTTAAAAGAATTTTATTTAATGGAATCATGGAATAATAGATAATTTGCTAGATGAATAAATGACAGATGTTCAAATTAGACTCCAAAGATTAAGGCTACCCTTCATCTACTCTGCAAGGATAGCAAAATGTAACTTATTATCCACATGTTGTCTCTCCCATTTGAATGGAAACTCCTTGAGGGCAGGAATTATTTTTGCTATTTCTTTGACTTTCAAGTGCTTATTTCAATTAATCAATTTTCAATTTAAATAATTATTCAATTATTTGAATTTCAAGTACCTGTCACATAGTAGGCACTTTAATAAATGTCTGCTAAAGACTTACACAGAGGTGGCTAGGTGGCACAGTGAATAGAGCACCGGCCCTGGAGTCAGGAGGACCTGAGTTCAAATCCAGCCTCAGACTCTTAACATTTACTAGCCGTGTGACCTTGGGCAAGTCACTTAATCCCAATTGTCCTGCCTTCCCCCCTCCAAAAAGAAAAAAAAAAGACTTACATGAACTGACACAAATGAAGTGAGCAGAACCAGGAGACCGTTGTACACAATAATAGCGATGATCAGTTGTGAATGACGTAGCTATTCTCAACAATACAATGGTAGAAGACAATTTTGAAGAACTCACCGTGAAAAATGCTCTCCACCTCCAAAGAAAGAACTGATGGAAGCTGAATGCGGATCGAAGCAGACTATTTTTTACCTTTTTGTGGGAGTCTGTTTGGTCTGTGTCTTCTTTCACAGCATGGCTTAAATGGAAATACGTTTTTCATGCGTGCACATGGGTAAGCTGTATCAAATTGCTTGTCCTCTTAGGGAGGTAGGAGGCAGGGAGAGGAAAGGAGAGAATTTGGATCTCAATTTTTAAAAAACAACATTAAAACTGTTTATACACGTAATTGGAAAAATAAAATATTATTTAAAAACAAAATAAAACAAATGCCTGCTGATTGACTGACTGATTACTGTATTTTTTTTTTTTCAAATAAAGCTAGCAAAACAGCCGCTAGGTGGCAGAGGAGACAAAGCAATGGACTTGGAGTCAGGAAAACCCAAGTTCAAATTCAGGCTGAAACGCTTAGGTGGGTGAAGTTGAACAAGTAGCTTAACCTCTCTCAAACTCCATTTTCTCATCTGTAAATTGGGGATAACAATAGCACCTACTATCTGGATTGTTGTGAACACTGAACGAGATGATGTGTGTGAAGGGATAGTTATTATAATGCTAGTTATTACAGTATGGATTTGTGCAGAGTGTGCAAAGACGTCTTCTTGCAGACAACTTCCTGGGAACTTGTGGCCAAGCACAAATCAGACTCGTAATGGAAAATGCAGTTTCCTAATTAGCTGCTGAACCAAAGCAGCTAATGACTCAGTATAATTAGGAAGAGAACAGCTCCCCACCTCAACCCCATCTTCCTGGATGTGCACAGAGAGCCCAGTGAAGAAAGGAGCCTTCACCCCCTGTCTCCCACCTGACTTCCACA
Source organism: Pseudocheirus occidentalis (assembly GCA_028646575.1). Taxonomy (NCBI): domain Eukaryota; kingdom Metazoa; phylum Chordata; class Mammalia; order Diprotodontia; family Pseudocheiridae; genus Pseudocheirus; species Pseudocheirus occidentalis. Next base: position 18,609,066 of record CM053593.1, read on the forward strand.
TGGCCATGAGCACACGGTTATCTCTGCCTCTTTTGTATTTTTTTTTTCTAATCTTAAGCAAATGAATACTCTAAGAAACATACTCTTGCAAAAGTGAAAAGTCTGGAGGTCTTTGAGGGCACTGACTGGAGGTAAGGGAGGCAAGTAAAGAAGATTCTTGGCTGTTTGTTCAGATAAAGGGAAAGTGCTGCAAAATGTACTCCCCGGTCACAGGTATTGCAAAACCCACTTTAAGTTCTGAGAAGGCTAAATAACGGCCTTTCAACTGATAATTGTTGCTATTAAAAGGTGTTGCTGAATTCTCTTAATCTGGTTAATTCTGCTCATGCAGGATGTGATTCTTTTATGCTTAGCAAGGCTCAAATTTTCCTCAATCCACAGAGTCCTTCACCAGCACACCCAATGAGTTTGCAATTCTGTGTCATCTCTGTGGGCAGCCACCAGATCTTGGAAGTTCCCACAGTGGAAAACTGCACTGCCCTGTGTCATTTCTAGGGCAGAGAAAGAACAGGGAAATCATGAGAACTGAACATGGGTCAACTAGTCTGGCTCCCCCATTCCTTCCATTGCCCTTGAGAAACTTTGTGGTGGCCATCTGAGGCCCAGGTCCCTGTGGCTGGATGGAGCCCTGGAGATCTGGACCCCCTGGTCACTCTATGGTAAATTGGGGCACTCAGCAGCTGCCGCTATACTTGGAGCCCCTGATTATCTTGCAGAAAATAGTAATGCCAACCATAGTTACCATTCATAAAATGCTTTAAGGTTTAACAAAGCACTTGGAAAATATTGTCTCATTTATTCTCATAACAAGCCTGTTACTACCCCTAGTTTATGATAAGGAAATGAAGACTTGGACGAGACAAGTGATGTGCCCAGGGTCACAAATACTTTCTTGCTAGAAATGTATGTTTTTCTGACTCCAGATCCAAAGCTCTTTCCACTCTGATGCTACTGAACTGACTTTGGGAATGGGGACTGCAATATTATAGCGGCCACAGGAATCTACAGCCTAAAGCTCTATTTGCTGCTGACCTGAAACCAGAGGGAAAAGGAGTCAAGAGTAACAATGATTGTTCTCACGAATCACTGGTACCTGGAGATATAGAAAGCAATCAGAACAATAGAGGACGAGGGACTCGACCAGGGTCACACATAATCGGAATGAATCCAAATATTTAAAATCTAGTGGATCAATCAACAAGTATTTATTAATCACTTGCTGTGTGCTAGGTACTGGAAAGACAAAGATGAAGAATGAAATAATGATAGTACAGATTAGATGTTGCACTAGAACCCAGTGGATATCAAGAGATAATTAGGCGGATTCCTTGTTGAAGATTTAAAGGAGAAGGTTGTGAAGAGAAAAAGTTGTCCAGTTTTTTTTTAAAAAAAGGGGGGGGGGAGAAAACAGAGCCTATCTAAGATTCTTGACAAAATTCCATAATAGATATTAAAGAGATGGTTAGTGAACATCTTGAAATAGAAGCAGTAGTTACAAAAAGCCAGCCAGTGACCCTGGGCTTGACCAAGAACAGATTGCTCCAGACTCACTCCCCTGCCCCTTTTTGTCACTTACTAAATAGTTCACTCAGATTTTAGCCAAGCATTCCACAGAATGCTAGCTGTTCTTGGAGATAAGACTATAAAGTAAATGCTTTCAGAGCTTAGTGAACGGCTTGCCTAGTAGTCATCAGTAATTTAACACAAACCTGGTGGCAGGGTCTGGGGGAGCGCCCCAGGGATGTGTACTTGGCCATATGTGGATTTATCATTTTTATCAATGTCTTGGATAAAGGAACAGATGGCATGTTTTCATATTTAGATAGACGATGCAAAGCTGGGGGCGATAGTTAACACACTGGGTGGCAAAGTAAGGATCCAAAAGATCTGGACAGTTGGAAACATTGAGCTGAAGCTAATCAGATGACAGTCAATAGCAAAATAACATTTTTCCTTTTTTGCAAGAAGATCAGGACCTTAGAGACAGATGACTTTGGAAAAAAAAAAAAAGTCAACATCACAAATACCAGATGGGGAAGCATTATTATTCTGCGATTTGTCAGAAAAGGATCTGGAGGTCATAGTAGGCTTCAGGATCAATATGTCAGCAGTGGGATCGGGCAGCCAACATCCCTGCTATGCTCCTGTACCCCAGTCTGCACCCCTGACACAGAACTCAAGCTCTTGCTTTGAAACTGTGGGATTCTGATGGGAGCATTAACCATATCTCACCTCCACTACTCCCTGCCCATCTCTGTGACAGGCTGCCATACTCATACCCATCGATCCCTGTCCCCATTATCTAATTCTATCTCCCAGATCAATGTCACTCTTGAAAAGACTTATCAATCAATTATCTTCTGGCTCCAATCATGGGCAGGTTGGAGCCCCAGAATGGTAACTGCTACTACAGTCAGTATAATCCAAGGGTAACCCTGCGGGTGAGTGTCTTCCTAAACACTAGCTCCTGAGACCCTGGCAGTGTGTTATGGAAATATGTTTAATATGATGGTACGTGTATAATCTATATCAGATTTCATGCCATCTTGGGGAAGGGGGAGTGAAGGGGAGGGAGGGAGAGAAATTTAGAACTCAAAATCTTATAAAAGTGAATGCTGAAAACTAAAAATTAATTGACTGATCTTTTAAAAAGCAGTAGTTTCAAAATATTTCCTTCAACACCAGGGGCAGCGTGTTTTCCCACAAATACTCAAATACATAGTAGGGGAGGGACATAGTGAAGGGAAGGAGGGTAAAGAACAGAATGAACTGAATGTGTAGTGGTAGTGTGACAATGCCTGAATGGCCAAGACAACTCACAACTCTGAAACCACAGGCTCTCAGTGTCTTTTCTCTCTGATGCATAGGAATTGGAGCCAGTGATTTGAGAGTTGCTCCTGTTTAGCTAGGCAGCCTTTCACAGGCCCCATGAGACCAGAGGCTCATTTGGGGTGTCTCAGCTAACTGGATTTGAGGGCTATGCTAGATCCCCTTTTCAGCTGGACCAAGCATCTTCAGCTGGCCTTAGTAAGTAGCTATAGACTTTTTCTAACTTAAAACTTGAACTTTTCTGGGTAACACTTTTCAGCTGAAGTATATAATGCTCCTTTCAGTTGGAGTACTATAGAGCTCTTTCAGCCAAAGCAAAAACCTTTAGCTTGGGATCACCCCAAGCTTGTTCCTTTGGACTTCCTCAGAAGCTCTGTTCTTCAGGTGGTCTGTCACCTTCAGGCAGGAAGCAGGAAAAGTCTTGCCTCTCCAATTGGACAGACTCTTCCACATTCAAAAACCGCTTCTATCATCTATTGCCTTGGGGTGATTGATCTCAAATTTAGGCAGTTCCACCTTCCAGACGCCTTTGGGGATCCTACTGAGATAGTGGCTTAGAGACCAAACCCAGGAGTTTACAATCTTGCACCCTCTTCTTAAGCAATTTCAAACTTCCCACACTTTCTAAGGTGAAGAATGTCTATTTTGCAGGTTCAGGCTTTACCTTTGCATTTCAATGCCTCAGTCTTTTAAACCCTAGAGACTTTCACCTTTAGCTAAATTCTCTCTGGGGCACCCTGTCAAACCCATTCTAAGTGGAGGATACAACTAATAAAGGGGGAACTAAAAATGGGGGAAAGGGGAGGAAAGGGAAGGGGCATGAGATGGAGATGGAGATGAAGGGAGTGAAGGTGGCCGGAGAGGGAGTAGGCCGTCCTTAGAGAGTGGGTAACCAGTCCTTCAGCCCGGTCACTCGAGGACACATGAAGGAAGCTGACAAGTTTACACTGGAGAAGAAAAGACTGGGGGAAGGGGAGGAGAGGTAGAGGATGGAGAAGACACAATAGTTGGGGATTTGAGGAGCGGTCACCTAACTCAGTTGGGGATCCCAGTTCTGTTGGAATTGTTCCTGTATTCCCAGTAGTTTTTTTTGTCCTGGGCATTTTTACAACCTAGGCGTACTAATAATAATTACAATTGGCAGCCTTTTCTAATGCTGGGTTAAGGCTTTGATCCCTATTCATGTGTATCACAGAGAAAGTCAACCAACATTTAGCTGTGGTTGATCATTAATACTTCCTTTTGAATGAGCAACTCAGCCTTTCCAGAGGGTTTTGTGGGGAAGTAACTGGGGATCTGAGAGGGTACAGGGAGCCGGGGAGGTGTAGAAGGCAGGGGCCTCCAGATTGACCACCCCCTACTTTAGCATTCTGCTTTGAAAGTTTCCAGATGAGTCTCTTTCAGAAGTTCAACAAAGGGGCTACATAAAAGCCCGAGGCAGCAAATCAGCGGGGCTGTCCCGGGTCCCTAAAGCCCTGAGGGGAGGGGAGGGTGGGAAAGATGCCTAGAGGATTGGTCCAGAGCAACTATTTCAGGAATGTCACCTTTCCCCTCATTCTAATTCCTCCCAACCTACACCTGGGTCCTTCAGCAGCTCAGATGGGCGGGCCTGCCCCAGGAGAGATGAGCCCCACCCACCAAGGAGTCAAAGCCCTTTCCCGAAATGGGAGAGCCCTTTTCTTTCCTTCTGCTTGGGTGGATCCTTTATTTCTTCCTGAAATGCTGAAAGTCCCCTGCTAGGCCTAGGCCCAGACTGTGCGGCTTTCCAGTCACTTCTCTGGGTCCGCTGGATGCCTGCTTGTGTCTCATTTCCTGAAGATGCTCCAAGGCGGAGGACAAAGAGATCATTGATCCTCTCCTTCACAGAGCAAAGACAGCTGGATCTATGAGGATACGCACTGTTGCCCACTCTCCATTCACCCAATCCAGAAGTGACCTTTAGGATTTGGGTGGAGGGTCACCTGGACTCCACTCAGACCAGGCAGCAGCAGCAATTCTAGCTAGTGTTTATCTAGTGATTTAAGGCAAGGGCGGTGCCCTTCATAATGTTATCACATTTTAGCCTTGCAGCTAAAGTAGATGCAAAATTGTACCCATTTTACTGAGCAAGAAACTGAGTCACAGAGAGGTTAAATGAATTGCCAGGATCACACAGCTAAGTAAGTGTTGAGGCAGGATTCAAATTCAGGTCTACAATTCCTCCCACTACACTACCTAATTGCCTTCTATGCAGCTTCCAGACTGGAAGAGTGGAAGCTCCTTGAGGGTAGGCACTGGTTTCCATTTTGTCACTTTTCCCAGGGCCCTGACATTATTGCCTTCCGTATAGAAATTACCTAATCAATGCTTGCTATTGAGGGGTTGTCTGATTCTATGTCCCCAAACTTGCCCCTACCCCCCAAGAATCCCCATTATGACACACCAGAGGTCTGGCCATCCAGTCTTTGCTTGAAGGTTTCCAAGCTTGGCAAGCCCAGCACTTCCAGAGGCAGCCTGTTCTACAACTTTCGTTGTTAGAAGGTTTTTCTTAAAGTCTAAATCTAGTCAAGTCAACAAGTATTTATTAACACCTACTATGTGCCAGATAAAAAGGGAAATCTGATGTTATAAAGATGAATGTTGCATAGGAACCTGGAGTGTAAGATCTACAAACCAAGGTAGACTGGATATGGCCAAACGGATGGAAAAATTAAACGTCATGGGTGTCAGCGAACTTAAATGAATGGGACTAGGTGAATTTAACTCAGGTAATCACTACAAATACTACTGTGGGCAAGAATCCTTCAGAAGAAATGGAGTAGTCCTCATCATCAACCAAAGAGCGCAAAATGCAGTGCTGGGGTATAACCTCAAAATGACAATGACATCTCTTCAAATCCGAGGCAAACCATTCAACATCACAGTAATACAAGTCTGTGCTCCAACCAAAGAGTCAAAGCTGCCCAATTCTAGGAAGACCTGCAACATCTAGAAATAACACCCCAAAAAAGCAGGTTACATTAGTCATAGAGGATCGGAATACTAAAGTAGGAAATCAGAAGATTCAAGTGGAATAACAGGCGAGTTTAGCCTTGGAATATCAAATGAAGGGGGACGGAGACTAATAGGATTTTGTCATTGATTCTAGACTTGGACACCACCACACGGTCAACATCAAAATCAGATCAGTTATATACTTTTGAAACCAAAGGTGGAGAAGCTCTATACAGTCTGTTAAAATTATACCTGGAGCTGACTGTGAGCCTCTTATTACAAAAATCGGATGTACATAGAAGAAAGTAGGGAAAACCAGCAGACTTATAAGTATGAGCTAAATAACATCCCTTATGAATATGAAATGGAAGTGATGAATAAAGTTAAGGCATTAGATGTAGTACAGAGTGCCAGGAGAACTATGGGCAGAGGTTCTCAGTATTCTATGGGAGGCAGCAAACAAAGACATGAAAGCAAAATGGCGTCTGGGGAGGTTTTACAAATGCCTGAGGAAAGAAGATGAGAGAAAGGGGAAAGGTATACTCAGCTGAATACAGAATTCCACAGAATAGCAAGGAGGGAGAAGTTTTCCTAAATGAAAGGGAAAGATGAGATCTCTTCAAGAAAATTATAGATTTCAAGGGAGAGTTTCATGCAAAAATGGGCATGGTAAAAGAGAAAAATGGAAGGGACTTAACAAAAATAAAAGATATAGGGGTGGCTAGGTGGCACAGTGAATAAGCACCAGCCCTGGAGTCAGGAAGACCTGAGTTCAAATCCGGCCTCAGACACTTGACACACTTGCCTACCTTGGGCGAGTCATTAACCCCAATTGCCCTTCAAAAAGAAAAAAAAATAAAAGAGATAAAGAAGAGGGGGGCAAGAATGTACAAAGAGCTGTACAAGAAAGACCTCAGGAGATAGTGGAGGATAGAAGGGCTTGGCATGCTGTGGTCCATGGGGTCAAAAAGACTTGGACACGACTTCACAATGGAGGAACAATAACAACCAAACTGCACCAGTCAGGGTTCTAAGCACTGGGGAAACCACAAAATGGCACAAACATCCTCTACTCTCAAGAATCTCACAGAGCTAAATTTACCTCCCTGTAACTGCTGTCCACCGCCACTAGTCCTTCCCTGGAGGCCAAGCAGAAATCCCTCGGCTGTATGACAAGTCTAGGTGGCCCAGGGGATAGAACCACGGACCTGGAGTCAAGAGAAGCTGAGTTCCAGTCTAGCCTCAGACAGCTATTAGCTATATGACCCTGGGCAAGTCTCTTAACCTGTTTGCCTCAGTCTCCTCACCTGTAGAATGGGGATAATAATAGCAACCTACCCCCCCCCCCAAGGTTCTTGTGAGGACCGAATGAGACAATATTTGTAAAAGAACTTTGCAAAACTTAAAGTTCTATATAAGTTTTTGTTTTTCACTCATTTTCCAGCTGTATCCAACTCTCTGTGACCCCTTTTGCTACAAAAGTAACAAACATAATATGATTATATCAATAGATGCAGAAAAGTCTTTTGATAAGATATCACCCTCCTTCCTACTAAAAACACTTCAAAGCTTAGGTATAAATAGATTTTTCCTTAAGATTTAGGAAGCATCTACCTAAAGCCATCAGCAAGCATTATTTGTAATGGGAATGAGCGAGAAGCCTTCCCGTTAAGATCAGGAGTGAAACAAGGATTCCCACCGTCACTAATATCATCCAATATTGTATTAGAAACGCTCACAATAGCAGTAAGGGAAGAAAAAGAAACCAAAGGGATCAGAACAGGCAGCGAGATAATAAAACTTTCTTTTTGCGGATGACACGATGATATACTTGGAAAATCCTAAAGATTCAGCTAAAACGTTCGTGGAAACAATAATTTTAGCAAAGTGACAGAATATAAAATAAACCCACGTGAATCACCAGCATTTCTATAAATCACCAACAAAATCCTGCAAGAAGAGATAGTAGAAAATGCCCGTTTAAAATAATTGTAGACAGTATAAAGTCTTTGGGGCTCTACATGAAATGGCGAGTTTTAACAGAGTGACCGCAGAGTCCGAATGAAAAATTTTAAGGAGCTTTGATGGTATTTAATTTATCAGCTGGGCTGTGTCAGTGCTGATTAGAGGAGAGAGAGAGCGAACCAAAATAAACCCAGGAACTCCATGAACATAATTACAGAACTCTCTTTATACAAACAAAGTCAGATTTAAATAACTGGAGAAATATAATCATTTGTGGGTAGGCAGAGCCAATATTAAAAACTGACAATTTTACCTGAAATAATGAATTTATTCAATGCTATCCCAATTAATTTACCAAAAAATTATTTTACTGAGCTAGGAAAATAATAACAAAATTCATTTAGAAAAACAAAAAGTCAAGAATATCAAAGGAATTAATTTTTTAAAAACATAAAGGAAGAGCACTTAGTGTTATCAGTTCTTAGACTATACTATAAGGTCGTAATTATCAAAACTGTCTGGTACTGGCTAAGAAATAGGAAGGTAGATCAGTAGAACAGAATAGACATAATACACAGTACCAAATTATTATAGTAACCTTGTGTTTTCACAAATGTAAAGATTGAAGCTTTGGGGATAAGAATTCATTATTTGACAAAAATTATTGGGAAATATGGAAAGCAGTCTGGTAGAAATTGGGCATAGACCAATATCTTATATGACCTACCAAGACAAGATCAAAATGGATGCCTGAACTAAATACAAAGAGAAATATCATAAGAAAACTAGAAGAACATGGAACTTGTTACCTGTTAGACTTGGGGATAAGAGAAGAATTTATGAATAAATAAGAAATATTTAAGAAATAAATAAGAAAATGTAATCATTTTGATTACATTAAATTAAAAAGGGTTTATACAAAGAAAACCAATGTAGCCAATGTAGAAGGAAAATAGAAAATTGGGAGAAAAAATTTATAGACAGCTTCTCAGATAAAGTTCTCATATCTCAAATATATTAAGAACTTAGTCAAATTTAAAAGACTATGAGTCATTCCCCAACTGAAAAATGGTCAAAGGACGTAAAAGACAGTTTTTCAATGAAGAAATCAAAACAATATGTAATCATATGAAAAAATGTTCTAAATCCCTATTGACTAGAGAAATGCAAATTAAAACCTCTTACTCCTATCAGACTGGCTAAAATGATAGAAGGGGAAAGTGACAAATGTTAGAAGGGACGTGGAAAAATTAAGATTCTAATTCACTGTTGATGGAACTTTGAACTAACTGTTTCGGAATTAGAGTCAAGGAGTTATAGAACTATGTATACCCTTTGACCCAGACCCAGAAATACCACTGTTAGGTCTCTTTCCCAAGAACTTTCCTTTCCAAAAAGGAAAAGAACTTACATGTTCTAAAATATTTATCGCAACTCTATTTGTGCTGGCAAAGAGCTGGAAATTGAAAGGGTGTCTGTCAAAAAGGCAAGGTCTGAACAAGTTGTGGTATAGCAATGGTTCTCAACCTGTGGGTCATGGCCCCAGTTGAGGGTTGAAGGGGGTCACCTAAGACCATCAAAAAACACATATTTCTGATGGTCTTAGGAACTGAGATACCACTCCTCTATCCATCTCCAGGTGGGTCTGCCCACATGCAGATATGCCCACATATGAGTATTAAAAGGTCATGGCATTAGGAAGGTTGAGAACCACTGTGGTATAGTATTGTGATGGGATACTATTGTGCTATAAGAAATAATGAGTTGGTAGATTTTAGAAAAACATGGAAAGACTTGTATGAAGTCTTTCATACAGGAAGAATGAAATGAGCAGAACCAAGAGAAGGTTGCATACAGTAACAGCAATATTGTTCTAATAAAACTTTGAATGAGTAGTCGTTTTGAATATCATAAATTCCCCAATCAGCTACAAAGGACCTGTGAAGGAAGATGCTATCCATATCCAGAGAAAGAGCCAATAAATAGAAAATTAAATAGAATAGTATGGCTTTACATATATACACTTTTTTTGTCTAATGATAGCCTTTTCTAGGTTTAGGTGAGGAGCAAAGGGAAAAAAATAAAAAGTGCACAGTAGAGAACAAAAAACTTATAAGGAAGCACAGAAAATCAGGGTAGCTTTGAAAATAATGTGTAGTATTTGTTATACAGTTTAAAAAAAGTAAATAGTGTGAAATGGAAATTCATGGTTTTATGTTGAATCTTTTTATGTTGTGTTTTATACATGGATATGTTTTCCTTTTTTGGTATTTTTGTATTTAAGTTCAAAATATTTTTTTAATTTAAAGAATTGATGAGGCAAACTATAATTCCATAGAAACCAAAGATAATTTCATCAAGGAAAATTACAACAATGAACAATATATTTAAATTTTGGGGATGCAGCTAAAACACCTCTTCAGGGAAAATTTGTTTCTCTAATTACTTTAGTGACCAAAGAGAGAAAGAACAAATCAATGAATTGGGAAATATATTTTTTAAAACTATAAAAGCAACATAAAATATTAGAGCTGGAAGGGATCTTAGAATCTAGAATTCCAAGACTCTAAGCATAGAGCACAAAACATAAGACTTGGAAATAAAATTAGAATATAGAATGTTATAATATTTTTTTAATTAGTCTGCTAGACCTAGAGGGACCTTTAGGTATAATATAGTCAAGTCCCTTCAGGAAGGATAACTGAAGCCCTTCAAGAAAGAAATGGACATGCCCAAAATCACACAGAAAATGAACAACAGAGCCAAGACTAAAACTCAGGGGTCCTAACTCTTGGCTTTCCACTCTTCCTACAATATCATCAATGTAAAAGAAAAACTTCTCAACATTTAGAGCTCTCCAAAAACAGTATGGGCTTCACTGAGAGATAGTGAGTTGCCCCTTCCTGGAGGGCAGATAGACATTTAATGAAGATGTCATAGAGGAGATTCCTGCCCCAGGACTATTTAGACTAGGTAATGTCTGGAGTTCCATCCAAATCTGAGATTCTGTAAGGCAGTAGGTTCTGGAAATGGTCTCCAAACTAGGGCGATGGGATAAGAAGAAAAGGGATCAGTACAATCTTCAGTTTTCACTAGGGAATATTCCTTTAAAAAAAAAAACAGCACAAAAGTGAAAAATGAAAATGTTGATACATTGAACCTATAGGAAATAGGGGGTTAGGTTACCACCCAAAACTGTAATCTTTCACTAGATAGTGCTGAAAATAGACTTTTATGCATAGGACTTTTGTAATAAAACATAATAATTCTGATAATATGTACTTTTCCTAACACAGTAACCGTGTTATAACCCATCAAATGCAGTACAGAAAATAAAATTGGTAGCATGCAAACCATTTTTCTCACTAGTAATTCCCTAGAATTCTATGACCTTTAGTGCTAACTTTTCAAAAAAAAAAACAAAACAATATTGATTCCTGACAATATTCCTGTTCATAACTTGTGAAATCTACAGTGCCACAAATACTGTATAGCAAATAAAATTCTTAAAACAAATCTTTTTAACCTGAATCTTACTTACCACTGTGTCAGATGGTAGTGTGAGGGGGTCGTCCTATATATTATACTTCTGTAAGCTTATCTACCTTGGCTGTCCTCTGAAAACCAAGGGAGGTGTTAGAGGGATTTCAGTTGTTCAGCCCAGCCAGCCAGCATCCCAACATCATCCGTTCCAGATGCCCCAGGCTCCAGGCCCTCTTAAACACTGCAACAATTCTGGGAGCAGAGCCAGTGTTTACCAAGAGTTTCCCAGAGAGAGTGCCCTCCCCCTTCTAGTGAAGAACCTCAGACTATGAAGCTGTGTTCCTTCTCTCCTTCACTGCCTCCAGCTTGGCTTCAGGCTGAACTGAAAAGAGCAGAAAGAGGCAGCCAAGTTTTGCCCCTAGCAAGACTGGTGAGGGTTGGACACTCCTACACTCTGTTTCTTCTGTACATAGCCATGAACATGCAGTTGCCAAAAGGAAAATGAAAATGAGGTTATTAATAATATCACTTGAAAGCTCGAAGTTGTGAAAGTTAAGTGTGAATGTTGAAGATCAGTTGTAATTAGGGTTCGAGTGTAAAACATTTCTGAATTTAAGGAACTGAGTGAACTCAGGGACCAAGGAAATATCTAGATGTACAGAGTCTGAAGATGGGGTTCAATAGTCAGGGAAGACTTTAAAAAAAAGAATTAAAAAATGTAAATCCTGGAACAGAAAGCAAAAAACTCTGGGGGCAAGTTCTGAGAGAAGTAATTGGTGCTTAGAGAGAGATAACTCATATCTCTCTGACAACAGAGAATATGGAAGTAGAAATAGGGAGAAAGGAGTATTCCAATTGCCCCATGGTGACCAATGAGTCAGCTAAGTGCAGGACCATGAGTGGGGATTACAGGGGTGAAGAAGGGGGCCCTTATCCTTCATAAGCTATTATGAAGAAAATGCCTAGGAATCCCTTTAGTGTTGCATAAATGTGAGTTCTGCCTTTATGCCCAGGTCCCGACTCACATTTACACACAAGCACACACCATTAAACATTGCCCCTGCCCAGCAGATGCACACCACATTATGAATTATACAGAAAGGTAAAATGCAGACTTTAAAAGATAAATGGGAAATTGATGCAGGCCAAAGGGTCAAGTCTCATAACACTGTGATCACTTCCAAGGGGTTCAATCGAGTAAGCTAGAATACTTCATTTCAGAAATGAACATCTGCAGTAGAGCTAGTTTCTGGGATTTTTCCACTGACAGTGAAACTGGCCCATCTCAGTGGTATTGGGGTTGTTTTCCTGTGACTCTGCTGACAACTGCTCTTTTGTATTCCTTCCCCCTTACTGTGGCTGGACACTTCGTCTATCTGTCTGTAGACAGCTGTTATTTTGCCTTAGCTAAGGAAGAAGGCTGCTGGGGCAATCGAGAAGATCCCAAATTAGCTCAAAAAAAATAAAATCCTCTTTCTGATTAATATCCCATAATATGTCCAGTACGAAAGCAGGAATAGGGGTGGAAAGAAAGACCATGAGCAAGGTATTAAATTATTTGAGAAACGAAGAAGAGTCACCACCCAGTGTTGGCAATTAAGAGTTAACAAGATCTAATTTGGATAAATAATAAATAAATTTATTTGGATGGCATTAACCTCAAAAGAAGGGGTGGTGATAGAGGGAGAATATGGAAGTAGCAATATGGAGCAAGGAATATGCCAACCGCCCCACAGTAACCACTGAGTCGGGGGCATGAGAGAAGAAAAAGTCATTGCAGGAAAGAGTGGCCAAGTAAGTAATTTCTTCCAGAAACAGCCAGGGTTGTGAGTGCCAGATAAGGTACCAGACACTATGGTCTTTTCATTCAAATGAATTTCAATGCATTCAAATGTTACAGCAGAAACCAAATGTGTGTTTGCCTAAAAGACTGTTTTACAGAGAACTTGTGGAAGGCAGGTGCTTATGTAGTGGTCAGAAGAAGCAATGCAATGACATTCAAGGTCTCTCTGAAGAACTTTGGAATCGATTTTGAGACACAGGAGACAGTGGCACAAAACTGCCCAGCATGGCATGCCTGCATCACAGAAGGTTCTGTGCTCCATGAGCAAAGTAGAATTGAAACAACTCAAAAGAAAAGCAAGATGTGTAAATGTAGAGCCATCTCTGCCCCAAATGTTCATGTGGACTATCTGTGCCCTACTCGTGGTAAAGCCTTCCAAGCACTGATCAGTCCCACTGTTGACACACTACCTTGACTCCAACATAGTGATGTCATTTCCAAAGGACGACAACCAACCACCTAACCAAGGGGAAGGGGCATGCATGTTTATTCTCACTATACCTTTGAAGTAAATGTACCTTTGTAAAAACTAATCTGTTAAATGATTCAATGGAACTAAGTTACAGGGAACTATAATAAAAGGAACATCATCAGTGGCAGCTGAGGACAAGAGCAGAGAGCCCAGCCACCCCTCAACTCTCCTAATGAAATGGAGAAAGATGAAATGGTACACTTGGCTTTCAGGCAGAGGTGGGACCAGGACAATCACTGTCGGAAGACAGTTCCTGCGCTCTGGGAGCTTCCATTCTAACTGAAGAAGATAACACTCAAGGAAGACCAGAGAGCGTGAGGACCCAAAGCAGCGTGTCATGAAGATGGCCCAGAAGGGCCTGAAAGCTCACCTGTATCAGAGCCCACGTAGCTCCAGAAGCAAAGCCCAAGCTTCCTCAGAGAGAAGGTGGAGTTGATGGCCAGAATGGTGGTGGCATGTTATGGGGATGACAAGGAAGAATTTAAACGGAGACTCCCTCAAAGAGCAATAGGGTGATAGGAGGAGGATCAGTACATTATGTGCCACACATAACAGAGAGGGCTCTGTGAAGAATTAGAGAGAAGGGTTTTGTGAAGTGCATGCATGATCCAAGAAGAGAAGTTAATCATGGGGCAAGAGGAAAGGACCACATCCGTGTGCTCCTCCTGACCTCACATTCAGCACGTTGTGGAGGCCCCCATAGCAAATGTGTGGGAGGACACAGACAAGAGCCCCAAGAGATGGTCAGAAATAAAGGAACCTCATTCTGCATCTCTGGAAGGAATCTACAGTGACCAGATCCCCAACACACTTAGGTACTTAAAGACTCACACTGCATTTCGCTCATAATATGCCTGTGAGATAGAGAAGGCAAGTGTCATTATCCCCACTTTACAGATGAAGAGGAAGGCAAAGGTAAAAGACCTTCTCTGCCCGCCCTTGTTTCCACTTCTTCAGTTTCACCCTCTCCGGCTTTTCTGCTGATGCCTGACCTCACAATACATGCCCAGGCTCCGGTGCCATGGCCGTGCTGTAGCAAGTCCTCCGGCATGATGAGGTAGAAGGAACATCGTATGGAAGAATTGAAAGACCAGGTACCTTCAGAGGCTGGTAGTGGTGTTGGGGAGTGGGCCTGGGCCTGGAGTCGGGAAGACCTGAGTTCAAATCCAGCTTCAGACACTTACTAGCTCTGTGGCCCTGTCTGCCTCAGTTTCCTCAACTGAAATATGGGAATGATAATAGCACCTGCCTCCCAGGGTTTGTTGTGAGCATCAGATGAGATCACAAAAGAGGCATTATACACATGCTTATTCCTTTCCCCTCCCCTGCTGGTCCCAGCTCTGCCATTAATTAGCTGTGCAATCTTAAGCAAGTTTCTTCCTGTACCATTCAGCTCTAAGACGGATCTTGGGCTGTTTCCATTTAATTGCTTAATAAGTAACTCAGAAGGACATGACCAAGATCTTGCTATCCGAGGTGGACAGCAGATGTCCTTTGAAAAATTTTATATTCAGATCTCTGGGTCTCTACATCACCAGAATTTCTTCCAGTATCCCAACCATTTTTAGCTTCCTAAAGAACTATCCCATATAACAAATCATGACAATCAGGAGGAAAAAAAAATAGAGAAAGAAGAAGGGGAAAATCAGCAAAATAAATATATTTTTTTAAATTTGAAAGTATATATGACATGCTACACCCATGGGCCACCCAGCTCTGCCAAGGAAGGGTGGTGGAGGGGTCTTTTCACAGCTTCTCTTTGGAGCCAACCTTGTTCTTTGGAATTTTGCCACATTGGCTTTTGACGGTTTCATGGTTGCTCTTCCAGTGTTCAGCGTTATAATCATTGTGTATGTTGTTTGCTTGGCTCCGCTTACTTCACTCTGCATCAGGTCATACAAATTCTTCTCTGCTTCTCTGTATTCAGCATATTTATCTTTCCTTACAGCACAGTAAGATTTTATTACATTCATGTACCACAATGTGTCTTTTAAATTAAATTTTATTTTCAATCAGTAATAACCTATCTTTTCTCCCTTTCATCATTTCCCGGATGAAAATGAAAGAAAAACAGCATCCCTGTTATAAACATGTATAGTCAAACAAAACAAATTTCTTCATTGACCATGACCAAAAGAAAAAAATCATATATAATCATGTATGTAAATATGACCTTATCACCCCACCAAAACTGCTCTCTCCGAATTTGCTAAGGATCTCTTAATTGCCAAATGCAATGTCCTTTTCTCGATCTTCATTCTCCTTGACCTCTCTGCAGACTTTGATAAAGCTGATTACCCTCTTCTCCTGGATAGCTCCTTCTCTCTAGATTTTCAGGTCAGCACTATCTCTCCCGGTTCTTCTCCTCCATCTTTGACCGTTCCTCTTCTATCCCCTTTGCTGGATCTCCTTCCAGATCATGCCTCTGACTGTAGGTGTTCCTCAGGGCTCTGTCCTGGGCTTCTTCTCTTCTCCATCTCTCCTTCGCTTGGTGATTTCATCAGTTCCTATGACCTTCTTTATGGAGATGATTCTCAAATCTAGCTTTTCTACCCCACTCTCTAGGATTATCTCCAGTCTCACATCTCCAGGTGCCTTTCACACATCTCAAACTGGATGTCCAGTAGACAGCTTAACCTCAACATGTCCACAACCAAATTAATGATCTTTTCCCCTCAAATTCTCCTTGCCATCACATCCGCCTTCTCCATTACTGGAAAGGCAACATGAGGCTCCCCCTGGGCCAGGCTCACACTCTAGGAGCCACACGGACGCCCCACCCTACCTCACCCTCATGGCCAAGCTGTGGCCGAGGACTGTGGATTTCACCTCTGCAGCAGCTCCAGAATCTGCCACCTCCCCTCCTCTGACACTGTCAGTACAGTGTCCTCCCAGTACAGACGCTCATCACCTCGTGCCTGGATTGTTGTAACAGTCTGCTGGGGAGTCCATCTGCCTCCAGTCCCTCCCCACTCTCATCTATCCTCCATTAACTTTTCTAAAGCATAGGTCTGATCATTTCACCTCCCTACTCAACAAACTCGACTGGCTCCCGGTTGCCTCTAGGATCAAATACAAAATCCTCTGTTTGGCCTTCAATGCCCTTCATAACCTGGATCCCTCCTGCCCTTCTAGTCTTCTTCCCCTTACTCCCCAACACTACTCTTCAATGCAGTGACACAGCCTCTAGCTGTTCCAGGAACCAGATTCTACATCTCTCAGCTCCAGGCATTTTTCTCTGGCTGTCCCCTATGCCTGGAATGAGCTCCTTCCTCAGTTCTACTGACCTCCTTGATTTCCCGACCAAAATCTCTCCTAGTAAATAAATCCTTCCCTAACCTCTCTTAATTCCAATGGCTTTCTGTTAATTAATTCCCATTTAGCCTACTTTGCATGTATGTGTTTGCATGTTGTCTCCTCTGTTAGACTGTAAGCTCCTTGAGGGTAGGAACTATCTTTTCCTTCTTTTTGTATCTCAGTACCACAGTACTTAATAAATAATAATAATAAAGGTGCTTAATAAATATATATATTGAATTGAATATATGTAATGTCAGTGATGACTCTGATCATCACTGCCTGAAGGCCAAAGATGTTATATTTCAGCCTTCTCCCAGGGCTCTTTGTACTTTTTTGGTGTTTGCAGAGGTCTAGGCTCTCTGCAATTGTCTCCAAGTTCCACCAGTGGTGTTCTCCTAATTGTAGGAGGTCCCCTGCACCTCATTTTTTTCTTACCCCATAGTTATATCTCTCTTTCTCTTCTACTTTTAAGATTATCAAGTTATAGCAGAACAACTCTTAGGCCTTCTCTCTAACCAAAGACCTCTATGATCCCTGATAATAATGGGGTGCAGAGGAAATGCATGTATCATCTCCCCATATTAGAATATAAACAGTTGATCCTTGTTTAGTGCCTTAAGATATTTTGTCTAGTTTTTTATATTTCTTTTAGCATCTGTGTTTGTATTTCTATGCAAAGTTTCTGTGCAGCTCTGGTCTTTTCATCAGGAACATTTGGAAGTACTCTATTTCATTAAAGATTCATTTTTTTCTCCCGTATGATTATATTCACTTTTTCTGGGTAATTTATTCTTGGCTCTAAGTTTATATCTTTTGCTTTCTGGAAAATTGTATCACAAGCTTCCTCCTCATTTATAAAAGTTGTTGCTAAACTCTTTGTGAGTGTGATCCTGACTGTGGCTCCTTGATACTTGAATTCTTTATGGCTGCTTACAGTGCTTTTTCTTTGATCTGGAAGCTCGGGCTTTGGGCTATAATGTTTCTAGGCATTTTCATTTTAGGGCATCTTTCATGCATTGACCAATGAACTCTTTTTACTTTTGTTTCTAAGAGATCTGGGCAGTTTTCTTTTATGATTTCTTGAAATATAATGTCTAGACTTTTTTTGGTCATAGCTTTCAGGTTGTCCAATGATTCTTATTTTTTTTCTCAATATATTTTCCAAGTCAGTAATTTTTGCAATGAGATACCTTAAGTTTTCTTCTATTTTTTCAATCATTTGACTTTATTGTTTCATGGAGTCATTGGCTTCTATTTGGCCAATTCCAATTTTCATGGAGTTTGTTGCTTGGCAAGGTTTTTGTACTTCTTGGGCCAAGCTGCTAATTCCATTTATAATTCTTTCCTCCATAGCTTTCATTTCTTTAACAATTTTTTTTTCCTCTAGAGCTGGGACAGCAAACTATAGGTCATGGGCCAAATCCTTCCTGTTGTTTATTTTTGTACAGGTCAAAACAGGTGGCTGGTAGATTTGGCCCTTAGGCTGAAAGTTGTTAGTCCCTACCCTAGAGTTCTCTTTCACTTACAAAAGCATTTTTTTAAAATGTTTTTAATTCTTGCTTCACCTCTTCCAGGAATTATATTTAAATTTATGCCCAAACAGTGTTTTTCTTTCAGTCTTTGCTTGTAGATATTTTGGAGTCTCTTCTGTCCTTGTGTATTTTGTCCTCCTGCCACCATAAGAACTTTTTTTTTTTTGAGGGTGGAAGGCAAGGCAATTGGGGGTAAGTAACTTGTCCAGGTCACACAGCTAGTAAGTGTGTCAAGTGTCCGAGGCTGGATTTGGACTCAGGTCCTCCTGACTCCAGGGCAGATGCTCTATTCACTTTGCTACGTAGCTGCCCCCCATCCCCCATAAGAGATTTTTATGGTGGGATTTTTTTTTCTCATTCTTCCAGTCTACTTTCTGACTTTGGATTTTATGATAGGGCCAGGCTCTGTGCAGTTCTAGAAGGAATGTCTGCCATGGCTCTGATGCTGATCTTGAAGTATTGATATACTATTTCAAGCTCTGAGAGACGCTGCAAGCTGGAAACTTGCCAACTTTCAGGGCTTCCCAAGTATTCTGATCCATGGCGAAGCCTCATCACTGTCCTCTTGGTCTGAGTTCTACAATTTCCTGACCTGTGTTTGGGTCTGAGCAACAGAGGACTGCTTCTAGACTCAGTAACTCTTGGCCATCTGGGAAGTTTTGCTAGTTCAGAGTGAAATATAGGCTGTCCTTTGTTCTGAGATTTCTGGCCTGGTTATTTATCTGCAGACTGCAGACTGGGCCAGACTGAGACTTGAACTCTCCCAAGGTCTGAATCACTCCATGGTTGCTTGCTTCTGGCCTTTCTCCTCTCAGTACACAGTCCAGTGTCAGAGGCTAGAATACCACCCGTAGGTCCACGTGCCCGTCTAAATCTGCCCTCCTAGATCTGCTTCTCAGAACAGGGTGGTGAGTTGCGAACTGTTCCTGCCCCTCTGTGTTAGATCTAGGACACCTTCATGACCTCGTACACTGCAGCCCCTCTCCCTGCACTAGATTGCTTCACTCATATGCTCCTGGCCACACCCTGTCTGAGTGTCCACAGACTTCTGTGTTTCCCTATGCTGGCCTTTGCTTAGAAAATGACTCACTGTGACTTTTCCTTGGATTTGCCCCATCAGGATTTGCTCTGGTATATTGTCTAGATCTATCTGGAGGCTCTGGGAGTGGGGAAGGGAGCTGGTTATACGTCTTCCTGCCTTGGCTTCCTAACACAATTTTTCTAATGAATCTCTAATCAATGGGTAACTACTTTGTTTTCAATTCTTTGATGCCACAAACAGGGCTACTTATAAGTATTTTGGTATGCATGGGGACTTCTTATCAGTGACCTCTTTGGGATATAAGCCTAACAATGATTAAAAAAAACAATTTAAAGGTGGTATGGACATTTTCATCACTTTATTTACAGAATTCTAAATCATTTTCCAAAATGACAGTCCAATGACTCAGTAGATAGAATGCTAGTCAGCAGGACCTGAGCTCAAATCCTACTTGATATACTTGCTAGTTCTGTAACACTGGGCAAGCCACTTGACCTCTGCCTCGGTTTCCTTGCCTGTAAAACAGAAATAAAAACAGCACCTGGAAATATTTGTAAGGTACTTGTAAGGTACTTACAAGTAAGTACAAATATTTGTAAGGTATTTGTAAGGTACTTCTCATAGACATTAGCTATTATTAAAAATGGTTGACTGATTCATAGCTCCACCAACAATGTACAAGTGTGCCCTATCTTCCTACAAATCCTCTAACACTGACTATTTTTATCTTTTGTCATCTCTGACAATTTGTTAGATAAAACCTCAAGGTTGTTTTGCTTTGCATTCATCTAATTATTTATGATTTGGAACATTCTTACGGTTATTAACAGTTTACAATTCTTCCTTTGAGAATTCGTGTGCTTTGACCACTTATCTATTGGGAATAACTTTTTGCCTTATATTCCTTCTTCTTGTTTATGTATCTTCGACACTAAGCATTTATCTAAGAAATTTGATACAAAGATTTTCTTCCCCCATTCTATAGCTTCCCTTCTTAGTCAATCAGCCAATAAGCATGTATTAATTGGCTTTTATGTGTCAGACACAGCACTAACCTCTGAGTATACACAGGAGCAAAAATCTAGCCCCTAATCTCAAGGACCTCACAGTCTAGTGAGGGAGACATTATGTGTATCAGGGGTATCTCCATTTGTAGCTTGAAGGGAGGCAGGAATAGACGCCTCTCTATCATCTCCTCCACCCACAGTTCTCTGTGGTGACATTTTTTTTCCATTTTCCATTATGAAATTGTAACAAAAGTCTAGGTAAACATAAATAAACTGCCTCTTTTTATATGGTACACAAAAAGTTAGTTTCTTTGGTCGCATTCACTCACAGTTCTACCAAGGGAGGCTTTAATTCCTGCCAAGAGGGGAAGCAGGACATTGGGACCAGAGAATGGTCACCACTCTGCTCTCCTCAGAGAGAAAGAAGGAAGTGAGCTAGAATTATATCCATCTTTTCCTTCTAATATTATTTGTTTAGGGAATGTAGTTTTCAGATTCAAGCTAAATCCTTATTGCTATTTCTTAACAGGGAAGGGGGGACCCCAAGCTTTATATCCAGGGACTGATTTCCTTCCCACCAAGGACCCAGGTCCACAATGAAGTCGCATAGCAAACAGCAAAGAGAACAGTTTATCCAAGTTCATAGAAAACAGAACTTAGAGGAAATATACATAGCATAATACAGTATGAAGGAGTTATTCCATTGGGAGAGGGGTGATAACAGCTCAACCAAGGGGGAAGAGTCCCAGATTTCACCCAAAGGACATTCCCAGAAGTCTCTGGTGTAGCAAGCTGGAAATAAGGGCATGATCCAAGTTCTACATGTTTGGACTGCTTCCCAGAATCTTTTTCTCCCTTCAGTGACCTGAAGAGAGGTTGGCATCACTCATCTTCTCTCTTAAGTCTGAAAGCTAGAAAAACCACTGGACACTAAAAGAATCAGAAAAGATTGAAGCAACTGGTTCTCTCTTCTCTCAAGCTCTCTCAACAACTCCCGATGCAGGCACAAGGCATTGATCTCCACCAGTGAGGAAAAGAGTCCCATACCAGAGGGCTTAGCTATCAGGTTATATGTGTAAGCAACCATGTGCGAACAAGGTATAGAAAGGATAACTTGAAAGTGATCAATACAGGGAAGAAAGTGATTAGAATTAAGAGGAACAGGGAAAGGTTTCCTATAAAAAGTGGGCTTTTACCTGAAGCTTGAAGGAAGCCATAAGAAGCAAGAGACAGAGATGAGGAAGGAGATAATTTCAGGCATTGGACAGCCAGTAAAAATGCTTGAACTTGAGAGATGGAGCATTTTGCACGAGGAACAGCAAAAAGCCCAGTGTTACTGGATCATAAAGTACATGGGTTTGGAGGTATAAGGCATAAGGAGACTAGAAAGGTGGGGGTGGAAAAGAACAGATTTTGACAGGCTTTGAATGCCTGGTGATCTTATATTTGGTGCTTGAAGTGATAGGGAGCTAATGGTGTTTATTGAAAGTAGGGAGTGATGTGGTCAGATCCGTACTTTAGGAAAATGAGCTTGACTAGAGTTGAGGCAGGGCACCTCATACAGCTACTGCAATGGTCCAGGTGAGAGGTGATGATGGTTCGCACCACAGTGGTGTCCATATACAAGAGATGTTAGGAAGGTAGAACTCGCAGGACTATATGATTACATTTTCTTGGCACAAAAGCTTCTCAGATTCACATAATCCAAGTTATCTATTTCATCTCTCATCATTGCTTCTATCTTTTGTTTGGATAAGAGTACTTCTCCTACCCACAGCCATATATGATCCCCAGCAGAATGTTCTGACGTCAAACTTGGCACTCTTAAGCCCACCATGGCTGCCAAAGCCAATGGGAAGCTTCCCATTTCCTACTTCGCCTTCTCCCTTTCTTCACCTAATTCTCTATTCCATAGTTTTTTAGACTCAGTCTCATGTCTTTTACCTCTTTCTAGGCTTTCTCCATTCAACATTTCATTTGTTTTTCCAATTCTAATCTGCTCTAATTTGTCTCATAAGGAGCTTGTATTCCCCACACCCAACTACTTTCTTCACCCAGCTCCCAATACCTTAATTCCACCTTTGGAGATTGATATGTTTGATATAAATACCCTTGATTGTGACAGAACAAAAAGCACTGGTTCTGAGGACAGGGCCTGGGGTTATGCTCTAGCTCTGCTGCTTAAAAGCTGACTGGCTGTGGATAATTTGCTCAATCTCTGAGTCTCAGTTTACTCATCTGAAAAATGGGAACAATAATTTGAGTATGAATCTGCTTCACAGGATTGTTGTAAAGAAAGTACTTTGTAAAAGTACTTTAGTACCAGAGAACTGTGAACTATTACTGGTAGTAAGATCTATCAGCCATTGATTCTTTAATGTGAATGTGTTTCTTAGGTCATTTCTGAGAACTAGGAGCAAGGCACTAAGCCTGGGAACTGGGAGGAGGGAGTGCAATAGTTTGGGTTCTCAGGGAACTTTCCAGGGAGTTGGTTTGGGTAGAGTTTAAAGTAGAGAGTGCCTAAATACAACCATTCACTGAAGTAAGGGGATGTGAGAGGAAAGACTGAGCCAATGGCCAAATGTTGGGGGAAAGATAAGAGACTGAGTAACGCTAAAGAAAAATCGTTTTGTCTGGGGCAGATCTGCTTTATTCCCAAATCTATGGATAGAAACAGCTTCTGAGTTAAAGCTCAGGATCCCTTAACTGAAATTCCTCTGGGGGTAAGGGTAGGGGTGAGAGGCCAATGGGGCATTGCATTATTTTAATTTTTTAATTTTAAGCATTTTTTTAATCTCTCCCTCCCATCCCCAATGCCACCAATGAACAATAAAAAAGAAAATGAAATTCCTTATAACAAATATTTATGGGGCAACAAAATAAATTCCCACATCAGTCATACCCCAAAATGTGTGTCTTCTTTTGTGTTTTTGGTTCATCGCTTCTCTGGTAGAGGCAGGTAGAGTGCCTCATCTTTGTGGACTAAAGTTGTTAATGAAATGTGGGCACATCTGAGGGGCTACATTACTTTCTCCATCAGACCACACTCCCCATAATACCTAAAACTGAGGAATAATCACTTTTTAGGAGAAGTCCCCATGACTCCATTTCCCATGAGACACTGCCTCGGATACCAGGTGACTGAATCAGGAAGACAAATCTACGTATGGGGTCAGCAGGGGTGATTGCATCAGGAGGGTAATGAGGACTTCTGAGCTGCAGGAGGAAGGTTTCTGCATGAAAGCAGTGATGCTGGAAAGGTACTGAAAGAAAGTTAAAGAGAGGCTATGGAGAGAGATTTCTTGCTATGACCCTAACAGTGAAAAACAATAGAAAGTGTGCACACAGTACTCAGTCAGGGGCTCAGAAGCTCTTAAAATGAACCTTCTACCCACCTCCAATCCACTCCTACTTTAAGGGCTCTGTCACCTCCTCCCTTTCCCTTTTGACCTTCCCTTGCCTCCTAGCAAAGAACTTTTTTTTCTTCTGTGTCTGAGAGCCAAGAATACTTTCACTGCATGACTTTTCCCTGTTATTCACCTTGAAATCCTGTCCCAATTTAAAACTGTGCTATTTTATTTCAATTTAGCAAGGATGTATTAACCATCTGCCATGTGCTAGGTACCATGTGGGCTCAAGGAGTTCACTTTCTCCGTGACTCACAGTTCTTGACTAGTCTGTTCAAAGAGTACTATTCTCTGGGTCTCTCTACTTGCCCTTGATTTTAGAGATTGCCAATCAGTTCTGGGAAAGCGTCTTGAGCATCTTCCCCCAGTACCTCCTGCCAATGATGAGGCATTGGGGGATTCCATGCATGGAGCATACCTGTGCCATTTGACTCTGCAAGCCAAAAATACTGCAGGCATACACCAGTGGAGAATGGAATCAGAATCTTAGGAAGAATGTGGCTTAGGGGCCAAGTATATTACAAAGATTATCTCCCTTGAACCTTTAAATCAAAGGCTCCCACCTGTTTGGCCTACTGCCCCCTTTAAAAAAAATTACTCGGTTCCCCCCTGGAAATCTAATTTCTGTAGTCTTTTAATGGTTTTTTAAAATTTGCATCATTTCAAAAAATATAGCATACACATATTTTAAGTCAATGCATCTTAAATTTAATAATTTATTATAAATTTTTGTTTTTTCTGCACTGAAAGTTTAATGATGCAATATTGCATTATGCAACCATATAGTATTCTATTGTAAACAAGTCATTACATGCACATATTCCTGTTGATGCATGCTGGACTTCCCAACAATGTGCCACACAATTGCCTGCCAACACTTTCTTACGACCTATTGGTGGACTTGACCACTGATCAGTTATAACTTCCATTTTGTGTGTTTATTTGGAAAATAATGTAATCACTATAACTTTAGCTCTGTTACACAACGGATGAAACATGTATGAACAGATTTCCTAAATTTTCTTCTCTTCTTTTCTTTCCTTAAGCTTCCACCACCCCCTTGTTTTTATTCAATGCCCCCTCAATTGCACCTTAGACTACTACTACCCCTTGATTGCTCCAGCATCCCCAAGTGTGCAGTACAGCCCACTTTGGGAACCTCTGGAAAACAGCATAATGCTAACAGCTACTTCAGGTATCATCATCCCCCTCCTAAATATGTAAGGGCATGGTGGCTTGGGTGCCATTTTCCTTGTCTAGAGATAGTTCATACTGAGGTGAGAACAGTTATCTTTAGGGTCTCCTTCCCCCACCAAGGGAGACTATCATTCTTGTCAGGAGAGAAGCAGAGGTCAGGGGTTGATTACTCTTCCCTCTTCAGAGAGATGGGGTACCAGGTTAGAATTATATCTATCTACTTCCTTAAATATGAGGGCAGCTTCTTTCTCAAAGCTAGAAGTCAGAAGAACTTCTTTTTCTCCTCTCCCTCCAACTTCTCTGCTCTCTCTCCCTCCCTCCCCCACCATGTAGGCACAAGGCAATGAGTGATCCATCTCCATCAATGAGGAGGGACTCCCATGCAATTAGCTTTTTGATTTAAGATCTACGGATGAAATTTTTTTAAAAAACTGGAAAAGGGGAGCCAAGATGGCGGCGTAGAAGCAGCAGCATCCCACAGCTCCCACACAGCTACCCTAAACACCCATAAAAATATGACGCTGGACAAATTCTAGGACTCTCAAACTCAAACAATACAGAAAACACATCTTTCCCAGAAGGCAGCTGGGCAGCAAGGGATCATCTCAGCAGGACATGAGCCAAGGCTGGCCCAGCTTGAAACAGAAACCGTGGCCAGGGCCTGGGGCAGTAGGAAGGAGCCAAGCTGAGCAAGCAGCCAGTCTACAAGAGAGAAGAGCTGTAGCCTCCAGCACCTCCACATCTACCAAGGTGTGAAAAATAGGGATTAAAGAAAGGTGTGAAAAATAGGGATTAAAGAAAGGCAGCTGGCAGGAGGGGCTCATCCCAAGGGCCTGCAGGCTGGAGCCAAGACCAGCCCAGCCTAAAACCTTCATGCAGCCAGGAGGAGCCAGGCCTCCCAAGCCACAGCCTGAGTCTACTTCAGAGAAGATCTAAAGCACCTGGAGCAATCTGCATAAGCCAGGATTAAAGTTCAGTGAAAGTGAGTGAAGCTTTCAAGTTAAATTTGGGGGAGGAAAAGCAGTTTGGCCAATCTACCCCTGGGGCAAGGAAGCAGTGAGGGAAGGGCAGAAACTGCTGTAACCAGCAGATGCCCCCACTGGGCTGCTTCAGAGCCCCTGCCCTGTGGATCTCGCAAGGGGGCTGAATCCATTGATCAGGACTAAGTGCTCTTGTGCTAAGCGGCCTGGATCCAGATCGTGGTCTTGGGTTGTGGTCCTAGGGAGTGTTTTCAACAAGCCAAAGCTAGGGGAATCTGCAACAGCCCCCTAATAGCTCCAGAAGCTGGGAAAACCCCAGCGATTTGGAACAGAGCTTTGCCCCCTGGAAGCAGAGTTTCACAAAGCTAAAAAACAAAACAAAACAACCAATTAATTGACTGGCCAAAATGAGGAAAAGGAAGCAAAATAAGAACAGCAATAAAACTCTAGAATCATTTTTTGAGGACAAAAAAAGGATCAAAGCATGGAACGGGAGAAAGACAACACAGACAGAACTCCCACACCAAATGCTTCCAAGACACTTGAAGATGCCTAGTAGCTATAGATAATCTGAAAAAGGACTTTTAAAAACAAATAAGAGAAGTGGAGGAAAATTTGGGAAGAGAAATGAGAATGATGCGAGAAAACCATGAAAAGAGAGTCAACAACCTGACTGAAGTAAACAACACTTTAAAAAATAGACTAACTGAAGTGGCAAAAGAGGCCCAGAAAGCCAGTGAGGAGAAGAATGCCTTAAAAAGTTGAATTTGCCAGATGGAAAAAGAATCTCAAAAGCATTCTGGAGAATAATTCCTTCAAAATTAGTCTCCATCTTCACCGTGGAGGAAGCAGGACTAGCGTGTCCGAGTCGCCACCATGCAGCTGTTTGTTCGTGTGCAGGCTCTGCCCACCCTTGAGGTGACCGGACGGGAGACCGTCACCCAGATCAAGGCCCATGTGGCGTCCCTGGAGGGCATCGCTCCCGAGGACCAGGTCCTGCTTCTAGGGGGCTCCCCGCTGGAGGATGAAGCTGTCTTGGGGCAGTGCGGGGTGGAGCCCCTGTCCACCCTCAAAGTGGCTGGCCGGATGCTAGGAGGTAAAGTCCATGGCTCTCTGGCCCGAGCTGGAAAAGTGAGGGGTCAGACTCCCAAGGTGGCCAAGCAGGAGAAGAAGAAGAAGAAGACAGGGCGTGCTAAGAGGAGGATGCAGTACAACCATCGCTTTGTCAACGTAGTGCCCACCTTTGGCAAGAAGAAGGGCCCCAATGCCAACTCCTAATCCCCTGGTACTTTCTGTCTGTCCCCAATAAAGCCGCTACGACTCTAAAAAAAAAAAAAGAAGTGGAGCAAGTAGAAGCTAATGACTTTATGAAAAACCAAGACACTATTAAACAGTAACAAAGAAATGAAAAAAAAATAGCAATGTGAAATATCTCCTTGAAAAAACCACTGACCTGGAAAATAGAACCAGGAAAGACAATTTGAAAATCATTGGTTTACCTGAAACCCATGACCAGAAAAAGAACTTGGAAAGCATCCTTCAAGAAATCCTCAAAGAAAATTGCCCTGATGTTTTAGAGTCAGGGGGCAAAATAGAACTTGAAAGAATTCACCAATCACCTCTTCAAAAAGATCCCCAAAAGAAAACTCCTAGAAATGTTATTGCCAGGTTCCAGAATACCCAGATAAAG
>CM053593.1:18637285-18696111 GCA_028646575.1 Pseudocheirus occidentalis
GAGGGAAGAAAGGTCATCGTTAAGCTAACAAAAACTAAGCGGGGGGGTGAGGGGGAAGGGAGATTGGGGTGCGCAGGAAGGAGGGACCAAAGCGGCGGAGCCCAGGCGGGGCTGCTGGGGGTGCAGCTGCTGGTGGGGAATGGTGAGGATGGGAGGATTTCAAGGTCTGTACAGACTGATCGCGACGAACAGAATCCCTGAAGTGACTTGGGTTCATCATTCCGCCTTCTCCAGGGACCTGCGGCTCCTGAACCTGCATCCGCTCTGCGCATGCGTCCTGCCCGGCCTACCGTAAGCGCCCCGAGGGCAGGCGGGGGACTTTCACTTTTTGTCTTACCCTCCCCGCACCCGCCCCAACATCCGGTCTAGTAAGGAGTGCTTGTTGACTAAATGACTGATGTTTGGGGAATCTGGCCAGTTTAGGGAGATTGTCAGTTCGAGAATATTTCTGTGATTTCATTCAAGTAGAGTCCAGTTTCCATCAGCTTTGGGGAGTTCGGTCAAGGTCGGGGCTTTTCCAGGACCTTTGGGGTGACCATCGAAATGGGGGCTTTCTCGTCAGCCACAGTTTGGGGTGACTACGCGATCAGGACGAGGCCGCTGCTGTGAGGAGCCGGTGATTCCCTGGGCCCGCCGGGGGCGGGGCCTCTGGGCGTCCCGCCCCCTAAGGGTCACGTGAAAGGCGCTCTGCGGCCGCTCGCTCGTCGCCTCCCCCGCCCCTCCCCGGAAGGAGCGCCTTCCGGGAGCGGCGCAGGGCGGAGGGCAACATGGCTGCACTCCGCCGCGCCTGAGCCCCGCGAGCCCCAGAGCGCGCGCCGGCAGCCGCGGCCCGAGCAGCCTGAGCCTGGGCCTCGCTCTGGCCCCGCGGCGGCGGCGGCGGCGGCGTCAGGCGGGCTCGCGCAGGGCGCGGGGGCGCGCGCGGCCCCGGGAGCAGGCAGCGGCAGCGGCAGCGGCGGCGGCGGCTGGAACGGCCTGAGCGGCCCGGCCCGGCCATGGAGACGGAGGAGGAGCAGCACATGACGACGCTGCTGTGCATGGGCTTCTCGGAGCCGGGCGCCATCCGCCGCGCGCTGCACCTGGCCAAGAACGACATCAACGAGGCCGTGGCGCTGCTCACCCACGAGCGCCCGGGCCTCGACTACGGCTCCTACGAGTCCATGGACAGCGGCGGCCCCGGGGGGCCCGGGCCCGGTGGCGGCGGCGGCCCCGGGGGGCTCGGGCCCGGGCCCGGCGGCGGCCCGCGCGGCGACAGCGGCGGCGACGGCCACGACCCGGGCCGCAGCGGGCCCGCGGGCGGAGGAGGCGGCGGTGGCGGCGGCTTCGACCCCCCGCCCGCCTACCACGAGGTGGTGGAGACCGAGGTGAGGGCGCCCGGGCCCGGCGGGGGGCGCTGCGGCCCCTGGGCACGTGGGGCGGGGGAGGGGGCCGGGGCCCAGCTGGGAGCCGGCCTGCCACATCGCCGGGGGTCCTGGGGGGCGGCCCCTGCGAGATGGATGCCGGGGCGTCCGAGCGGCCCGGGGCCAGCCGGGGTCCCCTGGGGTGAGGGCGGGGCCGCGGTGGCTGGACCGGGGTCACCCCGGCGCCAAGCCTGCCCGGAGCGCGGGGAGCCTTCGGTTCGGGGCCCTGTGACCTTGGGCAGGGCGCCCCGACTTCTGAGACGCGGAGCCTGCCCCCCCCTCTCCACCCCCAGCCGGACTTGCCGTGGGAAAGCCTGGTTCAGCTTTCTGCTCCTACCTATTGCGCGGAGTGACCTTGGAGAAGTCACTTGTCAAGCCGCGGGGGATGCGGAGCTGCCATGGGGGGCCAGAGCGAGGGTGTTGGGAGGGGAAGCTCCCCGGTTTGGGGCCGGGCGGGGGTCTGCCTAGGTCTGGGGACCGGCTGGGCCGAGTGTGGAGGAGGCTCGGCTCCCCTCGGTGCCTGTGTGACCCCCAAGCCTGCGGGGACCCCTGGGGAGCAGGGATCTGGGGGGGCCCGCTGGTGTCCGAGGCCCGGGTTCAGATCCGGCCCAGATGGAGGGCCCTGGGCCAGTCACTAGGCCTCTGTGCCTGGGGAGGCTGGCAGTGGGGCTGCTGCAGCCCTCGTGTGCGGCAGCGCCGGCTCTGCCCCTACACAGAAGCGCTTTTGGACTAGGGGTGCGCGGCCAGACTCCACCTTTGGGGGTCCCCTGCCTGAGTGGGGGCAGGCTGGGATGTTAGAAGCAGGTCCGTAGAGGTGCTGGTGGAGCCCAGAGCCCCGCGGGCTTTTTTCCAAGGGGGGCTCTTCCTGTACCCGAGCCCTCCTTCCATCTCAGTTCTGGAATCTGGCCCTCTTCCCCCCCCCCCCCCCCCCCCCCCCGCCTGGGGGAGGCGGGGCCGGGCCGCCTCAGTCTGCCTTTCCTGTGTGTCACTGGTCACTTGGGGATGTTTCTGTTCCCTGGATGTTCTTTCTTTTCTGTTTTAAAACTATGAACTTCAACCTCAACAGAAAGCGCATTCGGCGTACAGAAGGATGGATCTGCTGTGCAGGGATCTGCTGTCTTGAATGGCAGTTTGGTGGTTTTTAAAAATGTTGTATTCGGTTTGACACAACAGTAAGCCAGCCTGTGCTTCCTCCTCTGCCTCAGTGCTGAACTTCCCCCTGCTCTTTTCTGTGTATTTGTAAATGTTTCATTGATGGTGTTTTTCACTGGAAGTTGTCTAAGATCACAGTATCCCCCCCAGTATCCCCTCCAGACAAGACTTTAATAGAGATCAATTTTTCTTCAATCTTAAAAAATCAGCCCCAGTTTTCGGTGACAGATTAACTTCATTTATTTATTTATTTGCTTTTGCTTTTCACAAGATCTTCAGTAGTCTTGTTGTTTCTGCCATGTTGATCATTTGATCCCCATCCTTAAGGGTATTACTTAGTTGCCTCTTTTTTTTCTTTTATAATTCTTTTTTAAAAATTAATTAATTTTTAGTTTTCAGCATTCACTTCCCCTAAGCTTTTGGATTTTAAATTTTCTCCTACTTCCTCCCCTCCCTTTTCCCCAAGACAGTGTGCAGTCTGATGTAAGCTCTACATATACATTCATATTAAACATTTTCACATTAGTCATGTTGTAAAGGATAGATCAACTTCAGCCTGTTGCTCTGTTAATCCATTTAAAATCAAATGAATTTCCCACCTGCAGCCTTGAATGCCAGGCTTATGAGTTTGGACTTGATACTTGGGGAAGCTGAGTGTCAGGGTGTTGGTATTTGCTCCCTGTGGGCAGAGAAATTGGGCTGGGCTAGGAGAGACTGAAATTCTTCCATGGGAGTAGGAGCTGGGGACAGCCAGGAGCCAGGGAGCAGAGGGACGTGTAGGTCCTTAAGCCTGCTGACTGTGGCTGGTTCTCGGTGAGTCCAGGGGAGACATCAGGGAGGTGACAGTGACATCCCATTTTTTAGGAAGGACATCTGACGTGGCTGTGCAGGGGGGCCAGGGAGAAAGTGGTTTCAGTTCCAGTCTAAGGTGATGAGTCCCTAGAGTTGGAATAGCTCCAAAGGGAAAGAGCCGGAGGCCAGATGTGTAGACTTCATAGGCTCATCTACACAGTCACCAGCCAGTGAAATTTACAGGAGGTCACATTGATAGAACTTTTCTCCAAACATCCCTGTGACGTACAGAATTTACTGTCCTATTTTGTAGGTGAGGAAACAGGTCCAGAGAGGTGCCTGTGGTCACCGCCAGTGGTAGGGAGTAGAGCTGAGTTGACTCTGGGTCTTCTGATTTTCAGATCTAGTGTTCTTTCCTAATACAGGGAGCCCCCCACTTCCTAAGGGACCTCGTATGAAAAAGAGGAAAAGGACATGCCAAAATCACTGGAAGGAAGAGAAGCGGCATGTGTTAATCTTCTGCAGTGTGGGCTTTGCCTCGTGGTGACCCTGGAGTGTGGGTGATAGTACTGTCCTCATTCCACAGATGAGGAAACTGAGGCAAACACATTAAGGGTCTTACAGCTAGAAAGTGTCTGAGGCTTCATTTGAACTCAAGTCTTCCTAACTCCAGTCCCAGGGTTCTGGGCACTCTGCGTAGGACAGTGCTTTTGTTTCTACAAATGGATGATATTTTATTCAAAACCACTTCAACTATATACCTTTAAGCATAAGCCTGAAATAATCTAACCCACTAAACCAAAAAGTGATTGAGTAGAATCAGTTTTCTTTTTTGGCCTAAAGGGATCTTAAGGATGACCAGGTCCAACTTCTTCAAAAATTTTAAAGTTGAGAAGATTGAGGACCAGAGAGGGGAAGCTAAGTCAACTCGTGTTAATCAAGTGCACCGATACAAATTCAAGGGAAAAGAAGGGCATTTCTGACCCTCAGGGGAGAACACAGCACATAGAAAGACCAGAAAGAGGGGTGTTGGGAATGGGGGGGTGCTGGTGGGAATACAGAGAGAATGTCATTGGTGGGGCCCAAAGAGCAACAAAGAGATGGCTGGTCATGAGCAGGTTCTCTTGCTTCTTACCATGTTAGAGACTGGTGCCTCAGGCTTCTCATAGCTTCATACCCCCAGCATCCTTACTATGGAATTCCATACCATTACTATGGAATGCCCCTCTGTGCGGGTGCCCTTGAGTGCCCCAAGCAGCTCCTTGAGTCAGTCAGTCTGGTGTACTTTGAGGCTTTGTTTTAAACAGTAAGTATCTGGAAGTTAATCCTCACTCTGTTGAGGCCAGCTAAAACAACTGCATCAATTGGACAGAGTCCTGTGTCCTCATAGCTGTGATTTCCCTGGTCTGGTCTTCTTTCCAGCGAAGACCTTGGCTCATCCCAACAAGGCTTTGTAGGATTTGCTCTGTATGTCTAGGATGCCAGGGGAACACCCTCCCTGTCAAAGCAGGGCTCCTTATTTGTTCCATCTGGCAGCTTGCTTTTGACATTGCACTCTGTGTGGGATGCTCATTTTTAATTCTTTGGAGATGATTGTGTTTCATGTCTTAATTCATGACAGTCTAGGATGGTGTCCTTAATCTTAGTGATTAAGATGAAGGTTTTCATGAATGCATCAGACATATCAGAAAGAAAGTGCTGTAATGAAGGGATTGACAGGATAAATTTTTTACCAAATTTCTCTACGTTTCATAGTTTTATAGGGCTGATATGCATAACATGCATTAGTCATTCACACTCTTAAGTCTGTTATCAGTGATGTGGCCTGTATCTTAGTATTTTTATCAAAATTCTTTGTCACAAGTTACTTCCACTTTGCACGAGATCTCCTATGACAAGTAAAACAGTTAAGCAAAACTAGGAACAGAGAACTTATCTGAAAGTTTATGTGACATTTCACATATGTAGTACCCCCTTCCCACCTCGCTGTTTAAATAACATTAACAGAAACTTATTTTTTTCTTCACCTCTGCTCCATTGAACAAAAAAAGAAAAAGAATTCTTTTAACATATAGTCTGGCAGAACAAATATCCCCAGTGGCTGACCCTGGAAGCAGAGGTGTCTCATTCTACCACCTGAAGCCGTCAGCAGATGGTCTGTGACACATGCTTAGCTTCCTGGAATTATCACTGGTCACTCTATCAACTGGTTCTTACCGCTTTCAAAGTGGTTGGTTTTGTTTTTTTACAATGTTAAATAAATTAATCTGGTTTTGCTCATTTCATTTATTTATAAAAGTTCTTAAAATTGTTTTTCTAATATTGTTCTTCTGTTTCTGCTCCCTTTGCTCTTACCCAATTTCATGCACGTCTTTCCGCGTCACTTTGATATCTTCTCATTACTTGTTTCTTATAGCACAGTAGTGCTTCCTCACACTCACACACCACAGCTCATTCCAGTCTTGCTTAATTGTAGGATAACCTCACAAGCTGATTTCTTTAACTTCATGCATACGTTCTGTTAACTCATTACTTAAACGTCTTCGTTTGGTATTAGGAGAATTTCTGCTTTGGGATGTGACTCTGCAATGTCATCTCTGTGTATTTTATATTTCTCCTCAGGTCAAACAGGCTTGGGAGTCAGGGCTTCATGTTCTATTTCTTTTTTATTTGCCCCCACTTACAGTTGCCTACTTGGTAAAAAAGCTTGGTATCCATGTAAAGTTAGAAGCAGACTTGAGCACAGTGTTTCAGAGGGTGGGCGCTGGGCACTGGGCACCCTGGAAGGTAGGCACAAAGGGAGGGTGTCTCCCTTTACAGTTGAGGAAACCTCGGCAGGAAGCAGTGGAGCGGCTTGCTCAGGATAACTCAGGTCATCCGACTCTAGGCCCAAGGCTCTGTCCACTGCGCCCCTTGCGACCTCCATGTAAAGGATTTTCTGACACTGAGAGCTCTCCAGAAATGAAATGATCTGCATTAAGGTTATGGTTTTCTTGTCAGGGGAAAGATGGGTAGTCATCTAAAAATGGAAAGACTTTTGTTATTTGGGATGTTGTAGAAAGAGAGTTCCAGAATTGAGGGATTCAAAAGATAGAAGGGACCAGTAGCCATCAGTCCAGTCAGTACAGAAAACAGTCCTCTTGAGAGGCCAGTTAGCTGTTTCCTGTGGGGTCCTGGGCAGGTCACTTACTCCCTCTGTGTCCCATGACCTCCACCTCCCAGTCTCTGATACTGTGAGTCTACACCCCTCCACTGATCTTCCAAGACCATCTGTTCCACTTTTGCATAGTTCTGCAGTCTAACCCTCTTTCATGTTATGGCCCACCTTTAGTGTATCCCTTGTGTCTCCTGCCCCACCCCCCTCTGCATTGCAGACATGGCTTAAACCTTCCGTGTTTGCCCAGGTGCTGCAGTGGTCTGGAAAACAGCACACTGTTAATAGTCATGTGAGTTTGTGTGTGTATGGTGTTCCCTCCACTGTTAGAGTCTCAGCCCCTGTGGGCTGGGCAATTGCTGCTGCTCTCAGAGCTTGGCAGCTGGGCTGGCCCTCAGACAAGAGACATCTTGTCTAAAGGACCTAGGACGGGGACACACACACATACAGACACACACACACAGACACAGACACACACACACCTCCACCCCCACTCCCAGCTGCAGGAGCTCTATACCACAGTGAATGCAAGGCCATGCTCACTGAAAGGTGTGTGTGCTGACCTGTGTCATCCCAAATAACACACGTACACACATAATTACTAATTAGACAGTGAGTGGTTTGTTTGCCACTTCTTTTGTGATTTTTTGCTCCTCAGACAGTAGGCACTAAGGCCTTATCTGTCTGCTCCGTAATGTCGTTCAGCCCAGTAAGACTCACTTCTGTGATGAGTGATTCCCACAGTGATCTCTGAGCTGCAGCACTCGAGTGCTAATGCTGCTTCATTGTCATAATGGTGCTCCTTAGATCAATCCCACTTGCCTGCCTTGAGCCTCTTCCTTTCTTAGCCTCAGCAGAGATAGATAATAGCTAACAACAGTAATAATAGCCAGCATTTATATAGGTTTTAAGATTTGCAAAACATTTTACATCTGTTAACTCATTTGATCCTATAGTGTTTTATGGAAAGACTAGAGAGTTACAGTGGAGAGACCTTATTGCAGAATATTTATTCCTAGCTTGTTCTGGTGCATGGGGATCTAGACAGCTTTAAAATAGATTTTGTGAAACTACGTTTCATATGAACAACACAAAGGAAATTTTTAATGATCTAGGCTGACAGCAAAATTTGCTAGAGAAAGTGACTTTAGTATTACTTAGGCAAGCTTTTAATAAATAAACATTATTAAACCCTTATAGTATGCCAGGCAGTGTGCTGTATGTTGAGGAAAAAAGGGGGTCCCTGGCCCTTTGAATGGGGGAGACAGTGTGACCAGATGCCCAGCCACAGGTGCATGCAGTGTATGCATGTCAGAGGGCCGGCAAGAGCTGAAACAGAGAGGGCCAGGGCTCAGCTTGCATGCTGAGCAGGACAAGCAGGGTGCTGTGTCTGATCCTGGGGCCTGACGGGACAGGCTTGGGGCTGAGGAGGCTCTGGGACGGGTGCTGGAAGAGATATGTGTTCTCGTAGAGTGTGAACGCTTTGTGAGCAGCAGGGGCTGTTGTTGGTTTTCTCTCTGTTTCCCCAGTACCCATATGAGGAGGTAAAAGGTTTAATGAAGGCTTTAATGAAGACTGCACGTGCTGGGCGAGTCTCTTGTAGCTGCTGCTTGGAAAAAAGAATGAGAATGAAGTTCAGTTACATTTGAAGGAAATGGTTTGCTTTGCATGTTCACTTGCAGTGTAGTGAATTCGTTTTGGATTTGATATTGTTGGTACATCCCTTCTCTGGAGCTCAGAGTTCTCCTTTGTAAGATGAGAGGGTTGGACTCCATGATGGCCAAAGGTCCTTCCAGGTGTGGGAGCCTATGAATTCCAAGAAAAAGTGGCAGTTTTACACCATCATAATGGTAATAAGGGCCTACCTGGTACCAGACACTGGGCTGCCAGTCTTTCCCCTCAAGGAGCCGACCTTGTACATTTATGAGTATGTGCTAAAGACCTGTAGGGGAGAAACTGTTGGGCTTTGGGTAGGGGGAGGCCCAGAAGGGAGAGCTTGGGCTGGGTCTAGAACAAATCCGTGAAGCACATCTTGAGGGAACAGGCTCTAAGGTGTTAGACCAGCTGTGGAGAAGGGCTTTGTTGTGTTCAGTACATAAGCATCTTATTCCTTTTTTGGGCAGTCACCAGGTGCAAAGACTGTGCTCCAATGACAACCTGACTGACTGGTCAGACTTCAGATACCTAGCTCAGTGCGCTGAGAACCTGGAAGAAAGAGGGGCTGGGGGAAAAGCAGGTTTCTGAATAGAGTCCCAACACCCAGCCTCTAGCAGAGTGAGGCTCTTCACCTATTTTGTGTCCTGGACCTCTTTGGTCTCCACTCTGGTGAAATCTCTGGATCCCTGCTCAGAATAGTGCTTTAAATGCATAAAATAAAATAGACAGATCACAAGGAATATTAGTTGTCCTGAAATACAGCTATTAAAATATCTGAAAGGTTGCAGACTCTAGAAAGGTTGGCTGCTTTCTACTCTAAGGAGAAAGCACTTGCCAACCTCCTTATCGGTTTGCCTGACCCACAGCAGATAAGATGCAGTGAGCAGACTGAAGAAGGCAGATAATCCGTAGGACATGTGCTTAAAGTTGAGGAACAGTTCTTCTAAAGCCTCAGAAAGGTACATTTAGAAAAAGTAGGGATTTATATTCTGATGGTGTTAGAAGGCTGCTGCTGCAGCCTCCCCGAGTGGGTGGGCACCATGAGCTCACTCACTGCAAAGCAGAGGCCGCCTGGATTGAGAAAGCACACAGTCACTGAAAAGGTACTAACCTCATAGCTTATTTTCAGTATATATTTTCTCAGGAGATTCTTCTTACACCTGTTAACACAAGCAGGGCCTGTGGAATTCAGAAGGAAGCCTTCTCTTCCAAGGTTGAGAGCCATAGGTGAAGAGTAGTGTTTCTCAGTTGTCCTATGAACTCCTGGGTGTTGGTTGTGCTTAGAGAACATGCTAAGATGATTAAATATGAAATTAACAACAATATTTTTGGGGAATTAAAAAAATAAAAATACAGATAAATTCTTTTCATTCTCATGTCTAGTATTTCTTCTTTATTTTAGGGATATTTTGTATTCATATTTCTTTCTCCTTTCCCTGTACTATCCCTAGCTCCCAGGTAGCGTTTATGGAATCTTTTAGTGCATTGAAAATTCAAAATGTTCTGTGGCCAAATTAGTTTGGGAAAACTAGTTTAGAAGTGAGACGGGAAGCTCTCATTGTATTATAGCTCAGCACACTAATGAATAGTCACCAGGAAAGGGTGTTTATTCTGCATAAGAAAGCATAACCCTTGTCACCAATAGGCACCGTCATGGGAAACAACAGACCTGCTTTGGTTTTTCCTGAAAATGTTTACCTCATTCTGTATCTTGAACCAACTCTCCCCTCTCCCCCTTCCCTCTGCCAGCCTGTGTAACTGTGCCACTCATCAGAGCACTTCAGCCCTTCAGAGTGTTTGTTACGGTGTAAAAAGTATTTTCTGGTTCACTCGGCATCACTTAACACAAGTCTTTGCAGATTTCTCTAAATCCATCTCTTTCATCTTTTCTTATGACACAGTAGTATTCTGTTAGGTTAAAGCCATTCCCTTATGGATGGGTAACCTTTGAGATAACAACAGAAATAATGATAATGACATTTAGGTGTCAGCAACTGTGTTAAGCACTTTACAATCATTATCTCATGGGGATGTAGATGCTAATGTTGTCGCCATTTTTCAGATGAGGAAGCTGAGATGAACTTAGGTTAAGTGACTTGCCCAAGGTTGCACTGTTAGGAAGTGCCTGAGGCTGGATTTGAACTTTGTGAGTTTGAAGCCAGCATTTAATCCAGGGTGTCAACAAGTTTCCATTTCTTAGCCATTGCAAAAAGAGCTTTTCCTTTTTCTTTAGTCTCTTTGGGATCTAGACCTGTTGATATTATTGGATCAAAGGGTATGCACAGTTTAATGACTATTGGGGCACATTTCTGAAATGCTTTCCCTGAACATCTGGACAAATGTGTCTTTTTTAAAAAAAAAAAAAAGCCTCTCCAAGTCTTTGTCATTTTTGTCAATCTTATGGGCACGAGGTGGAATTTCTGAGTTGCATTTCTCTAATCATTAGTGTGGGGGAGCATTTTTTCCAAAAGACTGTTGATAGATTAGATTTCTTTCTTTGAAAACTGCCTATTCTTATCCTGTGACCATTTGTCATTTTGAGAATCACTCTTATTCTTGCAAATTTGAATCAATCCCTTATAGATCTTGGGAATGAGATGTTTATCAGAGAGGCTTGCTGCAAAGATTTCTTTTCCAGTTACCTGTTTCCCTTCTAATTTTAGCTGCATTTAATATATTAAAAAATTTTTTTCATCCAGAATGGCTTATAGAAAGAAAAAAATGTTATTTAAGGAGTATCATTGAGTTGTGCAGGGATCCTCACCCTTTTTTGGATCCATGGCTTGAGACTGTAGCTTTCTCAGATAATCTTCCCACTTCCTATTCATCATGAAAGGAAATCATTCTAGAGTTTATGATGTAGAGACATTCACTAAGAAATGAAATAAAATATTACTTTTTCATGTTGAAAATTTAGTGCTTAACATTTTTAATATGAAATTATTAAATGTTTATCAGAACACAGTAAAATAAATTAGTTAGACCCTTGAATTTGTTTCTTGTCCACTAATAGTTTATTCTTGATAGAGCTTTTGAAAGAGATGCCCTCATATCATGGTCAGTTTGTTTCCTTAGATTCATCTAGATTGAGAATACTACCAAGAATCTTGAGTCATAGAGATAAGTTATTAGACATGGAATTAAAGTCTTGTCTTGTGAACACATTCAGTAAAAAATGGAATCAGCTTCGAAGTTTATATCACAGATTTTACATATTATTTGTTAATAATTTTTGGGAGAATTGTTTGGAAATCAGTGTGGAGTTTCTCGTTATCATTGAGATTGACTCAATTTTCACTGGATCATTTCTTTTTTCTCAAGCTCAATTTGAAAAGGGTTTCATATCCAAATCTCATTGATTTGGTCTGTTCAGGAGGAATAATTCCTTTCTCTCTACCTTGTCCCCCCTCCCCTGCCCACCACCATCCTTAGACTTTTTTACTTTTTCAATAAGATAATATAGTTATTTACTAAGTGTTTAGAACAGTATGTCTTCTATACAAATATCAAGAGCCTTCATGATTCCTTGGAAGATGTACCAACAGAAATAGCCATATTTAATGATAAAACAGAGATTGCTGTTTGTCCAAAGCGCAGGCCACATCCCTGGAGAAGACACAGGTGCAGTGTCTGTCTGCCACGTGCTCTTGTTTGTGAATGCCATTGTGTTCATTGAATTAAGCCTGAGGACATCCAAAGCTTCTGCAGGAGATGTCCTTGTGGCTCATCCTTCCACCCAGGAAAAGTCCAGTGGGTGAAGAATGTTCATTGCCCAGATGGGCAGCCTGCTCTACAGCAATACTGGGAATTGGGCCAGCAAACCAGTGAGTGCTTCCTTGGTGCCTTCTATAAGCCCAGTAAATGGCAAAGGCCAGAGTGGTTTGGGGGATTTGGGGGCCAATCCAGTGTGTGTACCACCATGGGTTCTGAATCTTCTTGGTGTGGGAGCCCCCCTCTATCATTGTGCATCATAACTTGTGCGGGCCTTGTGGTCCTGTGTAATCAAATTCTTTAACTCTCTGAACCATGGGACATGTCAGTCTGAGCACCTTTCTAGCTCTGGGTATAAGGTGCCAGGGTTCTTTCCCATATCTGCATGCATGTGCCAAAGAAGACCAACCCTGTGAGCCAGAGATATACCTCTGGGTTTAATCTTTTGTGGAGACCAGTGCTGCCCACCTGTTAGGCCCTGTCTGTGGGGAAAAAAGAATTCTGGGTCTCAGCCTGACCTTTAGTTGGTTTTCCTGGAATCACTTTGGAATGTCAGCTGTGTGCAAAGGGTTAGCTCCATTGGCCTCCTTGCTGTTCCTTGAACTCAACACTCTCTCCCACTGCCCTGTACATTGTTATTGACTGTCCCCTGTGTGTGGAACTTAGTCCATTCCCTGGCTTCCTTCAAGTCCCCTTCTAGGGGAAAAAAATTAGACTATGAACTTCAAAAGCAGAGCCTGTCTCACTTTTCTGTTTGTGTCCCCTGTGCTTTGTATAGACTACAGTTCATTCATTCATTCATTCATTCATTCATTTGACTTTTATCAGATTTTGACTGTAAACATTCTCCTAGCAATTTCCTACTCTAGCTGCACTGGATTTTTTGTGACTGAAATGTTCTGTCTTATGGTCATCCTTTTCTTTTGTTCTGTTAAGAATGCTCCCCCCAACCAGATTGGTACATATAGCATGGATAATTGTGTTACATTTTCTTTTGTTGTCATGTATTTGTTAAAAAATGGATTTAGCTCCCATATCCATTTTTCAGCTATTGTGGTATAGAGTACAAATTGCTGAGCTAACACTAATTGGCAAAGCCAAATTGTCTTCTAATTTTCCTAGGAATTCTTTTCACCTAGAGTTTGTCCCTCAGTTTATGTTCTTAGTTTATCCAACACTGGGTTGCTGTGTTCACTGGGCAGGTTTTGCTTGGCTAATTTGTTCCAATGATCTTTTCAGTTTAACCAGTATTCATATTTTGACAAGTGTTATTTTATTGGCATCTGATAACGTTAGATTCCTTTCATTCCATTCATGCTTTTTTATTATTCCCCTTAAAAGTTATAGAATTTTTTTTTTCTCATAGAATCTTCTTTTTTCTGTTTCTGAAAAGCAGCCCCTTGGCAGTTTGATTGCTTTAGCACTGAAATCTGTAAATGGATTTAGGTGGTATGCTCATTTTTATTATATTGGTGCAGCGTTCCCATGGAGAGTAAATCTCTCCATCGGTAAGCATTTATTAAGTGCTTGCTGTATGCCAGGAACAGCCTGACATACTTGGAATGCAGATAAAGGCAGAAATCATCCTTGCCCTTAAGGAGCTCTCATTGCAGAGTGGAAGGGCGAGGCAGGTAATTGGGTTGGTAAAGAACGGAGAGGAAACGCAGCAGCCGAAGAAGGTGTCCTGGGCATGGGGAAGCTAAGAGGCCTTGGTGATTTGGGAAGGCGTTCCAGGCATGGGGCACCACCAGGGCAAAGGCACTGACTGGGCTCTGCTGGGACTGTGCTCCGGTATAGCCAGGTTATAGATTGTGTAGATGGGAACGCAGGACAAACTGGAGTGCAGCAGGGGTCCGGCTTATGAAGAACTTTACATACCCGCAGAGGCCCTTGTATTTGGGCCTGAGGGCAACAGGGAACCCCTGGGGTTGAGTCAGTAAGGAGGTGGTCAAACCTCCCTTAGAAAAAAAGCCGCTTTCTCTGACATTCTGGGAAACTGGACATGGGAGACGAGTGGGGGTGTAAAGGAGGAGAAGCTAACTCTGGGGGAACTGGAAGGGTGATGCTGTCCTCCAGAGGAGTCAGGGAGAGACAGAGACAGAGAGTGTGTGTGTCTGTGCCCCTGCGTACGCGTGTGCTGTTTTGTGATTCATGACCTGAGCTGAGGAAAGAGACCAGATGGGGGATCCTTGGCATAGACGCGCTCATTGAGCTCCCTGCAGCTTCTGAGATCCCCAGGTGAGATAGAATAAAGAGTAAAGGTACTAAGTCTTTCGGATATTGTGGACCCTCTGGTGAAACCCACGGCCCCCTTCTCTGAATGTCTTCAAATGGATACAATCAGATGTGTAGGATAACAGGAAACCTGTCATATCGAAATACTGTTATTTTAAAAGTTCAAAGACGACAAAGTGAAGGACCTCTGGTGTAGAGGGAAAGGAGAAAGGGTCCCTAGGCCTATGCTCAGAGGCACCCTGGCGACCTGGCCCCTGACGGAGCAGGAGGGGAGGCTTGAAGAAAAGCCATGGAGCCCTGTCGGGAGTCCAAAGGCTGTGGGGATGAGGACTGAGAAAAAGCCACAGAGGGGAAGAGACGCACCGGCGGGTGGTCGAATAAAACCGCAGGGCAGCGTCGGCTCTGTCCGGACACTGCCACAGACGGACTGCTCGCAGCGGCTCGCCTTTCTGTAAATAGCTGTTGTGCCTCTGCAGGGCTTTCTCCTCTCAGCACGCCGTGGGCCAGCCAGTGCCGCTACGGTCGTTGTCTTGGCAGATGAGAGAACCGGAGCCGCGCTGGTGTGGCGCGCGTGTCACACGTGTGTAAGGCGGCTTTGTACAGATGAGCTCGGGCCCTGTGCGGCTTAGTGCGCGTGCTCAGGCTTCCCTGCCGCGTCATTTACCTGCCTGCCCCTTTGGCGGGATGCTGCTGCTCTGTCTGATAGTATGTTTGCACCTCTTGATTTTTGGATCACGTGGCGTGTGCTACATGATGGTTTCAGCCCCCGATTCCTCCTCTAAACATTCGCATGGAATGGATTACTTGGTTGTAGCAGGTCGGTGGCTTGGGGTTTTCTGTCCTATCCTGTCTTTTTCCTTGAATAGAAGCGTAAAATTCTCTTGCATTTAAACCCATAATTGTTAGACTTGTGTTTCCCCTCATTTAATCCTTTTGTATGCCACTTTCATTTAAATCAGTATGTGGTCTCTGCTCATAACATTGCTTACACTGATTTGATCCTAGTTTTTTTTCCCCTCTGTTTTTATCTTTTTTTCCCTGCTTCCATATTCTAGCCTAGGCTTGTTAAGATTTCTTAAATTATTATTGTCTTAACTCCTTTTTAATTTTCTCTTTTTTACTTTCTCTTCTACCCCACGTAGGAGCGTAGTTCAGAACTTTTCCTTTCCCTTCACCCCCACTTTATCTTATCTTGAGAAACATTCATTGCTCACTCTTTTCTAAGAAATATTCATTTACTTCTCCCTCTTTATTCTGTTTTCTAGGTTGGCATTTTAGTCTATTCTGAAATAGACTTGGGTTGTTTGCTTACATGGTCTTTATTATGCAGCTCATTCTGGGTAGAGCTTTGAGTGGACAAAACTTTTGTTCTGTCTTAGGCCTCATTTATCTATTGGTACAATCATGTATCGTGCCCCTTCTCCTCCTCCTCCTTTGTTACTTTATTATTGAGGCCTTTTTGTGACGAGACCCTCACAGCTCAGTTGATGAAGGAGGTGATGTGGTATGGTGGGATGCCATTTCCTACCTGTCCTACTCCAGATCTTAGCATTCAGCTCATTTACTTTGTGCTATCTCTGGATTCATTTCCCCTGGCCTCGTGGGTTCTGATCATCCTCTCCTGTGGCATTGGCAGTGTTTGTTATAGGAGGCATAATCCTTGCTCAGAAAAGGGTTTCTCGCAAGGTCTCTCCTGCCACCACCACCACCCCCACACCCAGTACAGCCCATTCCCAGGCCCCTGTGCACATGCATCCTCCCCAGCCCCCCAGGGGGAG
This sequence comes from Pseudocheirus occidentalis, assembly GCA_028646575.1. NCBI lineage: Eukaryota > Metazoa > Chordata > Mammalia > Diprotodontia > Pseudocheiridae > Pseudocheirus > Pseudocheirus occidentalis. The sequence goes on from CM053593.1 coordinate 18,653,161, forward strand.
TGCTCTCTGACCCACCTCCTGCACTTCACTCCAAGTCATTTCTCTCTCTGTTTTTAACTAACTCTTCTCTCAAAACTAAACCAGCTTCTTTATGCCACTGGGCCCATGACTGTCTTCTAAGCCCTCCCTCACTCTCCTAGTAATTCCCTTAACAGATAACTTGAGTTTACTTTTCTGGTGTTCGTTCTTTTTCCTCCCGAATCTTGTATCCACTCATCATTTAGTGTTCTAGGCGTTGTACTACGTCCTCCAGGAGCTTACGTTCTAATGGGGGAGATGGTACATTAGAGGGGACGGAAAGGGTAGAGTTGGGGAAGAAGGTGGTAGCCGTGTTCAGGGGCCTGGTGGCCAAGTCCCCGAGTGAAGTGCTCTGAAGGCTCTGGGCCCTTTCCCAAAGCAGAGGATGTCCTGTCCTTAAAGTGAATTGCTTTGATGGGCATAGAGCTTGCGCTTTCTCAACCCAGCAGACATTTTTATAGAACTGTAAGAAATAATACTGAGATCCTCATTAGTGTCTAATAGGCTAAAATTGACATCTTTTTGAGGCCGATGAATACTGGATCGAGATGCATCTTAGGTGCATAGAAATTTAAAATCACCTTGGATGGCTTTGGGGACCTAGCAGTAGGAAACAGGCATTTCTTTGGTTATCGTCCTTATGCCCAAGGATATATTCCTTTTTTTAGATTTCCTACACTTAGAATTACAGTGTTAGCTTTGATTGAAAATCAAACCCTTCACTCTTAAGCAAGGATGTGAGGGTTTACAATGATGGTAGAATTATGGAATTTTTTAATTCAAAGAGATCTTGGAGATCATCTTAACCAGTCCCTTCCTCTTATAGAGAAGGAAATGGATAGGATTTGAGCCCAGGTCTTCCTGACTCCAGGCCCAGCACTGTAAAACTGTGGTGGGCCCCACCCACCCAGCAGCCAAACTGATTAAGCTCAAAACTATTACAGTTTCTTTTTATTATTAAGGATAAAATGAGTAAATTCTGCTGTCATCTAATTGCTATAATTTCCTCATTTAACTGAAAATGGAAAAAAAAATCTATCTCCAGTGTTTTTCATCCAAGCAAGGATTGGATAAATTTTTAAACTCCAAAATTCACATTTCTGTGCCCCATTTCTGTGGTAGATGGGGATTAAAAATTTAGCTTGAGACTGAACTCTAAGCTCATGATTTTCAAACATTTTCAGTACAAAACTGCGCATCTGTGCTTATGTACCTGCTTTTGTTTGGTACCAAAAATGTTTAATCAAAATAAAAGTTTGTGGCATTTTGATCTCACAATTGTCGTTTTAGTTGCGATTAAAGAAAAATCTTTTTTTGTGATTCTTAACATGGAATACACCCTGAAGATAGTATTGGGTCCTGTGAGTAGTTTTTTGTTTTTTAAATCTACATTTTGTATGACGTAAAATTTGGACCAACTCATAGACTAACTGAAAAATTCTTTGAGTCTCTGGATCATACTGAAAAGATCAATCTTTTGATCAATCAATGAGTCTTTTTTTTTAAGTGAAAAAATGTACTACAAATAATGCTTTGCTTTTTTTTTTCTTTAAACAAATGATAAAGGCCTGGGTTGCTAGCTATATACGTTTTTAACATTTTCAGAATTTGCTAAGTTGTCAGTATTACACATAACCAGAAGACATCCTTAATTTATTTCAAACCAAAAATGTATTATCATTAATTTATTAACACCTTTTATTGTTAAATATTTTTAAATGTAAACTTTAAAGACTCATCCTGGCCTTGTTAACTTTATGGCAAACTTAAAGCTACACCATAGCACACATTTCAAATAAAAAAAATTAAGCAACATTCAGTGATGATTCATGCTCTTGTTAGTGTATATTAATCCATTGTCACTTCTGATGGGTCACTGTTCACCTCGGGTTAATTTTAGTAAAAAATAAAGTGTGCACAGTCTTAAAGGGGAAAAATGATCCTGTTAGTGTGGCCTCCGCAGTAAACTCACAAGTCTGTCACCAGTGGGAGCTTGTGAGTCATTTAGAAATACTCCGGGTTCTATTATACTGAAAGCATCCCAAATAATCCTTAAATAGCACTTTCTGTTACAGCTTCATGTTTCCCTTCACTCCTATGTTGAATTCCATTTGCGAATAGCAGCAGCTCTTTACCATTGACCCTTGAGGATGGTAACCAGCTGTCTTCCTCAACTTTTATTCTTTCTTGACCATTCTCAGTAATTCCCTTGTAATGATTTTTCTTTCATTGATCATTTTAGTAATCACTGGTGTGGATTTGAAGTTACCCATACCACAGCCACCAGATTATGGGAACGAGAAGAAAAAAAAGATGTTCACGTCCCATTAAACCAAGTGGAATAAATCCTGTGCCACATGAAGAAAATATACTTCCCCCATGAAAATCCCATAAAGGCAGAGGCCTTTGCTTCTGTCTCCCCAAGTTCCTCTTAAGCTTCCAAAAAAAAAATCCTCAAATGGGACTTGAGGAGACAAATGAAAATATCCATCCCACCAAAAAATTCCCCTGAAGACATCATCATCTTGGGTCCAGAATGTGGATTCCTATTGAATGACTTCAGCATCCACCATCTAATCCTTTTCTTTATTTGTTACCTTTCCTGGTTTTTTAGAACCTCAGCAACTGACTTGAATGCCCTCTTTGCTTCTTTATTTTCAGGATTTGTATCCAGACCCCACATAAGTGTCAGTTTATGAAAACAAAAGAGTATCTTCCCATCGTACCCAACAAAAAATTTTTAAAGCGTCTGTTATTTCATACTGATATGTAACTATTCCTGGGATTGATATTTTTTAAGAACACTCATTACTTTGTTAGGAACCCTTTTTTTGATACTTTGCCAGATTAAGAACTCTGAAAAGAATGTATAGCCTACACCAGTTGGTAATACTTTGATGATGTATAATCATTTTCCAGAAATAAAGTAATCGAATATTTCAAAAATAGGTCATAAATTTATATTTGAGAAAACGCCAACTAAATTTTGGCAGTAAACATGTTACTCAGCTTATGTCATGTGCACCGATGTGAACAGAGAATTAAGTATAATGAGGACAGGCTGGTTGGTTTTCATTACCTGCCACATAATTTAGCTTTAGCTGTCTCTACTTGACAGATAGTGCCTGAGCTGAAAGTACTCCAAGTATTCATAAAACAGATCACAGTGTAATTACATTACAAATATAACAAAAGTTACAGTATAGTGTATAGTGACTAGAATACCAGAGGTATTAAAATTTCTTTCTGAGGATTAAAAAAATGCCGTTTTGTAACACTAAAAATATTTTTCTTCCTTCTCTCTTTTGGGGTAGTAGAATGGTAAATGTTCATAAATAATTAAAGATACTTCAGGTTTGGTGTAACTAAGATTGGTGTGATATACTCATTTTCTTGGAGATAAAGTTTTGGTTTTTAGACTAAAAATTGAGCTAATAAACTTTTCCTTAATAGATGTTCTTTTGGTTATGGCATGGTGCAGTCACTAGTGGGAAAAGAACTGTATTTAAATTCGGAGGACCTGAGTTTTATTGTCTATTTATTTATTTATTGACTTGTTTATTTACTTTTAGTTTACAAGATTCATTTATGGAATCACTTGAGTTTCAGATTGTCTCCCCTCCCTTCTCTTACCCCCGGTGGTGTACAGTCATGTATGGGATCTGCAAACACTTTCACATTGTACAATAGTTTTGTTGTATAGAAGTGTTGTAACCAATGGAGCGAATAATGTGAAAAGAAAGAGAAAAAAAAAAAAGAAAACCAAACATGGAAGAGAACAATAGCATGTGTTGCTTCAGTCTCCATTTAAACTCTGGTCTTTCTAGATCTTTCTCTGAACGTAAACATCTCCTTCCCTTCGGAGACTTGTAGTAGAGTTGTCTTTTAACTGTGCATTGCTGAGAGGAGTCCAGTTTTTCAAAGTTGGTTGTCACACATATGATGTATCTGTGACTGTACAAATTTTTCCCAGTTCTGCTCTTCTCACTTAGCATCAATTCATATAAGCCTCTCCAGGTAAATATGAAATCCATCTCCTTCCCATTTCTTATAGCACAATAGTATTCCATTCCATTCGTATACCACAGCTTGTTTAGCCATTCCCAATGGATGGGCATCCCCTAAGTTTCCAGTTTTTTGCCATCACAAAGAAAACTGTACTTTCTCTATGTCCCCTTCTCTCTACTTACACAGCTGCTATCCCAGGCCAGGTCCTCATGACTCCTCCCTCAATCACTGCACTGCAGTTGGGGTCTCTGCCTACACTTCACTATAGCCCTTCTTCCACACAGCTGGCCTCCACAGTCTGCCCGCCTCAGTAAGCTTCAGAGGCTCCAGGATCAAATGAAAAGTCTTTTGGCATTTAAACCTCTTTACAATCTGGTCCCTTGGTGCACTTTTCAATCTTCTTACGTTCTAATTCCCTCCAGGAACTCCTAACACCCCTCTATGGCTGGTCTCTGCTTTTCCCCACACCTCCCTGTCCTTGCTTCCAACTTCGCACTCTAAGAATCCCTGGGCTTCCTGTGGAATTTGCTGAAGCATGACCTTCTCCTCCCTCAGACCTTTCCTGTTCCCCATGCTATCCCCTCTAAGGAGGCACCTAGTCCACAGGGACATCTTACCTTCTGATTGAGGTTTGTCTTCCCCATTAGAACACAAGCTCCTTGTGGGCAGAGACTGTTTTTGCTTTTTCTTTCCCCTTAGCTGTGCTATGCAGATAATAAGCAGTCAGGTAATGACTACTGGCTGACTGGTAGCAGGACTGTGACATCAGGATAAAGGAAGCAGGGGTGAGGAACCTACCTTACTCATACAGTTCAGAACCTTCTTTACAAAGTAAACACCTCAAAGTGTAACCTGGGGCACCGAGAGGTTAAGTGACTTGCCCAGGATCCCATGGCCAGTAAGTGGCAGAGGCGAGTGGGGAAGCACCTTTATAAGGAGTAACAACAGAAAGCACCCAAGGAACACATCACTGGCCAGCAATTGGGAATCGACGGCCTCTTCCTCTGAGCTCCGGTGTGGCAGACTTTGCACAGCATCTTTAGGGAATATGGATAATCCCGATCATTTTATCACAAACCACACCCTAGTTTTCCAAAGCTCGCTGTTGCCATTCAGCTGTTCGACTCCTTGTGACCCCATTGGGGGTTTTCTTGGCAAAGCCACAGTTCTCGCTTCCACACGGCAACTTTCCCATTTGTGATTTTACCATATTGCGGGTCAGCATGAGAAGTTAAATGGGAATTTTGGAGGAGTTTTGCAGAAGTTGTGGATGACGTGTGAAGGCCTGCAGGCTACTCAGAGCCTGTGATCAAATCCTTAACTCACATTTCACAATAAGGTACGGGTAATATCCCTGCTGTGAAGGGAGAACCAAAGAAATTTTACTTGGATTTTCCATGTCGAGGGGAATCAGTGGAATGGCGTCCCTACTGCCCACCATGTTGGAGGGCCAGCTGTAAAAGATTTGGCAGCAGTGGAGTGCTCACCTGGGTGCATGCAGGAAGGAGGATGAGCCTATCAGCTCTCATAAGGAAATCAGGAAAGTGGATGAGTTGGAAGATGAGTTTTGTTTTGGGCATGTTGAGTTTGGAATGCTTATTGGACATCATTTCAAAATGTAGAACAACGTTTTGTGTTGCAAAGGTATACCTCAGGAGAGAAGCTGGGTTGGATAAATAGATCTGGGAATCACGGCCACCAAGCTTCCTAATAGTCTCACAGCGAGGATGAGGTGTCGGGAGAAGGGCTTTTATATTGATCCTCAAGATGGTAGGGAACCACTTGTAGGTGCAGGGGTGACATATTCTGGGATGTCCAGGAGGGATTAGGTCTGGATCAATAGATCTGGGAATCATCCTGTGCACGGGAACCGGTAAGATCACCAAATAAAATAGTATAAGGGGAGAAGAGGGCCCAAAGTTAGAGGGTGTGACCTGGAAAAAGATCCAGCCAAGGAGATCGAGAAAGAGCAGTTGGACAGGTAGGAGGAGAACCAGAAGAGGAGGCTCAGGTCAGAGAGAAGGATGGAGAAGAGGCCTCTGGATTTGGTGACCAAGACACCTTCAGTGGCTTTTGAGAAAGCAGTTTTCTTTGAATAATATACTGGAAAAACCCTAAGCAGTTGTGTTTGTTCTTTTTTTTTTTTAAGTTGTGTTTGTTCTTAATGAGCAGAATTTCAGGGTCCTACATTGGCTTAATGGGTAATGAACATAACAGCAACAATGGCTAGCATTCATATAGCATTATACATTTTTCAGAGTGCTTTACAGATACTGTTTCCTTCTATTTTTACGCCAACCCTAGAAGGCATTTGCCATGGTAGGTCCCACTTTACAGGGGCAGGGGCAGGATACTCCGGTGATTTTTGTCTTTTAGCCCTTCACTTTATGACCTGGTTTCCCATTTTGGATTGCATCCTTTTTCCAGGCCCTTCTGTCTCATGTAATGCCCATTGTCAGATTTGATGGGGCATTCGGAGACTTTTCTGTTAGTCTCGTGTCAATGAATGTTGATTAATGGAAGTGTGGAATGGCAGTGCTGAGTGTGGCATCTGGCGGTTTGGGCATTGTAAACCTCAGTTTGCTGATTGGGAAACGTGCTGGGGAAGGAGTCAAGATGCTTGAACCCTGTCGACTCTGCAGTTTGTGGCCACTCATTTACAAAGTGAGATGATCTTTAGGTCTCTTCTGACTAATGCTCTAGGTTGGAGGCTGTGTGCAGTTCAGAGGTGGAAGATTTTGTGGTTAGAGGTCATGAGTTTGCATCCTGCCTCGCTGACCATAGCATATCTGACTCCTGGCTTCAGATCCCTCTCTTATAGAAAGGTGGATTTGGAGTAGATGATTTCTGAGGTCACTTTCAGCTTTGTTTCTGTGATTTTATATGATCTCATTTCATAAGCATTTTTTAAATTGTCTAATAGACAAAATTTCAGGTTTTTTCTACAAATCACTGCATTTTACTTCTTTCAGTGTGATTGGTAATTCAGAAATGGAGTTTTGCATATTGTACATAATCAGAAAACTGCATTTTCCATCATGTTCATAGTTGGCATTATTCCCCTTTTTTCATATTTTGTCTTTCCCCCAGTTACATGTAAAGACAATTTTTAACATTCATTTAAAAAAAATTTTGAATTCTGAATTTTCTCTCTTCCTTCCCTCTCCTCCCTTCCCCCTCCTTGAGATGGTAAGCCATTTGATAGAAGTTATATATCATGTAAATGATATATCATGTAAAATAATACATACGTGTAATCATGTAAAACATTCCCATATTTGTCATGTTGTAAAAGAAGAAAAAGACCAAGTGGAAAAAAAAAATAGAAATTGAAAAATAGTCTGCTTGTATCTGCATTCAGACTCCGTCAGTTCTTTCTGTGGATGTGGGTAGCATTTTTCATGGTGAGTCCTTTGAAGCTGTCTTTGTTGTATTGCTGAGAAGAGCTCAGTCATTGTACACTGCTGCTGGTCTTGACATCAGTTCATAGAAGTCTTTTGAGGCTTTTCTGACATCATCCTGCTCATCATTATAGCACAGTGGTATTCTATCACATCTTGTTTAGCCTAATTGATGGGCATCCCCTCGATTTCCAGTCCTTGGCCGCCACAAAAAGAATTGCTATAAACATTTTTGTACATGAAGGTCCTCACATTTCCTGTGATCTTGTTGGGTTTCAGACCTAGCAGTGGTATTGCTGGGTCAAAGGGTATGTCCAGTTTTGTAGGCTTTTGGGCAGTTCCAGATTGTTCTCCAGAATTGTTGGAGCAGTTCACAAATTCACCAGCCGTTTATCAGTGTCCCAGTGTTCCCACGTCCCATCCAACATCAGTAAAGAATCACTAGAAATGTTCGTTTTACTTACGTGAAGTTTGGGGTTTGTTTTTCCAGTTCTGCAGTTCCGTTGTATGATTTCTGTTTTTCCTCATTAGAAGACTTCCCATTGAAATCTGTGGCTGCTTTGCACCTGTGCCATTAAGTCCCTTGAGGTACTCACTCCAAGGAGTCCTGCAGACTTTGCTTTACCACCTCCCTCCAGTGAGGGGGGAGCCCACGTCCTCGAGCCAGTGCTCAGCTTTGGAGTGTTTTTGGACTATTCTCGTTGTTAAGAGATTGTCCTCATCTCAAGTCTGAATCCACCTCTCCTCAGTTTTCCCGGCTGATCCTTGTCCTACCCATGGGGCCATATATACAGAACAAGGCAGTTCCCTCTTCTAATAGATACGCCCTTAGTGTACTTGAAAGCAGCTGCCTAACCCAGTCTCTTACACTTGCTTCCTGTCTTTATATTTTATTATCGACAGCTCATTCACTACCAGGTGTTTTCTTTTTGGCCTCAGCAAGTTCTGAAGCTTGATTGCAGTCTGTGCCCACAGGAAGAGAACCTATACTGATGTTCTTCCCTTTTGAAGTATTGAAGTGTCTTTGCATCAGAACAAAAACAGAAAAGCTAAAGATACTCTTAATGCTCCCTTGTGGTGCTTAATGATGAGAAGGAAGGCAAACATTGCCACATTCCAAGGTGGGAGTGTAGGGAGGGCCCGATTTTGTCTTTGTATGCGGGTGTCAGCAAGGCTTGCTTATTTTTTTCTTTAAATTTCTTTATTTTTTTCCTTTATTTTTTCCACAAGCTTTTGAGTTCACAAACTCCACCTCTTCCTCTCCCCTCCCCATGGCGGCATGCAGATATAGGCTCTACAAATACCTTCACATTAAACATTAGTCAAGTTGTAAAGAAGAATCATAACCAATAGAATGAACAATGAGAAAGAAGAAACAAAAAAAAAAAATTAAAAAAAAAAAGAGGCCAGGTAGTTGGCTTCAGTCTGCATTCAGACTCTAATGCTCTTTGATCTGTATGTGCATAGCCCTTTCCATCATGAGTCTTTTGGAGTTGTCTTATAGCCTGGTATTGCCGAGAGGAGCCCAGTCTATCAAAAGTTAGTTGTCACAGATATGTTGTGTCTGTAATGATGTCCAAAGTTCTCCTGGTTCTGCTCCCCTCACTACCATCAGTTCATAGAAGTCTTTCCAGGTTATCACGAAGTCTGTCTGCTCCTCAATTCTTACAGCACAGTAGTATTCCATTACATTCATGTACCACAGATTGCCCAATGGATGGGCATCCCCTTGATTTCCAGTTATTTGCCACCACAAAAAGAGCTGCTCTAAATATTTTTGTACGTACAGGTCCTTTTCCCACTCCTACTGTCTCTTTGGCATACAGCCCCAGAAGTGATGCTACTGGGTCAAAGGGCATGCACACTTTTATAGCCCTTTGGGCATAGAACGGTTGGATCCATTCACGATTCTGCCAACAATTTCTAATTTTCCCACATCTTCTCCAGCATTTATAAATATCCTGTTTTGTCATGTTAGTCAATCAGATGGATGAGACGTGGTACCTCAGAGTTGTTTTGATTTTCCTTTCTCTAATCAATAGTGATTCAGAGCACTTTTTCATATGATTGTAGATATCTTTCATTTTTTTTCCTCTGAAAACTACGTGTTCATGTCCTTTGACAAGGCTTGTGTGTTGATCAACTCATATAAACATAGATCTTTTTTTTTTGTTTTGTTTTTTTGGAAGGGGGAGGGCAGGGCAATTGGGATTAAGTAACTTACCCAAGATCACACAGTTAGTAAGTGTTAAGTGTCTGAGGCCTCATCCGAGCTCAGGGCCTCCTGACTTCAGGGCCGACACTCCACTCACTGTGCCACCTAGCCACCCCAACATGGATCTTTACAGACAAAATACCACAGTCTGCTTACGCTAGCTACATTGCTTGCCGCTTGAGCTACAAATTCTTTAAAATCAGTGTGGTCTGGTAGAAAGAACTTTGCAATCAGGGAACACAGGGTTCAAAATTCTGGGTTGGTTACTACTGCCTGTGTGATTCTGGGGTTTTTATGGCACTGCTTTCTCTCTCGGTTCCCCTCTTGTTATATGCCTTCTCAGCCTGCCTTTTTGGAACATTCTCCACATCCAGCTGTTGGCCGGGCCTTCTTTACTTCTTGTCCTGTGTTTGGTGGCCTCAGCACCACTGGGCTTTTATGAGCTTAAGCTTTCTCTTAAGTAGCTCCAGTCTGTCTTACTCTGTCTTAGGGCATTTAACAGGCCATTCATCCCTAACTTGGGTAAATACTCTCCCCCTTTCTATTTCTCTTTCCCTTATCTGTCTTTGCTTACTTTGATTTTTCTCCCTAGGCTCTCGTTCTGTGGGCCAGACTGCAGTCAGACTTCTGAAGTTGCTAGGGCCACAAAAAAGGTCACCTGGTGCTGAAGGATTTGATCTGGCAGCTGACACTTAAGAAATACTTCTAACTAATAGTACCAATGGCCAGCATTTGTGTACTGCTTTCCGGACGCTAAAATGCTATGGAAAGCATTTTACAGTTATAATCTCATGTGATCTTCATAACAACCCTTTACAACTGGGTGCTATTATTACCTCCATTTTAAAGAGGAGAACACTCATTCCAACAGAGGTTAGGTGACTTGCCCCTGGTCACACAACTTCTGAATGAACTCAGGTCTTCTGGTACCAGGCCTTCGCCTTCATTGTGCCCCCTGCTTACTCTCTGGCTGTCTGACCATTGGCTCCATTGAGTTTAATTATATTATCTCTACAGATGACTCTGAGATCTATATATCCAGCCCCAGCCTCTGTTCTGAGATCCTGTCTTATAAACCACCTATTGGACTTTTAAAATATGGTTGTCCTATGAGCATCTCAAACTCATCATGCTGAAAGAGAATTCATTATCTTATTCCTAAATTCCAGCTTAACCCTTTCTGTCAAAGGCGGCACCATCATCCAGCCAGTCTCATTCCTTCATTCTCAGCTCCTCACTCTCCCTCACTTCTCATGTTCCCTCATTTTCCAACTCCTCCAGTGTTGACAGCTAAAACCCTAGCTCCAGCTCTTAGCACCTCTCAGCTGGACCATTTTCTGGCTTCCTAATTGGTTTCCCTACCTCATTCTAATCAATAATTTAAGAAGACTTTATTGAGCACCTACTATGTGTGAGGAATTGTGCTGGGCTCTTCATTACCACTGGGTCATCTCTTCCCTTTAATCCTCTCCTCATTTTTTCTGGGCTATAAAATCAGGTGACTAAATTCTACTTGTTAGTAGAATTGTCTAAAATAAGCACCATGTGGCTGTCTGTAAAGGCCTGAGAGCCTCTCCTGTGAATGAAATACATAAGCTAATAGAAAAACAAAAGTGAAACACCCCCGGCTCTGGAAGAGCTTACATTCTAGTAGGGAAAACAAGATACGCAGAAACCCATCACAGACATGGGATGGAAGGGAAAGCTTTGTGGTAAGCTGAGTCTTGTAAGAAACCAGGAATTCCAAGAGGTGAGAGTGAAGAGGAAGGAGAATGTTGCAGGGGTGGGGGACACACAGCCCAGATGCCAGAGAGGGTGTGTCATGGGTGGGAGTCACCACGAAGTCCAGTGTGCCCAGACTAGAGGGCCAGTCACTTGCCCTTGCTTAGCTCCTGTTTCCTCCTCTTCAAAATGGAGAGCATACTGGCCCCTGCCTCCCAGGTTGATTCGAGGATCATTTGTGATCATAAATCCAATGTGCTCTGCAGCCTTTCAAGTGCTATAAAATGGTAGGTACTACTAAAAAGGACTTGAAATCATCCTGGAAAGGAATAATGGGGCCAGTTTGTGACGATTTTCAAGTACCCAACACCGGGATGTGCTGAGTAGGGGCTTTACAGGGGTGGGGGTGTGCTTCCCCTTGGCAGCCTCAGAGATGGGTTGGAGTGAGGAGGTGCTTCAGGCAGTGAGACTAATCTGACCTAAAAATGCCAAGGGCTGACTTGAAAGAGTTGGTTTCCTGTGTCCTTTTTCTGTAGTTTTATTTAGTTTGATAATCTTTGTGAGATCAGTGAAAGAAAGCATAAACCATTAGACATCTTCCCAAGAGTGATGATGATGAGGAGGTCATTGAGGGCACCGGGGTGTGCTTGTGCACAGGGGTGTCTGAAACTTGAAGGTTTCGGTACATTACCCCTAGTCACACAGCTTCAGAGTGCCCGGGGTCATGTTGGAGCTCAGAATTCAAGCTTTCTGAATCCAAGCCTGGAACTCCACTGTACCACCTGTTTGCTATTCTAGGTAACTGATCCCACTGGATAATTACAGGTGTAGTGATGACTCAAGTATACATTCTGGGGAAAACAGCATATAAAGATTCAGGTGCATGCACCAGGTAGGGGTGTGTTGTGTGTGTGTATATGTGTGTTATACACACACACAGAGATTAGATAAAGGTAATTGGAGAGGGGAAAGTCTTAAAAACTGAGTAGAACTGGGAAAAACTTCCTGAGTGAGGTATTATTTGAACTGAATCTTGAAGGAAACCAGGGAAGCTAATGGGATGGGGGACTGGGGAGCAGAGAAAAATGCATTACTAGCATGGGGGACAGCCAGTGAGTATAGAAGCCTAGAGATGGGAGTAAGGGACAACAAAGAAAGACTTTATAGCTAGATTATAGAGTGGGTAGAGTTAAGCTAAGTGTATGAAGATTTTAAAGGTAGGACAAGTCCATGGTATAAGAGTTTTAAATGTCAAACTGAAAACTGCATATTTGATCCTTGGCAGTAGGGAGCCACTGGAGTTTCTTGAGTAGGGAGTGACTGACATGTGAGACAGACACTTTAGGAAAATTATTTTGAAAGCTAGATGGAGGATAGATTGGAATGGAGACAGACCTGAGGCAAGAAGACTATTTTTTTTCTTTTGTATGCACTTTATGCTTTATTGCACTTGTTTTATATCTTTGTTCTTAAACAAATCCTGACTTTTTTTCCCAAAATTTTATTTTAGACTCAAATGCCAGAACACAAATAGAAAAAAAGAAACAAAAACATATCATAAAAAACAAAAACTTAAATACAAAGTTAGAAAGAAATAAAAACATGTCACATGCAAAGCATAATATAAGAAAGGACTCGAAATGTATAACAATACATTTTCATTTCAAGAAAGCCTATATGATCAATAATATTCGTTGTATTGAGAATTGTCCATCTTTTCTTTGCTTCCTTGTGAGTTTTCTTTTGGTTTCTGCTATGCACTTTTTTTAAATAAATTTTTAAAATTTGTTTTCTTGTTTACATCATTTATTTTCATGAGATTTTTGAATTACAAATTTTCTCCCCATCTTTCCCCTGCTCCAACCCTAAAACAGCGATCCCACTGTAAAGCCCCTCCCCTGCTCTGCTCTCTAACTTTCTGGTAGGGCAGGGAGGGTCTCCCTGCTCCAGCCCCTGTATATCTTAATTCCTAGTTGCACGTATTGTAGAACTTTAAATTCTCAATTATTTTGATTCCTCCCTTGTCACCCATCCCCACCGGAAGGACAATCAATTCAATACAGGCTGTAGATGTGTGATTATACAGGACATCGTCATAGTGGACATATTGTGACAGTGATCATATCAAGAAAACTAGTTTGAAGGTCTGGAGTTACATACCTTCTGAAAGCCAAGATACTCAGATTTAGAAGTGAGGGAGGGAACAAAGGCCATTTTTAGGTAAGGAGAGAATTTGTATTCAAGATGTGTTCCTAGATTCCTCATGTTTCTACTTCTAGTAATAACAAATATACAGAGAAAATCACAAAACCACTGCAAATTAATATCACCTACATTCAGCTGGTATTCATTTCATTTTCCCACTCACCACAGTGGCTATTTAACATTTTTTCATCCCTCCTTAAATCTCTGTTGGCACGGCCATTTTCCAAGAGCTCCTCTTCTCATCTCACACACATCATGGTAGCTGTTTACCCTTACTCTCCTTCATAGGCTCTCACCCAAAGAAGTAGCCTTCAGCCCTTCTCCTTTACAAAAGAAAACCCCTCTCACGCAGCCTGGGTCCCAGTCCAGCTTGTCTTTTCCAGTAGATTGCCCACTCTGGTAATCCTCATCTCTTTAATCTTCCAGCTTCTTTTTTGGTACTGTATAAACAGGCCCTGGCCTCTCCCCCCCCCCCCCCAATCTTTTTTCTCATACTGAGAAAAGTTTCATAAGTTACTATTATTGTTTTTCCATGTAGGCATGTAAATAGTTCATCTTTGATAAGTTTCTTATGGTTTCTTCTGTGTTTACCTTCTCATGCTTCTTGTGTTTGAGTGCCTGATTTTCTTTTCAGTTCTGGTTTTTTTCATCAAGAATGCTTGAAAGTCTTCTACCTCACTAAATGACCATATTCTCCCCTGGAATGTTATACTTAATTTTGCTGGGTAGGTGATTCTTGGTTTTAATCCTAGCTCCATTGATCTCCAGAATATCATATTCCAGGCCCTTTGATCCCTTAATGTATAAGCTGCTAGATCCTAGGTTATCCTGATTTTGTTTCCACAGTATTCAGATTGCTTCCTCTTGTCACCCTGTAGTATTTTCTCTTTGATCTGGGAACTCTGGAACCTGGCTATAACATTCCTAGGAGTTTTCTCTGGGGATCTTTTTCGAGAGGTGTTCAGTGAATTCTTCCAAGTTCTATTTTGTCCTCTGGTTCTAAAATATCAGGGCAATTTTCCTTGAGAATTTCTTGAAGTTCTTTTTATGATCATGGCTTTCAGGTAGTCCAATAATTTTTAAATTGTCTCTCCTGGATCTATTTTCCAGGTCAGTGTTTTTTTTCAAGGAGATATTTCACGTTGCCTTCTGTTGTTTTGTTGTTTTTTTTTTTCATTTGTTTGGATCTGTTTAATAGTATCTTGATTTCTCATAAAGTCATTTGCTTCCATGTGCTCCACTCTAATTCTGAAGGAATTAGTCTCTTCAGAAAGCTTTTGAGATTCTTTTTCCATCTGGCAAATTCTACTTTTTAAGGCATTCTTCTCATTGGCTTTTTGGGCCCCTTTTGCCATTTGAGTTTATTTTTTAAGGTGTTATTTTCTTCAGTCAGGTTGTTGACTTTATCTTCATGATTTTCTTGCATTATTCTCATTTCTCTTCCCAATTTTTCCTCCATTTCTCTTATTTGGTTTTCAAAATCCTTGTTAAGCTCCTCTGTGGCCTGTAACCAGTCTTCATGTTTCTTGGAAGCTTTTGATGCAGGAGTTCTGACTGTGTTGTCTTCCTTCCATTCATTGCTTTGATCCTTTTTGTCCCCCAAAAAGGATTCTAGAGTTCAGTTGCTGTTCTTCCTTTGCTTCCTTTGCCTGCTCATGTTGCCTGACTTTTGGGCTCAGTAGGACTCTGCTTCCAGAGGGGAGAGCTCTGTCCCAAATCGCTGTCCCAACTGCTAGAATTATTGGGAGGCTCCTGCAGCTCCCACCATCTTTGGCTCACTGAAAATGCAGTCCAGGACCGCCACCCAAAACCACGATCCAGATCCAGGCCACTCAGTACAAGAGCACTTAGCCTCTGAATGATTTCTTGGTCCCCCTGCAGTCTGCAGCTCCAGGAGCTGCATGGACCTGCCTCTGCCCCTTCCTTGCCCTGGAGGCAGTTCAGCCAGACTGCTTTTCTCCCCCAAATTTAGCTGAGTTCCACTGACCTTTCGCTTAGTCCTTGTATCTTATGGCTTGATAATTCTGGAAACTGCCACAACTGCTGCTGATCTACTCCCCTGAAGGCTCCAGATGCAGCTTGTCCTGGCCATCCCCCGGGGCCAAGCGGTGGTTTTAGGTTGCGCTGGTTTTGGCTCCCAGGGTGCTTCAGTGAGCCCTTTGTGCTGAGCTGCCTTCAGTGAAAGGTGTGTTTTTCTCTATTTTTGTGAATTTTGGAGCCCTAAAATTTGTTTAGAGTTGTATTTTATGGGATTTGAGGTGGCTGTGTGGGAGCTGCGGAGCCTTGTTGCTTCTATGCCACCATCTTGGCTCTGCTCCTCTCCTCTCTCCTCCCCAAACCCCAATCTTTAAGAAATTCCCACCTGGTCTGATCATCCCCACCAGCTACTTCTTCATTCCTTATCCCTTTTATAATTAAACTCTCTGAGGAAGCCATCTACACTAAGTTCCTCCACTTCCTCTTCTCATTTGATTTTAAACCACCTGCTGTCTGCCCTCTGATGCCCGTCACGCCGGTCACTTCTATTGCAATTACTAGTGATCTCTTAATTGTCAAATCTCATGGCCTTTTCTCAGTCTTCTTCATTCTTGACCTTTCTGCAACTTGTGATATTTGATCTACTGAGTTAGGCATCTCCCAGGGCTGTGTCCTCACCCTCTTCTCCTTCCAGATTATCTCACTCCTATGACCTTATCCACTCCCTTGTGTCAGATCTGTTTGTCTAGTCTTGCCCTCCAACTATTCCTCACCTCTTGCCTTGGGGACATTTCAGCCTCAAATCTAGAACAGAAGTTAGTATCCTTCCTCCTAAGCCCTCTCCTCTTCCTGACTTTGCTGTTATTGTCCAGGACACCACCATCTTCCTAGTCACCCAGGCTTGAGCTCTATTGTCATCCTTGATTCCTGCCTGGTACTCATCCCACATACCAAGTCTTGCCCCTTTTTCCAACATTTGCCTTTCCATTCACATATCTGCTGCCATCCCGATGCACTCTCTCACTGCCTCACTCCTGTACCACTGCAGTAGCCTCCTGATTGGTGTCTCTGCCCACTCCAGCCTGTCCTTCAGTTGTCAAAGTGGCCTTCGGATCACTGTACAGATCACCACTCTTGACTGTTTGCTAGATTTCAGTGGCCCCCTATTGCCTCCAGGATCAAATGAAAAAACGTCTGGCTTTTAAAACCCTTCACAAGCTGACCTTCCCGGTCTTCTTACAGCTAACCCCCTTCCACATACTCAACAACCCCCCAGAGTCGGTGTCCTTGCTGTCTCTCTTACATAAACTCTGTCCTCCAATTCTGTGCTTTTCACTGTCTGACCTTCCACTTGTGGAATGATTTTCCTCTTTACATTTGCTTCTATTTTCTAATTCCTTCAAGAATCTGCTCCGATTCCCTTTCAGAAGGCCATTCCCAGGCCTCCATTGCCAATTGAAATTACTTCCTCTGGCCACTCTGTATATATCTGTGTCTTACATGAGCATAGCTGTATGTACCCAGTCTCTCACTTTAGAGAATTGCCCTAGAGGGCAAGGATTGTGTTTCTGTGTTTCTTTGTATCCCCAGTACTTTTTTTTTTAAATTATTTCTTTTTTCCACTTTATTGTCCATTTATTGCACAAATAAGTTACACCTGAATGAACTGGCACAGCAACTACTGTGCCCCCCAAACCAGCTATATCCTGTAGCCCATAGCCAACAGGGCAGAAGGAACAGAGATACAACATGCAACACAGCAAAGAACTGGAGAAACACAGAGAAGCCTGGCCTGGCTGCTCAACCCCCCATCCTACCAGCCCCCTTCCCTCAGGGCAATGGGCAGATCCCCAGCACTTCTTAACAAAGTGTTGGCCTATGGGAAATGCTTAATCAGTCTTGTTGACTAACTAGTAACAAAGTTCAGAGGATGTGTTTTTGAAGTATATACTCATTTCTAAGACTGTCAAGTACAGAGACAATTCCTTTGTGAAGTTCTCTATATAGATGAAATCTTACTTTGGGACCAAAACAAAAAATCTTTTCTGTGTTAACACCGATATCATAGAATGCATATTGTGTGCAGTTCTAGCTGCATCTCCATTTTTGGGACCTCCAAAATACCTGTTGACTTCATAAGTGAATAATAGCTGCAATGTGCCAACTCTGGAAAATGTCAGCTAAAAAAAGCCCTCTTGGGCAGTGTGAAGTTTGGTCCTGCCATTGCCAATAACTTGTAAAAAGGGGGATGCCATCACCTTGCCGTTTTGGTGCCACTTTAAGAAAACTTCAGTTTAAGTATTTTTTAGTGGTTGATGGAAAGTCAAATAATCTTTTAAAAAATTCGACAGAATATTCTATTAAAGTCATCTCCCTTTATGTATTTACATACTTGTTTACAGCTGATGCACCATTTTTAAATAAAGTTCAGTAGATATTTTATTTGTCTTGACTTAACATAGATTAAAAGAGATCAAGATGTTTAAGGAACAAAAAAGAACACTGAGGTTCAGGAGCTATTTGTGGCAGAAGGGTCCAGTTTAACACTTGAAAGACACTATATGGACAGAAGCTACTTAATTATAGGCTACCTCATCACTCCATCATACTGACATTTCTGTCTCTATTTCATTAGCTACCTCTTCTAGCACTTAGGTCTTTTTAAGGAATCAACCATACATAAATCTTAAAAGTCATTTAAATCATATTCTGGGGTTAGATTATAGTTCCATAATTTGAAACATCTGTCATGTTAAGAATTTGAGGATATACCTCTTACACTTTATCTCTGGATTTATCTCAAGATTCTTTTTTTTTTAAAAGGCTTACATTACTTAAGAAAATAATTCATCCTAAATTACTAGAACGGTACAGTATTTCTCTCCTGGGAATATGCCTGTGGGATTCTACATAGCCAGGTGACACAGTGGTGAGGGCACCGGGCCTGGAGTCAGGGAGACCCGAGTTAAAATTCTGCCTTAGACTCTTCCTAGCTGACAAGTCACTGAACTTCTGCCTTGCTTTGTCTCCTCAGTTATAGAAAGAAGGATAATAACAGTGCCCACCTTCCAAGGTGGTATCTGTGAAGCCCCTAGCACGTTGCCTGGGACATGGGTATGGGGTGTGTGTGTGTTAACTGTTGTCACAACTCCAAGTGCTACTTGTTGTTATCATACAGATAATACAAGGAAATGTTCTTAAGAAACCTTTTGCAAAGATGATGTAGTGTCAGGGGTAGAGACCCCTGCACTGAGCTAGTGGGAGGGAGTAATTTTACCTCTGAGTTCCCTCTGCCTTTGAAATGACAGATCCAATTCTTATCTGTATGCTTTTAGCAAATGCATTTCTGAACATGTTTGTAAATAACTTTAATTTTGTTCATTGAAGCTTATTCCCTTGATTTACAGAATTATTTTAGAGATATTTAACCTTCATTTCTTTCATTTGTCATCAATCTTACCACTCTAGCTTTGTCATTTCAAAGCCAACCTTCCTATCCTCTCCACCCTGTTCAACAACTGATTGGATAGCACAGGGGATAGAATTAGGGACCTTAGTACAAGTTCAATGTGAACCACAAACCCTGGGCTTTATTAAGAGAAGTCAGGCTTCCAGAAATTAGAAGGCAGTATTCCCACTCTATTCTTGCCCTGGTCAGTCCACCTTTGGAGTACTGTGTTCTGTTCTGGGCATCACAGTTCAAAAAGAAGGTTGCTAAGTTAAGAAAGCCTTCTGAGATACACAAATTAAAACAACTCTGAGATAGCCACCGCACACCTATCAGAGTGGTGTTAAAGGGGATGTGGGAAAACTGAAACACAAACGCACTCTTGGTAGAGTTGTGAACTGATCCAGCCATTCTAAAGAGCAATTGGTAACCATGCCCAAAGGGCCATAAAACCGATCATAAAAACCTTTGATCCAGCAATACCACTGCTAGGTCTATATCCCAAAGACGTCCAGGGGAAGAAAAAAAAAAGGAAAAAGGACTTGTACAAAAATATTTATAGTAGGTTGGTTTGGGTTTGTTTTGTTTTGTTTTTTTGTGATGACCAAGAATTGGAAATCAAAGGGGTGCCCATCCATAGGGGAATGACCAAACAAGGTGTGGCTTATGATTGTAACAGAATATTAATTGTGCTATGGGAGACGATGAGCAGGTTGATTTCAGAAAATCCTGGGAAAATTTGCTGAGGGATAGTGATGTGAAAAGAAGCAGGAGAACGTTGTGTATTGTTCTTGAATGCCTTAGCTAGTCTCAGCAATAAGATAATGCAGGGCAGTCCCAAAGGACTCGGGAAGAAGCACACGCTCGCTCTGCCTCCAGAGAAGAAACTGCCACCCATCCGACACATGCTGAAACATGTGGTTTTTCACTCTTTCATTTTTTTCTTTGAATCTTCTTTTACAAAATGACCAATATGGAAATGTTTTACATAATTCCACGCTTGTAGCCTATGTTCGATTGCTTACTGGGAGGGGAAGGATAGAATTTGGAACTCAAAGCTTTAAATAATTAAATTGTTAAAGAGAGAGAGAGAGAGAGAGAGAGAGAGAGAGAGAGAGAGAGAGAGAGAGAGAGAGAGAGAGAGAGAGAAAGGAAAACAATGGAGACAATTTACAAAGAAAAAAAACCTTTTCAGGAAAATCAGAGTGGCTAGGGCCTCCAGGCTGTGCCGTGTGAAGATTGCCTGAAGGAGCTGTGAGAGCCCGGATTTGAAAGACCGATTCCATGGGATTCCTTGTGTTTGGCCCCACAGGGCAGAACCTGGAGCCTGGCAGGGAAATGGTCTAGAGACAAATGTGAACAGTCTGTATCAGGAGCCAGTGACAGGCTCTGCCTCATTGGAAGTCTTTGGGCACAGCCTGGATGACCGCTACTCATCAAGTTCTGCATAGGATGGACTAGATGGCTTCTTCTGTTCATTCCAGCTCTGAAATTTGTGATTCATAATGAACTTGGAAAACCCTTGCTTAGATTTTCAAAGGAACTGCCCTGGGTATTGAAAGTTTCATATATTAAGAAGCAGCTTAGTAGAGAATTGTTTTGAAAAACAATTAATGACCGTAACTGCTTTAAAGGCATTCGAAACCTTAGTGACTACTTTGATGAATAACTAAATTTCTAAAAATCACAGGTATCTCTGTCATTCTTTTATTATTTATTTTGGAAGTTAAATAATATATAATATAGTTAAAATTTGAATTTGTCGTTTGAGTCAATAAAATTTGTTTTCTTCAACCTTATGTTTGCAGAAGAATGATGAAAATGGCAACTGCTCTGGAGACAACATTGAGTTTCCTACAACCAACTTATATGAACTAGAGAGCCGCGTTCTGACTGACCATTGGTCCATCCCTTACAAACGGGAAGAATCACTGGGAAAGTGCCTGATAGCTTCTGCCCGACTTGCAAGGCTGGGTGAGTTTTTCCTCTGTGGGTGAAGGGGAGAGTTACTTCATGATATATAAAGATTCCAGTAGAAGAGCAGGGCAGAGAAGCGGGGTCCTGGGGATTTAGCCTGGCCATGTATTTTCCTTGGACAATATTTACATTGATAAAAAGTTCTCTCTTTAGCGGGTGGCTGGTCTCTGGTGGTAAGAGCTTCAATTGGAGGGCGGGGTCTTCAGTGGACTCTCGAGGAAGCTGGGCCTGCTCCCTTGGATATGGCTGCAAGGACTGAGCTGCACACAGGATGGCTGCCGGTGCCATCCTTATACCCTTCTTCCTGTTGGCCGTTTGTGAGGCTCTTGCCTTATGCCCCTAGACTGTCTCCTTCAAGGTTTGAGAGAAGGTGGTGGTGGAGCTGTGGTGTGGCCCATGGGGCTTCCTGCGTGTCCTCTCTTGTCCTCAGCTCACCTGACAGGGAAGGGAAAGGAGAAGAAGGAACGGGATGAGCATGTGTGGGGCACAGGAGTGGCCTGGCCCTGTGCTGAGCAGTTTACAGATAGATCTCATTTAATCCTTACCATCGTCTTTCAAGGCAAGTGCTGCTGTCAGTCTCATTTGGCAGTTGAGGAAACTGAGGCCCACAGAGGGTAAGTGACTTGCCCCAGGGTCACACCACTAGTACATACCTGAAGCTTGAGATGAAC
This sequence comes from Pseudocheirus occidentalis, assembly GCA_028646575.1. Lineage (NCBI taxonomy): Eukaryota > Metazoa > Chordata > Mammalia > Diprotodontia > Pseudocheiridae > Pseudocheirus > Pseudocheirus occidentalis. The sequence continues at coordinate 18,674,803 of CM053593.1, forward strand.
AACTGATGCCAGGCCCCATGTGCTAGCTACCACGCCACCTGGGGTAGGCTCTCACTCTAGGGCTGCCAGCAGCTGGCTTTTCAGCCTGGAGCAAGCCACCTTGCCTCTGCCTGTCTCTTCATGTTCTAGATAAGATGCTTAATGTGTGATAAGGTGCTGCATAGATGTGGTGGCCCTGCTATTATCTGTAGAGTCAAGTGAGGAGACTCCTGGAACCTTCTGTGCTCCTCTTGCTCTCAAATGATGTGATTCTGTGCTGTAAGATTGGTTCATTCAGTTGGTATTTGAATTTCCTGTACATTTCATTAACGATATCTCATGAGGGAAATTGTGACTTGCCCAGGGTCACACAGCTTATTAAAACCTCAGGTCTTTCTGACTCCCAGCTGCAGAGCCCTTATACATTGTACCATTCAGTCGTAAGTTTTTTCTGTTATACTTCAAGTTAGATGCCATTTTAAGTGTTAAAGTATTTAAAAGCTCATCATTCATAACCCCAAGTGTCACTGAGAAAATATTGATATTAAAATGACAAGCTTTTGAGGCATCAGAAAATTGGGGTGCATTCAGCTTTTCCAGTGCAATTCGGCTGGATTTCCTCATTCATTTCTGGTCTCCACGCCTACTTTGTGGAAATTTCTTTGTTCCCACATGCATCTTGAAACTACATGAGGCTATGATCATGCCCAGTAGAAAAGATTTTGTTGTTGTTGCCTTTGGGGCTGCCCTGATGCCCCTCGGTGCCCCTCAGATGGCCCTTCAGGGGCCCTCCCAGGGAGAACACAAGTGGGAGGGCTTGGCTGCATCCTCTCTACGCTTTCCTTCCTCATCCATCAGGATTTCTCTTGCAGTCTGTTTATTCTCTCCTGCAGGACAAAGATCACATTAAGACGACGAGTTATTGCAATGAAGATTCAGAACTTTAGGGTGCTTAGCATTTTCTCTGCCTTTTCTGCTCTTGTCCACTTTTATTCTGCAAGTGTGAAGGACTTGCTTAGACTGGGACAGTCTTGTAGCTTTGTTGTTTTCATGGAAGCATGGAGTCCTGTTCCATGGCCTTATAATGGTGTGGAAGTGGCCCTGCTTCTGCAAGTCCCTGTCCTTAGGGTGCCAGGTTCCACAGCTCTTAGAGTGGATGAGCCCTACCAGGGCTTGAGTGCCTGTGCTCTGAGAAGCATCCAAGCTAGGATTTGGGAGGTTTATCACCAGTCTGGCCATAGAATGAGGACTATATGTAGTTTATTCTGCATTTATTAAGCATCTGTTGTGGGTCAGACTCTATGATACCCACTGGAGATATAGAAACCAAAACAGATGTTCCAAGCCCTCAGGGATCGTACAGTCTAATGGGGGGAGACGGCACAGAGAAGAAAGCTGAAAAGCGGGTAGGAAAGGGGGGCCAGGCACAGAGGAAGATGCTGGATGAGGGCACAGGTGAGAAGTCAGAAGTCCAAAGGAGTGAGTTAAGTGGGCAGTGCAGAGATGGCCGTGCTGCGGCCCCTCTTCCAGTGGAGCTTCTGGAGCCCGTGACTCCACCCTGCGTCTTCTCTCTTCCATCTGCTCTGCAGCCTTGCCCTCCTTCTTTTCCCTTCAGCGCTGCCTAAACAGACACACACCTCCGCTGTTGTTGTCCACTTACCTGGCCTACTTTCACCTTCACGGACCCAGGGCACACTCCTCCTCATCCTCCTACACACCTTGTTTCTCATCTACACATAACATCATTTTTTTGACTGGTGCGTTCTCTGCGAGCATGGTGGCTTCTTTGCACCACTACCTGACTTGATTCCGACTTTAAACCTGTTTACTTTGTTTCTCCAGAGTTTTCTCCTGGAGGGTTTCCCCCACCTCTTTGGCTCACTTCCTCTCTAAAAGAGATCACTAAGATTTCCCATGAAATCCCAGCTGTCTTTTCATATCTGCTCTCCCCGAAGCCACATTCCGTGTTTGACTCGTTCCAAATTTTCCTCTTCTACCATAAATTCTAAATAAGACTTAAGTAATCACTTTTCCTTCAAAGTACCCATTATTATTACTCAGCGATCAATTTCTTTTTGTTAGTGAGAATCAGATATCCTGAATAGACTTTCCCTTTCTTGGTTCTGTCACCATTTGAAAAGATAAAAGTTACCATCAAGGTGGAGAAAGAAGTTATTGGACTTTATGGAAGGAAGAGAGCTTCATCAGATATGTCTGCATATTGAAGATTCCCTTGTGCTTCCTTCTACCCCTTTGAGTTGCACAGTGCAAAATGGAGGGCACCCCATTGTTTTCAAAGGTGCAAAATTAGGGTGCTTTTCTTGAACTCTTATATTTTTCTTCTGTCCAGGTGGTCTATAATATGCACATTAAGTAGGTGCTTGTTACATGTTATGTTAAAATGAATTGTTAGCAATTAAATTATATTATAGCAATTTAATTTTTTTTACTACATATCTGTTGTTCCACCATCGAAATATTTGCAATTTATATATAGTTCACTCTGCAAGTATAATGAGTGGTGCTGGATAAATAGTACCATGGGAGAAACCTCAATTAATCTTCCTTTATTGATTCCTAAAGTTTGGGAAGCCTCAGGAAGTCAGGCTCCTGTGAATTCAGTGTTTGCTTTCCACTGAGTTAGAGGAGTTTGCACTTTTGAGTGCTTGGAGGAGAAAGGAAATAGTTAAAAATGTTCTGAACAGGGTTTTCAACTAATAAAGACATTAATGAATTTTAAAAGAAGGTTTTCACTTCCTCTACTGGTTTTTCAGCTGTGATGTATTGGAATGCTCATTGAATTTGGAAGCAGGAGGCTGGATTTTAATTCCAGCTCTGTTACCAACTAGCTGTTTCTCCTGGGGCAGCTTCAGAGTCTCATCTTAGAACTCAGTTTGAGGTTGGCTGAGACATTTCTGAGGTATCTTCCAGTTTTAAGACGGACTCTATTCTCATACATTTATCTTTGTGAAAAGACTATTTCAATATCGAAGTTATTTAAAATGTCTCGCTTTACTATATAATATGATAAAAAAAAGATTTATTAGTTTTAATGGCATGGTTGTTTATATGAATGTATCTTGATCTTTTAGTAGCCTGTTGGTAGGTTTGTTAGGCAGCCATAGTAAACTTCAATCCCAAAGAAACTGTTGCCTCAGTCTCTTGATTGTGCCTATGTTCAAAATGAGTTTTATCATGTTCTGTGTCTTTCTCTACATTTGACATGTAGGATACCCCTCTCTTGTTTTTACTAAGGTCTTTCTGAGTCTGATGAAAATTGTAAAAGATTTGTGGAGCGGTGTATGCCAGAAGCATTTAAAAAGGTGAGTAAAATACTGCAATTCACTTCTGGGTTTGTAATTATAAAAGACCATTTCATGAAAGTTTCCCACCCCATTTAACCAATAAAAACTCTTATTTGAAAAAAGTACAGTGAGTTTCTGGCTTTTAATGTGGTGGTTTATTTCCCTTGATAGCTCTCTATTAGCATGTTCTCTTTTGGCTAATTTTAATATAACTGGGATCTCCTGCTGCTCTACCACTCTGGCTGGTAGAGAGGAGTCCAGAGCTAAGAATACTCAACAATTATTGCATTACAGTTTTGTGCCATATTATGGCAATTTGAAAGTAATAATTCATAAAAGCAGCTATGTGCTTATCTCTCTTGCTGAGAGAGAAAAAAACTCTGCTTAGGCCATTGAAAATAGAATTAAATGAAGTCTTTCAAAGCTATGCGACTGTAATAAAGCGCTCACTTAAGAGCCAGAAGACACAGGCTCCAACCTCTGCTTTACTTACTTCTGTGTAACCTTGGACAAGTCACTGCTTCTCTGGCCTCACTTGGTTGATTTATAAAAAGAGTAGGTTGGAATTTGATCATCTCTAAGTTTTTATCTCAAAGATCAAACATAACAGCTCTTTTTTTTTTGATACCCACTCTTTTTATATTTTCTGGGATAGAGGTGTCAAATATTGGGCTGTACTTGGCCCATAATGCTCTCCAGTGTGGCGGGAATCCGGTTTAAGTGTGATTGGGACATTGAACAAAATAAATAAATCATTAAAAAAGAAATCTATAGACATGTAGTTTTCAAAGTCAGTGTGTGGCCTTCAGGGAACCTCGTGTATGGTTCAGTTGCTGCCATTTCTGTTTGAGTTTGATCCTGCTGATCATAGGCACCTCTGCTCTTGATCCATTTTCTTAAAGTTTCCCACCTGGATTCTCAATCATTCTTCAGCACCTTCTGACTTTTTTTAGCCAAGATTTACCTGACTGTGGCTTTCAATATGGTGATTCTTTTACTTCCTAGTGCATTAAAAATATGGAAACTTTCTTTTTTCACCAAGTTGGGTTATGCTCCTTAATTCCACAAGTAATTATTAAGGCCCTGCACAAGCTTCCATCTAGGAACACAAAGATAAAAACTGAGACAGGCCCTGCCTTCTTGGTGCTTACATTCTGTCATCATCCTCTTTTTAAAAAAATAACAACATGCTTATCTTAAAGTGAATTGACATTTAAATTTGGCTTTTGCTTTTTAAAAGATAGCACTGCTGCTTTAGAGAGCTCAGAAGTCTTTTTTTCTTCACTGGTATTTGACAGGTGGCACCTGTTTGGATTTAGCACATCTAGATGTATGCATAAGTCGCTATACATGTATGAATGAAATTCATTAAATAAGGGACAGTATTCAAAGAAAAATTAAATTCATGACTTAGAAGATCATAGGACTTCAAAGAAAGGAAGGTTTTAGACATTATTGAACCACAAGATTTCTGACAGGTGATACAAAGCAGAAACACGTTGGTAATACTGTGGGGCAGAGAAGGCATTCAGAAAAATTGTGACATCCCAGGACAGTGTAACAAAATGACTTTTTTTCTTCCTCCTTTTTAAAAAATTTGGATCTTTGATTTTATTGGTATAGAGGACTCCTGATGAAATTCATTCTCCCAATGACGATTGCTCCCAAATGTTGTTTTGATTTGTATCAAACCTAATATATCTCTTATAGTCTTAAATTTAACAGGTGTAAATATTAAGTTTTACCCTTGAGTGTTACAGATATAAGATAGGGGAAGGATGGTCAGATAATAACTTGTCAGAGAAAAAGACCTTGGAGCTTTGGGAGTATGCATAGTTGGTAGCTGTGAGAAGTACAAAATCAAATGAAGTCTTGGGTCTTCCTATGAAAGGCCTGGTGTCTGTGAACACAGAGGTGGAATGTTCCCTCTCTTTTCTGCCCTGCTGGATGGGGCAAAGCCCCCACAGCTTCAGCTTCAGCTATGGGGTCTGCTCTATCCCGAGTCAGCTGGGGAGCTGTTGTGCCCAGGATCTTTCGGCCTTGAGCGAAGTGCCCTTGCCAGGCTAAAAACACAACGTTAACGCACAGTGTCTTTGCCCTAGAGAGGAGGGTAGTTCTTGACTCAGTAATGAACTTGCCAGCCTGGTCAGAAGTGGGCTCACATGGACCATAAGGGACGTCCTTGACTTGATGTACACAGTTATAAGGAAACTTTGATTCCCGAGTGGTAGTCTTCCACACTTAAAACACTGGGTTACTTCTCTACAGAGGATCACAGCAGATGACAGGTGGTAAATCCCAAGTCCAGTGGAATATGCCTGGAACTGAGGTGATTTCTTAACCCTCCCCCGACACACACACCCCAAGGATGAGAGAGAGAATGAGCACCCCCAAGCTCTGTGCCACCCAACCAGACATAGTCTGGCAGCAGGGCCCTAGAGAGAGCCCAGAAGGAGAAGCACAAAGAGTCTGTGCAGTCTCCAGGCCCCGGCTGCTTCTGCAGCTGCAGGGCAGGTCAGAGGCTACGACTGCTCCCTGCCCTTCCTGCCTGACCCCCATGAAGCAAACAGTGGTTCCCCTCTTCTCAGGATGCCATATTGAATCAGGAGTATCCTGCCTTAGGAATGTGATAGGAGCCTCTTTGCTCTGGCAGAGTCCAAGTGGAGAGGAGCAGACTCTTCTGTAGCTTCCGTCCCCAAGTCCAGCGGCCAGAAGGTGTCCCTTAGGAATTGTGATACAAAGGGGGAGGTGTGGGGGCCACATCTGGGTAGGGGAAGGTGAGAGGGTCATGAAGGCCTCAGGTTCCTGTGGACGTCTAGGCTAGAGAAGAGAAGAGCAAGGGGGTAGGCTGTCAGGTGGAGAAGGGCTCCTTCTTGGTGGGGGGCAGGCTCAGAGGCAGGTCTGGGCATGGTTGGGGGGTGTGCCCTGAGCTGGGCACCTTCTCCCACCCTCGCCTTCCCGGCCCACTTTCTGTTGTATACACTCTTCCCCTGTCTGACTGTAAGCTCCTTGAGGGCAGGCATGATCTGTTTTATATTTGCATCCCTTGTGCTTCACATATCCTGCCACAGAGGATGGAAAGATTTCTGAGCAATTGGTGGTTCTTTAGGAGTAGAGGAGGCCGCTTCAGGCTCTGGCAGATTTCCCCTTCAGTCAGATTAGGTGGGTGCCAGGAGGGCCCTTTCTCAGACACTGTCGGACGCTGTTCCACAGGGATCACTAAGTAAGTGCCCACAGCTGCCTGCCCGTAGCCCCCAGCCAGACAGTCACTGCCCTCTGAGAGATTATGTTCCATAGGGGGAAAGACCATGGACCAAGTTTATCCACAAGAAGCAGAGGGTAGTTGCTGGGGGCAGGGGGAGGGAGGGAGTGGCTTGCAGAGGTTGAGCCATGAAGGAAGCTCGGGATGGGAAGGGGCAGCTGTGGAGAGAAACATTCCAGACCTCCTGTGAAAGGAGGGGCTCTGTGGAGCGGCCCGCCTTGAGTGGGCCTTTGGTTGCACTGCTGGATGGGAGCTAGGTGTCCGAAGGCTGGAGAGGTCAGTCGGAGGAAGGCCGGGAAGGGCTTTAGATGCCAAGCAGAGAGCCTTTCCAGCTCTGAAATTCTGTGATTCTGAAACTTGTAGAAATCATCTACTCCAACCTACTTGTTTTTACAGAAGAGGAAACTGAGCCCCAAAAGGTTAGATGACTTGTCCAAGGTCAGCCCAGGTAGTAAGTATCACATTGGGGTTGGAGCCGAGGTCACCTGACTCCTGAGCCCGCGCTACCCCCTCCCTCATTTCCCGATCATGCCGTCTCCCGTCCCATGCATGTGTCGTTTGGCCAAGAGAACATTAGGGAATGCATGGATATTGGTGGCCCCGGGTAGGTATGCTGTCCTTGCTGGTTCAAGCAGAGTTGACGGCATCGCCACCATTGCTGCCCCTTTCACCGCGTTCATCTCCCAGCCAAGTCCAGGCCCAATGCTTCCTGCTTCTCTGTGCAGACCAGGCCTTGACCGTCCCTCCTTCCTGATCATTTAAAAGCTATCATGCATGCATGTGGTGGGTCTGTGTCTTCACACAGCTGCATGCTTCCTTCCCCTCATCACCTAAGGCTCCCAGTCTCATCACTTGGAGAAGCATGAGCTTATATAGGCAGGGGCTCACTGACTATATATTCATGTGGCTGGCCATCAGCATATAATGGTTCTTTAAAAATGCTGTTTTCAAGTTCTTAAAATTCATAATTCCCAAGGAATAACAAGGAGCATATTTTGATACCAAAGTTGCATGTGAAACAGTCTCATTTTGATTCATATCAAATCCTTGTGTCTTAATATTTTTTAGCCAAGTAGTATGGCTTAGTTTATATTTGGAAAATTTGGAACTGAGTTTTGCCTCTGAAAAAACATACTATACTTTTGGTCTTAAGAATTGTAATTATTTCAGATTATCCAGTAATTCATGGGTCAATCCTGTTTCATGGTTTTCTTTCTGAAGAGAAATCTTATCAAATACATTATTAAGTAATATTTCATTAGTGGAATCCTCTTATTTAAAACAAACAGCTCAATAGTTTCTTATTTCCTTACTTAAGAGTTGCAAGAGAAAAGTAGAGGAGTAGGCTGGCCTTCTTTGACAAAGGGGAGCATACTTCCCTCTCTAATCTGCAAAAACCCCTTTCCTTTCTCCCTGGGCTTCCGTGCCCCTGTGGTTTTTTTGTATTTAAAATTTCCCTTTGGCTTTTGTGGGGGGTTTTTGTTAGGATTGCAAATTGCTTTGCAAACCTTCAAGTGTTATTGCAGGAGAAACATATGCAGAAAGCATGTATCTATGGAGTCAGTATCTCATGTATACATACACACGCACATGTGTGCGTGCACACACACACATATACACACACATAAGCACGCACACACACACACACACACACAGAGTCTCACTGGATTTAGTGAACCCTGCATGTAGAAAGTGTGGCCTTTCTCTTCAAGCTAAGCTCTAAGCTGTGCTCTTTTCCTACAGTTGCTGACTTCCAGCGCGGTTCACAAGTGGGGCACAGAAATCCATGAGGGCATCTACAACATGCTGATGCTGTTGGTCGATCTGGCTGCAGAGCGGGTCAAGCAAGACCCCGTTCCCATTGGACTACTGGGCGTGCTCACAATGGTACTGTATCTCAGCAGGTGGTTCTTCAGCTTCGATTCTTAAATGCCTACTGATTGAATCAAAAGCCTGCTAAGCAGAGAGTGAAGACTCTTTAGGTCTCTTCCAAGAGTCAGATTTCAGAGGCTAGCTGCAGTGGGAGTAAACAAGGTATTGAAGGTGACCAGAAAGTCAGCAATAAAGCCTGTAGCTCCAGGTGTCTATATGCAACTTCAACAAAGGTAGTCCTAAACTCTTCAGTGCACAGAGGCAAAGAGGACTTTTTGGGGTCAGCTCCATGATTAGAGAATTCAAAAGGAACCAGAAAGAAGGCGATGGGAGCCATGGGACACGTGGTGGTGGTGGTGAGGACACCCATGGCATCAGGGAGGTGATGCCGTGACCTGCAGGGGAATTGGTTGTAAGTAAGGGAGGGCTGTACATAGTCACCAGCCTCACTCTCTCCATCTGGGCACAGTGGCAAGGTCTAGATTAGGACAACTGGAGACAGCCCCCGCTGGGAGCCAAGGTCTTTCCTAGGTCTCAGTTTGACTGAGGCAGTACCCACTCAGTGGTTAAGGCTGAGTAAGAAATGAGGCAGAGAATGGCCTCTTAGCTAGCCAAAAAGAAGTCGGTCTGGGAGGGGAAGATGGAGGTTTTTGGCCAAAACGGAAATGGTTGCTGTTTACACTCACTCTGAGTCAGTCAGGGCCAAACAATGACCAGGTGGGGCCTGGACTGGTACCTTTTGTTGGCCAGTGTATGAGAACCAGAGTCATCTGGCTTTAAGGCATGGTCCTTAAGAGAAAAACAAATCTAAAGGGAGGTGGTGGAGAAGCTGGGGGAAAGATCTATCCAAGTGCAGTCAGTGCCGACTTTGGGCCTGTGGGCGTGGTCTCTGTGGAGCAGGACAATATCATGCTCCCTCGATCATTCCCAAGGCAGACCCCATCAGCAAGGCACGAGCCCAGTTCTATATAACAAGACAAAACTGTTTCCTGCTGTGGTCATTATTGGCCCCTTGTGGACATGGGATTGCATCATCTTAGAGGCTGTGATGTAGGAGGGGGGAAGGAAGGAAGGAAGGAAAGCAAGGTGCCAGTTGGGCTGGCACCTGGGTTTTATGAGAGCTTCTTCATCGGTTCGGGGAAAGGGGAAGGGAGGTCCCATGGCCACCCCAGATTCTACAGGGGAGATCAAGGGTAAAGTGAAAAAGATAGAAAGGAACCTAGCATTCAAGCAATCATCATGAAAACGATTTACTATTGGTCATTTTGGAGAATTAAGCACAGGAAGGGGTCAGAAGAAGCGCAAATTGTTGGCAACCCCTGGGCCAGCATGTCTGAAGGGGTTGGTCCCATTAAGGTATTATGGCTAGGACCCATCAGAGCAGGACAGATTCCCAGCACAGTTCACCAGGCTGGCCTTTGGGTTGGTGAATTCAGGAGCTTGGTGGGAGATGCCCCCTGGCATTTTCCACGAGCCAGTGTACCACTCTTTTCATCCCAGCCTTGTCATGGGCACCTTGAAGGCAGATCCTGCATTGCCTGTGTTCGAAGCCTCTCCTGGGTTGTAGGAGCCAAGCTAGGACTGTGGTGGCACAGGCAGAGCATAGATTGGTGGAATTTGAAGGGCATCAAACACTTAGCTGCTGGGGGACCTAGGGCAAGTCACCAAACTCTCAATTAGACTCAGTTTCCTCATCAATATAGTGTGGATAGTAATAGCACTTACTTCCCAAGGTTAGTGTGCTTGCTTGCTCTCTCCCTCTTTCTCCCCCTCTTTTCCCTCTTTCTCTCTCTCTGTCTGTCTCTCTCCCTCTCCCTCTCTCTGTCACACACACACACACACATGCATGCGCGCACTCGCTCACACACACACACACACACACACACACTCCTTCTCTCCCCCTCTCTCCCCTCCCCTCCTCTCCTCTCCTCTCCTCTCCTCTCTCACACACACACACACACACACTCTTCCTCCCTCTCTCTCACACACACTCTCTCTCCCTCCCCCCCCCCCCCCCCAATAGTGACTCTCAGGTTTGTAGTGGCAGCAGTGAAGGAGGCTGGCTCCTATCTTTCCCTCCCACTCCCAAATATCTTTCCTATCAGGAGTCTGATTCCCTTACTGTCTTTTTTTTTTTTAACAATATTAGAAACCAGATTTTGGATCCTCATGGCTTCTGTTCTTCCTACACAGGAAAGATAGAAAAGATTAAAAGACATTTACATGAGTTTGTATTCCTCCTGTTTTTGTTGCAGCCAGGAAATAAATTTCATATCTTTTCTTGCCATAATGACATTAATGTAGGTCTTCTAGGAAAACAGTTTTATCTTCTTCTCTAAATCTAACATGTGCTGCCATATAAATAAGCAAGAGTCATGTTTCTGTGTTTTCTTTATATCCAGGCTTTCAATCCTGATAATGAATACCATTTTAAAAACCGGATGAAAGTATCTCAGAGAAATTGGGCTGAGATTTTTGGAGAAGGAAATATGTTTGCCATCTCGCCTGTATCTACTTTCCAAAAGGTAGGCTGAGGTCTTTCTCATCTCATTATAGACAGTTCCAGTGAAAGATAGGAAATTTTCTATGTTGCAAACACTTAGTAGAACATAAGAATTGAATTTTTCTTCCCCTGCTTCTTAAGTGACATTGTGTGTGAAGAAGTTTCCCAAGTATGGAATCTCGTGTGATTATTTGCTTGCCAGATATGAGGCTGATGGTGTCTAGATTGAGCCTGTCTGGTTTAACTGGTGGAATTCATTTAACACAGAACTGTGATGGTTATCTGACTGTTCCAGAGGGCTGAATCCTGCCCAGTGCTGGCCTCTTTTATTTGTTTTGTGTTTGTGTTTTTTGCTTTTTGGAGGGCAATTGGGGTTAAGTGACTTGCCCAAGGTCACACAGTTAGTAAGTGTTAAGTGTCTGAGGCCGGATTTGAATTCAGGTCTTCCTGATACCAGGGCCAGTGTTCTATTCACTGTACCACTTAGCCGCCCCTGCTAGCCTCTTATAAACTAAACAGTCTTACTGCATTTTTAATTATAAAACTTTACTTAATAATATTAAAATTGTTTTTAGCTTGTAGGCTGTACCAAAACAGGCACTGGCCTGGATTTGTTTCTGATACAATTGGAATTATTAAGTACTTTCCTCACCCTCCCACTGTGAGGCTTTAAAACAAGATCTCTTGATTCTTTACACCATTACCCCTCTCTCTCATACACACACACGCATGCGCGCACGCATGCTTATATTATAGTACAGTTACCCCTTCTGCATTGCGACTTTCCCCATTCTGATTTTGATATATCACAGCTTGGCCTAAGAAATTAAATGGGAATTTTAGGGGAGTTTTGCGGAAGCTGCCAATGACACAGAAAAGGTTTAGAAACTCAGAAACGCATAAAATACATATGTGGTGTCATAGAATATCTAACCACGTTTTACAGTAAGGTACTGTGAACACCCCATTAAAAAAACAGACTTCTCTGGTACAGAGGGAGGCCCAAAGCATTTTATGCAGATTTTCCAGGTTGCAAGGAAAGGCGGTCATGCTATTTTGTTATCAGTTCACAAGCACAGAAGCATTTACTTGGAGGGTGCAGCAGTGATGTGTCAGAAAGAACCCTGATTCTGGAGCCTTAAGGGCTGGCTCCTTCACTGACAGAATCGCTGTAGAAGTTCTGTAGTGATGCAGACCCTTCTCTCCCAGCAGCAGGCCTCTGTTCTGTAACTTTGCCCACCTCAGTGCTTTTGGAGGGATCAGAGAAAATCAATGGAGGGAAGGTGGTTTGCAGACCGTCAGGCTACATAGAAATGTCATCCATGATCATTTCAGACCCAGGGCTATTTCTAATTCAAGTCTGCACAATGTGGAAGAAGTGGCAGACCCACAAGTTGGAACAGTCACACAAGAAGATATCCACTACACTACGGATAAACATTTGGAAAGGTTTAGCATTTTGTCATTTGTGTTTTGTTTTTAATGCTGACATTTGTGTGAGTAGAATATTTTGGCTTCATAGGAAGTCGTTTTTACTTAGCAAACTACTGTGTACAGCTGGAGGATGATGGACCTCCTAGAATAGAAGGCAGCTACTATTTGTAGCTCCTCTGAGTGTGGGATAAGAATCCCTTCCATTGAATAAGAAAGGCCTCAGAAGAGCGGCCCCTTGTTCCCTATACACAAGCAGCACCGTGAATTGGAAAGACCTGCTGATTTGGTTGAGGTCTGCGGCCTCCCTGGGGCCTAACTTTGGGCTGTCACTGAACAGTTCTCTTGATCCTTTGCCCTCATCTGTACAGTCAGGGAAAGAGGTGGTTCAATGGGTAGAGCTCTGGGCCGGGAGTCAGGAAGTCAGACCTGAGTTCAGATTTGGCCTCTGACACTAGTTGTGTGATCCTGGGTAAGTCACTCTGTTTGCTTTAATCCACTGGATAAGGAAATGGCAAACATAAGAAAATCCCATGGACACTAATAGTCTGTGGGGTCATGAAGAGTTGGGCACAATGGGACAGGAGTAGCTAGAGCATGCGGACTTCATTCTCTCTATTTTTGAAATTTAGAATCGTGTTCCCCCTTCCCCCCCATTAACTTTCCTCATTTGTGCTCACATCTGACCTTCAGTGCCCGTGGATGTCATTTCTTTCGGCCCAGTGAGTTCCCTTCGTCAGCTGTGTTCTCTTAGTGGCGTCGTGGACTCCCATGGGCTCAGTGACCGTGTCCCTGCTTATGACTCTCAGATCTGCCTGTTCAGCCACAGACTGCTGACCTCCCATCCCTCCTCGCCCTCTTCCCTTCATATAGCTCCAACGCGGTGTCCGTTAGACGTCTTCAGCTCCGTCTGTCTGAAAGGGAGTTCCCGACCTTTCCCCTGTCCCTTCTCTGTGGCTGTGGAGGGCAGCACCTTTCCCCAAGCCCTCGGGCTCACAGCCTCCCTCACATTCCGACACAAGCTGTTGTCAGGGCCTGTCGACTTGCAGCATCTCTCAGCATGTCCTTGTTTTTACCATCGTTGTTATTATTATCATGTCCTATTGGCTCCAGGATCAGATTCTAAACACTTTGCTTGATGTTCTAGCCCCCTCCTGCCTTTCCAGTCTTCATACACCTTCCTCCCTGCCACATGGTCTTCAGTCCAGTGACCCCCCCCCCCCCCCTCCCGGCTGCTCCACAAGCAGACTCTCCCCCTCTCTCTGCTCTCTCCTGTGCTTGGAGCACTTTCCTCCCTTCCTCTGCTCTAACTAGTGACCTCCCTGGCCTTCCCTCTTAATTCCAGTGCTTTGTCCCATGCATAGTCTGCTTTGTATATATGTGTTTGCACCTTGTCTTCCCCCTTAGACCGTAAGCTCTTTAAGAGCAAAAACTGCCTTTCCTCTCTTTTGTATCATCCTTTTTATATTGGTTCAGGCTCCCCATGAGCAGTTAATATTTCTGCAGTTGTTTACATATCTTTATTTATGTTGTGTTTGTAGAGTTCATGTGAGTCTTGGCGGGTAGACTCCCAAGTGTCTTCTAGTCTATCCTTATTTTAAATGGAGATTCTCTCTCTACCACGGTTTGTTGGTTAACAGATACAAATGCCTTTTCTGCATCTGTTGAAATAATGAGGTGATTTTTGCTGTTTTTTTATTGATGTGGCCGGTGAGGCTGGTATAAATCCAGCCCATTCATAGTCTGTCGTCTTTGCCAGGATGGTTCTTTAAATTTTTTGTTTCAATATTAATTAGGGAAATTGGTCTATAGTTTCCTCTATTTTGGCATTCCCTGGTTTAGACCATATTTGTATTGTAGAAAGAATTTGATAGGATTCCTTTTTACCTTTTTTTTCCCCAAAAAAGTTTTTCTTGTATAAATGGTAGAATTCTCATTACGTTTTTCTGGTCTTGGGGTAGTTTTTTATTTTTTTATTAGGGAGCTCATTTATGGTTTGCTCAGTTTTTCTAACATTGGCTTATTTAAATATTCTATTTTATTTTCTCTTACTCTTTTAAGCACATTTACATTTTTGTGAACATTCATTTCGTTTATCAGTTTTATTGGAATATATTTGGGGAATGACTCATCATTGGTTTTATTTTCTCTTTATTGTTTATGAATTCACTTTTTTCATTTTTAATACTGGTAATTTGGTTTATCTATTTGATTTTTTAAATAGCTCTAACTTTTACTTGGAATTTTTTTTTCTTAATTTTCAGCCTTATTAATCTTTTGATTTTTTTTATTTTCAAGATTTCTACTTTTCTGTTGAGGGGTTTTAAAGATTTCCCCCTAGGTTTTTTTAGTTGCATGCCCAATCCCTTCATCTGTTCTTTCTCTCTTTTAATGTAAACATTTCAAGATACAAATTTTCCCCTAAGTACTGCTTAAATTTGGTATGTTGTCTCATTTTTATTACTGTTAATGAAATTGTTGATTGTTTCTATGATTTGTTCTTAAACCTATTTATTTTTCAGAATAGGTCATTTAGTTCCATGTTAATTTTTAATCTATACTTCAGAGACCCTTTATCGAATGTAATTTTTTACTGCATTGTGGTCTGAGGATACATTTAACATTTCTGCTTTTCTGCATTTGTGAGATATTTATGCCCTGATACACAGTTATTTTTGTGAAGGCTCCACGTACAGTTGAGAAATAGGTACTGTCCTTTCAGCTCCCATTCAACATTCTCTAGAGAGCTAATGTAGCTAACTTTTCTAAAATTCTATTCAGGTCCTTAGTTTTTTTCTCATCTGTTTTATGGTTAAGTTTATCTTGGTCTCAAAGAGGTAAATTAAGGTCCCCTACTAGTATAGTTTTGTCTCTATATTCTCTTGTTTTAACTTTACTGTTCGTAATTTAGACACTATGTATGTTCAGTATTGATTTTA
The DNA here is from genome assembly GCA_028646575.1 of Pseudocheirus occidentalis. NCBI lineage: Eukaryota > Metazoa > Chordata > Mammalia > Diprotodontia > Pseudocheiridae > Pseudocheirus > Pseudocheirus occidentalis. Next base: position 18,690,094 of record CM053593.1, read on the forward strand.
ATCCATTCTCTGTGGTACCTTTTTTTTTTAAACCAAAATTCAGTTTCCCTGTTTATCTCTTTTAATTAGGTCTGGTTTTACTTTTACTTTGTCTGAGATCATGATTGCAACCCCTGCCCTTTTTTTTTAAACTTCATCCAAAACATAATAGATTCTGTTCCAACCCTTTATTTTAACTCTGTGTGTGACTTTCTGTTTCAAATATGTCTCTTATAAACACACTTGGATTCTGGCTTTTTATCCTTTCTCCTCTCCTTCCTCAGTTAGCTTTTTAAAGCTCTGTACATAAAAGAATTCCTAGCACACTTATTTAAACATGGTAGCCACTTAATTAATTGTTTGTTAGATTCCTTTCACTTCTAAGAAGAGTAAATTAAAGTAGGGTCAACAAACTCTTGGTTCTATTTCTTCTAGATGCTTATATGTCCTTTTTGATCTTGTCTTTAATTGAATATTTACATAATTAACTGGGGGGGCTCTTATTAGAAATAATTTTTTAAATGGAAAAATGAGTGAAATACAACTATAGGATGATACTTTTTGGTGGGGGATTACATTGACCTTTTAATCCAGTAGAAGATAAATGGTAGCTCTGAATGAGAACTAACATAGGTAGATTTAGAAAAAGAAGCAGCATAATCTGAAACTCTGTATATCACTTAGCTAGAGACAAAAACCCCCACGAGTACCATCTCCTGGCATTTCTTGTCAGCTGCAGTTGTATGATGGCTGAAACCCACAGAAGATTCCGTTCTAATGAACTTTACAGATTTTACAAATGCAGTAACTGAGATGACTGTGTCACCTGCCATGTATGGGTGTGTGTGTGTGTGTCTAATTTTGCTTTTTATTTTCTCACAGGAACCTCACGGATGGCTTGTAGATTTGGTTAATAGGGTAAGTAATTTCTACTGTGAGTTTTGGGGTTTTTTGCAGGGTGTGTGTGTGGGGGAAGGAGTCATTTTTATTTTTAAAATGCAGTGGTCTTTATTCTAAAAAGAGCAACCTCACAAGAAAATCAGATTTTGGTTTGTAAAACATTTGAAGATGAAGTGTTTTTCCCTCTCTATCCTTTCTGTTCTTTTTGCTAATGCTATAAATCTCCTTTCCATTTGGATCTGAACAGTTTATGTGAAATTACTGTCAGTTCTAGGACTTAAGCACTTTAATTTACGTATTCTCCAATACATCACTGAATTATATGAATGAATTTAAGAATTAAAAACTTTTCTTGTGTTCAAAACTCTCAAGCCAAATTATGAAAGACCAAACTAATAAACTTGGCTTAAAGTCCTGCCTTTCCCAATGCAATATACCAATAATTAACTTGTTCATATTTTCTTGTTAGTTTGGTGAATTGGGTGGATTTGCAGCAATTCAATCTAAACTTCATTCAGAAGATGTAGAACTTGGGGTAAGTTAAGCCATTGTATACACTCCTTTAGGGAATCTCCCATTTAAAGTCAGTAAAGAACTGGTCTAGGTGAAGAAACAGTTCCTGCTAGATTAGGTTTGACTTGAGATGTTGATCTATAAACTAGTCCTACAGGGATCACCCAGAAATCTCTTCCAAGTGTGTTGGGGGATCTGGTGGCATTTTTAGCTCGCTTCCTGCCTTGAGCGTCTGGTGATCACTTTAGAATCTGTTCTTTCGTTGATCACAGCAACCACTGAAGGGTAATGAAGGGTAGAGACTGACCCAGATCCAGAGAGCCTGGGTGCTTTGTTGGAGATCACATAAGGAGTCCGTGGCAGGGCTGAGACATAAACCTGGGTGTTTTGTGTCTTGTGATTGTCACATTTTCATAAATACACATGCATGCACCTATAATATACACCAGTAATCACACATGGACAATGAAGACTGTCTTAACAGCCACTTGGGTGACCTTATGGGATCCTAGCTCTTCCTTACCAGAGGTTTTCTATTGGGGCAAGATGCCAGCTTTTCAGACAGGGTTGTACAAGTCTCCTGTTCCTGTAGGGATTACAGAATTATCCTCTGAGAGATGTACATGTACAGGTACGCCTGGCACAGCTCTGGGGACATGGAGCATATCAGACGGCCTTCAGAGGGTCAGGGAGTGGGGGTGTAAGATGGGAACTACAGTCGATTGTAAACAGCTCCTAATAAGAGTAGAAAGCCCCTGGCTTCAGACACCACTTTAAGAGGAGGGGTTTCCCTTGGTTCTTTTGTTAATGCTACAGATTTCCTTCCCATTTGAATCTCAGCATTTTTTTTTTACAGATTATTGTCAGCTCTAGGGCCTGGGTAAACGTGCTGGCCAGTGCCACTGAGTTTTTTTCCCTAGGTTTTCATATCTATGCTTTCTAAAGAAAGACCTTCTAAAAATGGGGTGGGGTTTGCATTTGCTTGCTCAGGTAGTTCATCCTACCTTACAGACAAGTTACTCCAAGGTTATAATAGTACATACTATACTAGTGAGGAGCAAAGCACACTACTGGAACATTTTGGTGTCCACCACAATCTGTATTAACCATTCAGAGTCATTTCTTAGAATTGTTAGTATTGGATCCAGTTCCAAGACTGATCAGGGCCAGAGGTTGCTGAGAGGTAGAAAAAGACAAAACCAGGCAACCAATAGTTGAATTGTGAATGTGTGGAGAATAAGGCCCTGAGGATGATGCTGAGGTTATTAACTTTGAATATTAGATGGATGGACCTGACGAGCTTGATTTTGATCTGGGGGTGTTCTAGAACTCATCTGTAAGGGTGGTTTGTTAGTGAATAAAGCCATGACCACTAACAGGCTGTGTGATGTATATTTAGGTCACAGTTGTAGTTCTTGTGTAAATTAATCCCTGTCCTCAAGAAGCTCACATTCTAATGAGCGAGACAACCCATCTAAATTAGATCCTGCAAGAAAAACACAAAGTGGATGGTGGGTCACGTTAGAAGGGAGGAAATCCACGGCTGGCAGAGTCAAGAATTCATTTCACTCATCACGTTTCAGCTCCTCACAAATCATTCTACATGTGAACCAGTATAGAGGCCCTTTGGGCTCCCCTCAGGTTGTTGAATGTGCTCTGGGATTGGAGAATCGAACTTGGCTCTTTTTCTGAAGCACATTGGTCCTGCTCCACTCATGACTGACAGCTGTCACTCTTTTTGTCTGTCATGAATAAGAATTGAAAGGGAATGACTGTGGCTTTTGAGTGACCAGTGAGTTTGTTTCCATGTCTTAATTGGAATTACATAAGACAAAATGAAAAGCACAGGGGAGTGTCTGCTCCTCTTGGAGGAGAGTCCTGTCTTCTCTCTGAAGGAAAAGCAGCTTTGTGTTCATCTCTAGATGTCTGCTGTCCTTTCTTCCAGGCCGTCTCTGCTCTAGTCCAGCCCCTGGGGGTGTGTGCAGAGTACCTCAACTCCTCAGTCGTGCAGGTAAACCAACACATCGACACCACACCTTAACACGGAGTGATGCTGGTCATGACAACGATAAAGCAACTTCTTTCTTAAGTACTCCTAGAAGAGTACTTAATTTAAAGGGAAATTCTGATCCTAAATCCTGTTTATTCATTTGAAAACTAGATCATTTGGATGTGGTTAATTCAGCAGTTCTCAACCTGTGGGTTATGTTCAATCTGTAACAATGAAAATATATCCTGCATATCAGATATTTACATTACAATTCATGACAATAGCAAAATTACAGTTATGAAGTAGCAACAAAATAATTTTATGGTAGGGGGTCACCACACATGAGGAACTGTATTAAAGGGTCGTGGCATTAGAAGGTTGAGAACCACTGGGTTAATTTGAAGAACTTTTCCCCCTTGTACCTTTGCATGTGAATTAATTTCCTATGAGGAAATTGCAGCCCGGAGCTTAAATGATTTGTCCGAAGTTCCATGCCTAAGGACAGTGTCTGGCTGTTGCCGTGGCATCTCGTCTTCTGTCAGGGGCAGCTGACGAGTTGGGTCTGTGTCCTTGTTACGGTTTCCTTCTGATTTAGTGCACTGTTCTCTTCACAGCCAATGCTCGATCCGGTCATCCACAAAATGATCAAGTACGTGCAGAGCGTGGAAGAGAAAGACCTGAAGGACAAGGTAAATCGCGAGACCTCGGGAGGCTCCCCCTGCACAGGCGGATGGGTGTCAAAGGGCGGTTTAAACTGAACCTTGGTTTCACAGCTGACTGATGTTTATTTTTGAAATGTCATCTCAGTGTCCACTCTGATCATGAGAATGAAGATAGGTTTTTCTGCATCTGTTCTCTCCAGTTTAAAAAGAACAAGTTGGTTTTTCCTATGAGTGTAACAAATCTGCTGCTGTGGGAAGTCTTGGCATTGTTGAGCCTTGCTTCAATAACAAGTTTTATATTATATAAAGATGCTAGAGTATGTCTAGTCTTCATTCACCGTCCTCCTAATCCATGTACTTGTGATGCAGAATCACATCAAGTGTTGGTCGCTTTATGGTAGGATCAGAGCTCCTTGCTATGGAACAGTACTCCTTTTTGCCCTCCTCACGGTTCCCACCACCACCATCCTTGCCCAGGCCCTAATTTCCACCTCACTGGACAGTTTCAGTAATTTTCTGAGGTGTTCTGCTTATCCCATCAGCCTTCACTCTATAACCTGGTTCAGGGCAGTTCCAGCCCCAACCCAGGCCCTCAGCTCTTGCACTAGTGCACCAGCTGCAGCCTCTACCCTGTGGTGTCTGACCAGATGGGCTCTTCCTTCAGGAAACTCTCTGGGGCCACGCAGAGAATCTTCTCTTTGCTTGTAAAGCCCTTCCTGCCTTTCTAGTCTTCTCCCCCTTTGCTCCCCTCCCCATGCTCTGCAGTTCAGCCAAGCTTTTGGCTTTGCTGTACCTTGAACACAGCTCCCCTGCCTGACTCTGGATCTTTGCACTGACTCGCAGTTCTCTCTTCCCTCATCTAAGCCTTCTCATTTCCCTGGCAGAAATCCCCCTCTACAGGCAGCTTCCCTGGTCCTCCTTCATTAGTGCCTCCCGCTATCACCACTTGAGCTTTTCTGTATCTTGTTTGAGTGCTGTCTCCCTCGTGGACTCTGAGCACCTGGAGAATAGGAGCATTTCCCCTCCTTGCTCAGTATCCTTAGTGCCTAATTAGTTAGCGCAGTGCCTGGCATGTAATGGGTGCTTAATAAATGCTTTTTGACTCCCATCCTTCCCAATCTCCTCATGGAATTCTCCTGGCCAAACTGGATCATTCGCTGCCCTCCAGGGGCCTTCTATGTTCTGCCACTGCCTTGTGTGGGCTAGAGTTTTTCTTTTGAATAGACTGACCTCTTTCTGTGCTGCCTCCATGGACCTTGGTAGCCTCCCCCCTAGTCCTGTCTAGCTCAGCCGTGTCTCATCCCTGAGCCCTGCCCTGCAGGCCCCTCTGCTGCTCTCAGCTCCACTTAGGGGGTGGTGGGGTGTGCACATAGTGCAGTCGGTCTTGGCACTGCTCCTCTTCACTGTCACTGTCTGTAAATGTTGGTGAAATTCCCGCTGCTTTTTCAGGTTTGTTGAAGTTTTTGTGACAGCTTTTTCATGGTTCTTGTCTAGAGGCTGGTGAGCATTCCTGAGCTCCTGTCTGCCATTAAGCTGTTCTGTATGCGCTTCCAACCCGACCTGGTCATGGTTGTAGACGACCTGCGGCTGGACATTCTGCTCCGCATGCTGAAGTCACCGCATTTCAGCGCCAAGATGAATTCCCTCAAAGAGGTGAGCGGCGGCAGCTTTTTCAGTTGGAAAAATTCCTGTGTTAAAGCACAGTCTCCAGAAGAGACTTAAGGCAGAGTAGGATATGCCAAGAGCCCTGCAGCTTATGTTCATTGTTAAATCTCTGGGGTGTGAACATGATCTAGGCACAGCGGTGTGATGTAAAGTGTGTGTGTGTGTGTGTGTGTGTGTGTGTGTGTGTGTGTGTGTGTGTGTGTGTATGTGTGTGTATGTGTGTGTACGTACACACCCAGGTTCTTAGTGCTCTTAGCTATTCTAAATGCCCTCTATTGATGACCTTTTGTTTGTCTCTTATTGTCATTT
>CM053593.1:18696611-18874113 GCA_028646575.1 Pseudocheirus occidentalis
CCCTCTCCCTGTCTCTTTTCACACACACACACACACACACACACACACACACACACACACACACACACACCCACCACCACCACCCCCACCACCACCCCGAGCTGGAGAAGAAAATGGCAGACCATACTTAATAAATGTTTAATGATTGATTTATTTTAATTTCTTCAATTAGTTTCTCCACCAATTGAGGTTTTCTAAGCAAGCCATCATATCATCTGCCAAAAAGGAGCCGTTTTGCTTGCTCTTTGCTGGTGCTGATGTTTTGGTCTCTGTTGCTGTAGCTCTCAGTGTTCCGCCAAATGACAGTCAGGAAAGGGCTCAGGCTCTCTTACTTTGTGCTACGTTGTCATTGCCGAGCCATTTCAAGCATGTCCAGCTCTCCGTGACCCATTGGGGACTTTTCCTGGCAAAGACACTGGGGTGGTTTGCCATTTCCTTCTCCAGCTCATTTTCCACATGAAGAAACAGGCAATTAGGGTGAAGTGACTTGCCCAGGGTCACCCAGCTGGGAAGTGTCTGAAGCCAGACTTGAACTCAGGTCTTCCTGACTCCACACCCAGCGTTCTGTCCGCTGTGCCACCTGGTCTAGGGCTCTGCATAAAGGTGGGATTTCCAGAGTTTCAGATGTTTCTGTGTGGAGTAGTTGTACTTATAGGGTGCTTGTCACAAGGGGTTTGTTTTAAAGTTAATGTTTCAAATTGTTTTTTTAAAAAATTGGCCCTTTTTGTCACTGTTATGTAGTTTGTATTTGTTCTAAACTGATGGATGCGAACCAAGGTAACGTTCTGTCTCACAGATGTGTTTTGAGTGGTTCACAAAAGGACAGCATGATCTTGAAGGCGATGTTCAGCAGCAGCTCTTCAAGGAGAAAGTTCTCAAACTGGAGCCCTATGAAATTACCATGAATGGTAGGAAAGCATTCCTTATCTTTAAAGTCCTATGGCCTGATTGAAAAAACAGCTAAAACTCATCACTCTTTGAAATGAGATTTTAGATAAAGCTAGTCACTAAACTTTTTAGAGTCCAACTCTGAAATTCTCGTCATGACCTAGTAAAGGTGACCCAGTGTTTTCCAAGGCTTGGTGCACAGCCTGCCCCTGGAAGGGCCTCCCAGACTGCACGCACTTTGGTGTGGTCCTGGGAGCGGACCGTGGGGAGAGGCTCAGGCCCAGGGGGGAGTAGGATGAGAACTTAGGAAGGCATGGGGTGAGAAGCTGGCAGTTTACCCCTGTAGAAGAGGTACCCACGTTGGCTGAGTCACAGAATTTAAGGGAATTAATTTAGAATTTAAGGGAAATCTGAAAAGTAAGAGTAGATTTATCTGGTTTTTTTCACTTTTGTTCACTTTGACTTGAATGACACATGGTACTTAATATGAAATGTAGAATTTATTCTAGTGTCTGCATTGGCTTACAGGTTTTGGTTTATTTAAGACTTTCTTTGAAAACGTGAATCTCTGTGATCATCGATTAAAGCGGCAGGGCACTCAATTGGTAAGTAGCCGCTCTCCTTCTCGGCACAAGTGGCCGAGGGGACAGCTGAAAAAACCGTTTCCTGGCAAACCCTCATCTGTGTTCTGTATCCTAACCGACCCAGCAGTGCCACCTGCTGAACTCTCTTAGAGCCGGCCTCTCCCTGGCCCCCACGCTCGACTCTTCTTCCCCTCAGGCCCTCCTGCTCTGATTCCCCCAGAGCGGTGACTCGTGGGAGCCTGTGTGTGTTTGCATCCAGGCTGCGCCCTCCTTCCCTCCTTTTGTTTCTCTACCTGGAGCCTCTTGCATGGTGCTCAGCACATTGTTTAAACCAGATTTATGATTTTACCTGTGTAGGGAGTTCAGCTCCCTCTGGCAGCACAGACCAGAAACTGCTGGTTACTTACAGGCTTAGAGGAATGCCCAGGGCAGCTCAGGGCCATACAAGCAGAGTGTCAGGCAGGATTTGCACCCGGGCCTTCCTGTCCACAGCACCAGCCCTCTTTGATCTTGGCACACCATAGGCACTTAATAAATGCTCTATTGAAACGCATTGCTGTATATTTGCAGCTAAGTTATTTCCTGCTGTTCTTTACCTCGAATACATAACAGCTAGTTTAGTAACAATAACAGTAGCGTTTGTATCATGCTTTGTCTGCACAACGTTTCACAAGCAGTCACCTGACCCACTGCTCACGGCAGCCCTGCGAGGGAGGTGCCGTTATTAGCCCCATTTTACAGATGAGGAAAAGTTCACACACACAGATCACAGTTAATAGATGTCTGAGGTTCGGTTTGAACTCGGCTCTTGGTGACTTCAGGCCTGCACTCTGTGCACTGTGGCTCCCCTAGCTATGCCTTTTGTGCTTAAGTTATTCTCAAGACTTCTAGACCTCATTTGAGTATCCAGAATTTCTGTATAAAGCAGTCAGCTTGTAAATAAATAGCACAGCTTTTTAGCGTAGGTCTTCCTAAAGTAATTCATTAGCCCATTTTCCTGTTTCCTTAAACATCATTCAGTGTACCATCATAGGATGTTGCCCTCAGAACTCGTTTATTAAGATGTACCTCTATGCTGGATTGCCCCAAACCTGCTGTTTTTACATGTTTTTTCTCTCCCTCCTTGTTGCTAGTTGTTAGTTCTCAGTTTTGTTTGTGGATATGGGCCTGAAGCCCCCCTTCTGCCCCACTTTCTCCTGAGCTGATCTGGTCTCCTGGTGTCTAGAAAACTCCTGGTAGTGAAACTTAGAAGAAGAGGTAAAGCAGGTTCCTTCTGTTCTGGATGGAAATCCAGGTGGCCTTTCTGGAGGCTGTGTCATGACTGATTTTTGAGGCACCTTCTGGAGCACAGCTTTAACATAAATCAGTACCTTCCCCAGAACTGAGTAATTGGATACTTAAAGAATACTTGTAATAGAACAAAAATGAAGGATGGGGACCTTGGGTGTCATGAGATTTAGTTCATGCCAGAGGCCCCTCTGTAATGGAGTCACATGGCCACAGAGGTGATGGGTCTTTGCCAGGCTCCCAACTTGGGAGGATGTCGGAATAGGGCCCCCCCCCCCCCCCCCCCCCCGCTGCTGGGGAGATCTGTGGGCAGCCAGCCAGAAGTGTGGGTGAGGAGGTGGGGTGAGGACGGCCTCCAGCCCCCAGCCTCCGTGGGAACGCCTCTTCACCCTGTGCGCAGTTACATTCAAGGGGAGCTGCTTTTGTTGAGGGACCGCTAGACGAAACCATCACTCAGACCAGATTCATGTTTCACTATTATTTTTCCAAGTAAACTTCAGCTAATATACTCCACCAACACTGTAATTAAGAGACTGTTTCAGAATTTGTGCGGCTAAAAATGAATCCATCAAGCCTGGTGTTTGATGTTGCAGCATTTCACGTCTAATAGCAGGCCCATTGGATACTGTCTTCTTTCCCTCTGTTCGTTTGAAAGTGGGCAATTCTATTCCATTCCTGGTAGCTTATTAATGTAGCATTAACCAAGTCACATGTGGCCCAATATGGAAGGCACAGAGCAGACCCTTGCTGAAGGACTTCCTTTCCCTTGGAAGGCCCTGGGTTTAGGCCAGCGGTTCTCAATGTGTGGGTCGCCCACCCCTTTGGGGGTCGAACAACCCTGTCACAGGGGTTGCCTAAGACCACCAGGAAACACATATTTCCAATGGTCTTAGGAACCGAGACACTGCTCTTTTATCCATCTCCACGCAGGTCCACCCACACGCAGATACGCCCACATACAAGTATTAAAGGGACATGGCATTAGGAAGGCTGAGAACCACTGACTTAGGCTCTACGGCAGTCGGCCTGGCTATGTGAACCTGAGCAGGTCACCTCACCTCTGGGTGCTCAGTACAGCTTCCTGAGCTTATCAGTCTAAGAGAAAATGTCAGCTTGTCCTAGTAGAGGGAATTTCCTCCTTTGGGAGCTCCTTATATGAATGAAATCCCAGGTCCAGGCCTGAGCCTAGTCTGTAGTGATACCAGCCTTGCACTGGGTACACGTTCATTGTCTGATTGTAGCTTTAATCAATGTAGTGTTGGCAGAGCATTGAAATGTTTGGTGTTTGCTTTTATCGAGCTTTCAAACTTAGTAAGGAAACAGTTTAGCTTAGAGATCTATTTCTCCTAAGTCCTATTCTTTAAATAACCAATTCATTCAAATAACAAATTTGGGTTTTTTGTGCTTAGGATATTTAAATCTCTATACAGAAATACATATTTATATTATTACACCTATGTCATGTACATTGTACAATAATTTCATAATTGTACCTGTTTCAATGTATACTCAAAGAGCTTCCAGACTGTCAAAGAAGAAATATTAATATTATGCTCTTGAGTGTTAGGCACAATCTTCCAGAAACAGATTTTATTAAGTTATCTTTATTCTGTATCCTGTCCGTTTCTTGCCGTTTCTTGTTTACAGAGATGTTCAAATAAACATAGTTAGCCAAGCACCTATGCCCATAATTCTCTAGCCCAGGAGGATTCAAGTTTTCATTTATAGGAATTGATAAAAGGGAAAAATCATGAAAGGGTCAAATACAGTTTGGGGTTAGCTTCCCAGAACAGCTACCTCTCCCCTTCTGTGAGTCATGGGGCCCAGGGGAGGAGAAAAGAAGAGCCTGCCCTTTGGCTCATCAGTAGCCTAATCTCTTCAGAGAGCGGGGAAGTCCGTGGTCTCACCCAAGGGAGCTAAGTTTGCTTCTCATCATCCATCCTGCCTGGAACCTAGGAGCTTTGCTGAAGGGAAGTTCTAGAAAGGCATCTCATCAGTAGAGAATGTTTATGCTTTAAAATTTCTAGACTGAGGCTGCCAGCAGGTCTCATTTGGATTGTATGGGTTCCCTTCGTCTAGAGCCTAGACCATAGTTAGCTACCCTGACATGCACTGAAAAAGTTACCTTCCTGGCTGGTGGGTTTATTCACTTCTGCCTCTACATTTACACACAGCAATTTAATTTTTGTCTTTTAAACAGTATGTAGAGAAGCTGGAATTGATTGGGATGGATTTTATTTGGAAAATTGCCATGGAGTCTCCTGATGAAGAAATAGCTAATGAAGCCATTCAGCTGATCATAAGCTACAGTTATATTAACCTAAACCCAAGGTTAAAGAAGGTGGGTGTTGTGGGTGGGGGATTAGGCATGGGCACTGCTTCTCAGCGTTCTTGGAGGTTGGTTTACTTTGTTTTGGACTTGGTTCTCAGGCACAGTTTTCTTCCATTGGTTTATTGCCAGAGTGCTAATTTCCATTTAACTGGCCCTTCTAGGATTCCGTGTCACTGCACAGGAAGTTCATCGCTGATTGCTACGCACGCCTAGAAGTGAGTATCCAGGAGCCCTTGGCCCATGATCTGAGTTGGTAGGAGAGGCGGCTCTACTCCCTGAGGACCAGCTTCTGGCCTGGTCACTTGCTCTCCCTGTCCCTGCTTCCCCTGGGGTCTTCATATACATTTTACACCCACTCATTCACACTCTGAATGGAATCATAGTATCAGTCACTCACACTCTAGCATGTTAAAACTTGCAGAATGCTTGCAGTGCAATAGCCCCATGAGGTAGATGGTTGGTAACCATTTTAGTAGATAAGGAGACTGAGGCTTCGAGGTGCACTGGCCTCCTCAAGGTCATGTTCTAGGCAGTAGCATACCAGGAGTTAGACCTCTACCCACTGACTCCGTCCTAGGCTTTAGAACTGAAGTCATCAGGTCACTTCTTACCAAGAAGAAATTAAAACCCAGAACGGCAAGTGATTGGTCCCAGGTCCCCACCAGTAGTTGTGGCAGGACAGCCCTTTGCCTCACAATCATCTAGCAGCAAATCCTAGGCCTTTTCCTTCATGTGTCAGGAGCTACCCCCTTCCAGGCTCAGTGACACGCCTGCTCAGCTCCCTGTCATAGACACTGAGCACCTGTGAAGTGCAGTGGTGTGCAGTCGGGAGAGCGCACTCTTCTTCTTGCTTCTGTGGTCTAGTAGGGAGCATTTGTTGTGTGCTCTGGCTCAGCACAACCTGGTGGAAGGCCAGGGCTCTTGATTTGATGATTTTATTTTATTCTTTAATGGAGTTGTATTTTCAGATCCAAATGACCTACCTCCCACTTCCCTCTCTATCTTGCTGAGAAAGCAGAAGAACCAGAACCCATCACAGGCACATGGAGTCACTGAGACAGGGCCCTTCCTCAGCTGAACGGGGCTGGCCCCAGGTCGTAGCCCCAGATCTTTTTCATACCTCAATCTAGCCACCCCTCCCCCAACTTGTACTTTTTTGAACCTAAATTAAGTTTCCATTTTTCCATTTAAAATTCATCTTTATGCTACTTAACCTGTTAATTTAGGCCGATTGTGCCTTCTTGAATCCTCCCTTATCGTCAGTGCATGTGTGCCAATGAAATAAATCTGAAATGGATGGCGCACGCGTGAGCATTGGGGGGGTGGATCCAAAAGGCACCATCAGCCTACATGAAGCAGACTCTTATAAAAGCATAGAGAGAACCTTGGAATGAGGTGGCCCAATCGATCAGTGCCAAGCCTGGAGTTAAGGCTTGAGTTAGAGTGTGACCCTGGCACTCACTGTGCAGCACTTGGCACATCCCTTAATGTCTGCCTGTCTCAGTTTCCTCAGCTAGAGAATGGGATAATCATAACCCCTACCTCCGAGGACTTTTGTGAGGTTCTAATGAGATAATATTTCAAAGTGCTCTGCCCAGTGCCCAGCACAGAGAAGGCACTTCTGCGCCTTCTTCCGTCTTTGATCAGTCTCTTGATTAATCTGTCTAGTAGCCACGTGACAGATAGTTGTTTCCTTCCTTGATCTCTCTCTCTCTCTCTCTCTCTCTCTCTCTCTCTCTCTCTCTCTCTCTCTCTCTCTCTCTCTCTCACACACACACACACACACACACACAGAGTATGATGTTGTGCATTCATTCATTTATTAAGCAGGCCATGGCCTCGCCCATGCCCCTGAGGCACTTCCAGGTGACCTCCTTCCAAATTGAGTCTGAGTTATTATGACTACTCTCTGTGCCTAACCACTCAGCAAGCTCTGAACCAATCAGGAAGCTTTTCCTAAGCCCACTAGGGTGCCAAGTACTGTGCAAAAAGACAGTCCATGCCCTCTGGTAGCTTGCGTTCTAACAGGGGACAACAGACACAGATAATGAGCTGTGTACAGGGAATGTAGGGAGAATTTGAGAGAGAAAAGGCAGTGGAATGAGGAGGCACTGGGGATGGCTTCCTGTGAAGATGAGTTTGAGTTACGGCGAGGCGGGGAGCATTCCAGGCCTGGGGGCAGCAAGAGAGTGTCCATAGCCAAGAGAAGGAGTGTCTGGTTTCTGGAACATCCTGGAAGTTAGTGTCAGTGGATCCCAGAGTACTTAGTGAGGAGGAAGGTGTAGGAAGACTGGAAAGGGTTGTGTGTAGGTGGATTATGAAGGACTTCAAACACCAAGTTACATTTGCTCCTGAGGTGCTAGGGAGCCAGTGGAGTTTATTGAGGAGGGGGGAGACATGGTCAGGTCTGTGCTTTAGGAAAATCACCTTGGTAGCTGAATGGAAGATAGAGGAGATCACCAGGGGAAGTAGTATCGAGGGAGAGGGCCATCTCCTGTTAGGGGTCATGGCCTGGAGGAGCATCCAGCAGAGGAGCAGACAGGACAGGGATGTCCTGGAAGAGTGTCAGAGGGTGCAGGAGGAGGACTGAGAAAAGGTCACTGAGGGATCATTGGGAGCTTTGGAGAGGGTGCACTCAGTGGAGTGATGAGGTTGGAAGGTGGATGGTAAGAGAAGAGGAGACAGAAAAGCCCTTCTTGTCACCAGCTTTATGGTCAGTAGAGACAAGATGGTAGTTAGCAGGGATGGAAGGATGAGAGGGACAGCTTTTTGAGAATGAGGGAGATGTGGGCATTTTGTAGAGGGAGAGGGGAATGATAGAATGGGGATGCGGGGTGGAGCAGGGCGGGCAGCAGGCTTTGGGAAGACACAATGGGAGCCCTAGTACAGGTGGATGGGTCGGCCGTGGCCAGGAGCAGGCAGGACTGGAGAGTTAGGCTTTGTTTAACCCACCTCCCTTCATATTTACCAGAAAAACAGCCTAAAAATCAGTCCAGGGCTTTGTTAGCATCCAGGCAGATGATCTCATAGCATTCCCTGATCTGCCCCTGTCAGAGTGACTCCCGTGTTAGTGTGGGTGGAGCTGTTTCGGCTGTGACCATGCTTCCTCTGGATGTTCACTGCACCTGCTGTCAGGCTCTGGACAACTGTCCCCTTCACCATCATCCACTCGGGCTTATCCTGGGATCAATACTAGCCTCACTGGTTTGTTAGTAGTGGATTCCCTTCTCTTCCCTTTTGTAGAAAATCAGTACATTTGCCTTTTCTCCAGTGCCGGAGTGCCTTTGAATGACTGATCGTGGTATTTTTAATGATGAGCTGATGGACACACCTCCCAGCTCTTTGAGTACCTTGAGACCTGGTTTATCTGGGCAAGATTAGGGAACTTGGAAGAGACAGTGAGATCTGCAGATTAGAAGCAGCAGAGCTCAGTTTGGAACCCGGGTTCTAGACCCAGCAGAGCCACGCTGTGGCTCCAACATCAGTGGTGGCTGCTCTGCTTTTGGCAGAGCACTCTCTCCAGGCCTCCAGGACCAGTTACAGTCCTGCAGATGCGTTTCTGTTCCTGCTGGGTCTTGGCAGTCCCGACTTGTCTAAGCCCTGGTTTTCTTAAGGAAAAGGTGGGATATCCCCAATCCCAAGGGGAAGCAGTGCTAAAGACCTTGCTGCCCTCCCTCTGATCCTGGGCAGAGTTTTGCCACTGGCATATAGTCATGTGGCCTCATGAAGAGATTGTGGCCACTGTCAAGGCCCTGACCCAGGCCCAGCCAGGGCCTGCTCAGATGTGGTGCCCAGGCCAGACAAGAAGGGATTTGTCCACGGCCTGGCCAGACATTATTAATAGCACCAAGCCGGCTGTGTTGGAGTAAGTATTTAGTGGGGTGCCCACTGTCTTGCAGGCAGCCAGTTCAGCGCTCGGTGGCCCTACCTTGACCCATGCTGTGACTAGAGCAACCAAAATGCTCACGGCAACAGCCATGCCCACTGTAGCGACGTCTGTGCAGTCTCCGTACAGGTGAGTGCATGTGGATGGGAAGGGAAAAGGAGGAACATTTGTAGAGCTCTTCTCTGTGCACTGGACTAGGGGCTTTTTACAGAGAGCATCTCATCTGATCCTCACAACAACCCTGGGAGGCAGGTGCTGTTATTATCCATATTTTGCAGAGGGAGAACACTGAGGTAGGCAGGTGAAATGACTTGCCCAAGGTCACACAGCTCGTAAACATCTTTGTCAGAATGTAATTCCAGATTTTTGAATGCCAAGCCCAGTACTCTCTTTACTGTGCCACCTAGTTGCCTCAGAAATGGAAGCTCTTGGGTAATGATTTCTGATTTTTGTCTTTGGAGAGGTTTAAGGTTCTGGTGACAGAGAGGCCCCCTCGTACCTAAAACTTGAACTGATCAATAAGCATTAATTTTTAAGTGCCTGTTGCACCCCAGGCACTGTGCTGGGCACTGGTGATAGCACCAGGATGGGGAGATTGCCCAGCCCTCCTCCGCTTACCGCTCCCGCTGCCGCAGGAGATAGAGAAGGACACAGAGCTGGGCACACAGACGTCAGGCCTGTGACTGGGGTGTCATGATTAGGCTGCACGATTGACGGCGTTCTTGGAGAAGTTTGGTAAAAGCAGGCTTGAAACTCCAGCTTTGAAAGTGTGCTTTAGGGCAGAACTGACTGCCCCAGGGACTGCTCTGCTTGTGCTTGGGGCTTGGGCAGGCCATTCCTTGTCCGTGTCACTGAGATCATAGATTTTGTTCATTGAAAGTTCAGGTGCTGGGAAAGCTTGATGTCTTTTGGATGCAGTTTGAATGAATTGCATTAATTTACTTGATGTTGAGTCATTAACTTCCAAAAAACCTTTTCCCTCCTAAAAATCCATAGGTCTACTAAGCTTGTCATCATTGAGAGGTTACTTCTGCTGGCAGAGCGCTACGTAATCACCATTGAGGTCAGTGATGTCCTTGAGCACACTCTTCATCTGCTCAGCTCGGGCAGAGATGTGCGTTTTTTTGTCTCACTGCAGGCCTCAACGGTTTTCTCACTTGCCCCTTTTTCAGGACCTTTATTCTGTTCCTCGCACGATTCTACCTCACGGCGCCTCGTTCCACGGACATATTCTGACCCTCAGTGTGACGTGCGAATCTACCAAAGATACCTTCACTGTAGAGGTGTGTTTGTGCCGTTTTGAAGACGTTTTTGTATTATCTCGGTGATGGCGTGAACATTGTGTTTTAGCTAATCGAGGAGATGACCCTATGAAAAGCCAGACTCAGATTAGAATTCCCTGCCCTGGACCTGAAAAGGAAGGAAATTGGGAGTCCCCCAGCAGGGCAGGCGTGGGCCTCAGAGCTCCCTGCCAATGCCCATCGGAAAGAGCTGCTCATTTTAATGGAGTCAGGGAGGTCTTTTTCTTTGGCTCTGTCTTGATGCTTTTCTCTCTTCTCCCTGTCTCTCCCCCATTCTCTTTCTTCGTGTGTCTGTCTGTCTGTCTGTCTGTCTCTCTCTCTCTCTGTGTTTGTGTCTCTCTTCTCTGTCTCTTCTCTCTCTGCCTTCTCCCCCCATCCCCTATCAGATCCCTTACGTGTATTGGTTATCTCTGTGCAGATGATGGCCAGCTTGGCATCCCTGAACTTCATTCCCACATCACCACTTCTCCCTGGGCATTTCAAGCTGCATGTTTGGAGGTGCCCTTGGCAGCTTTTGCCTTCATGATTGCAGTAGACTGGTGATCGGTCTCCTGCCTCAGTTTTTCCCCCTTCTGATCCTTTCCACACAGATGCTCTATTTAGTCAGCTCCTGATGCCAGTGGCTTCCTTCTCTTTAAAGGTCTATGCAGCCTGCAAGGTGAAACCCCCTCAGTGTCTTCTCACACACAACGCTCTACCTGCCCATCTTTGAGTCTTTTCCTGACCATGTCATGTGCCTAGATGGTGCTCCTTCCTCTAAGAGGGACAGTTCAAGCATCATCTCCCGCAGGAAGTTTTCCTTACCCCTCTACCACCAGTGCCCTCTTCCAAACAACTTTTTGTCTGTTTTCTATAGATGTGATTTTTTTTTTCACTTTATATTTATACTCTTGTATGTACTCATCCCCACCCACTGGATAGCGATTCTTTCTTTGTACTTGCATCTCCATCTCTTAACATGGTGACTGACATATTGTAAGCAGTTGGTAAATACTTGTTTGTTTTTTACCCAATAAATACTTTTTGACTGATTCTGAGTTATTCAGCTAGAGACATAACATAAGGGTGTTGTTCAGGTGAGAAGTGATGAGGTCCTGAGCCAGAGGTACACATGGATGAGTAGAGATAGTGCCGTATACAGGCTGTTACCATGAGGGAGGAGTCCGGGATCCTGCCG
The DNA here is from genome assembly GCA_028646575.1 of Pseudocheirus occidentalis. Classification (NCBI taxonomy): domain Eukaryota; kingdom Metazoa; phylum Chordata; class Mammalia; order Diprotodontia; family Pseudocheiridae; genus Pseudocheirus; species Pseudocheirus occidentalis. Next base: position 18,708,067 of record CM053593.1, read on the forward strand.
TGCCTGGGAGGGCAGAGAATGGTGCTGTAGCAGGAAGAGAGAAGCTGGCGGGCAGAGACGGTTTGGCAGAAAGCAGCGGATTTGAGGTAGCTATGGGGTGTTCAAGAAGTAGTTAGCCATGAGTGACTAGCTTCAGAATCTAGGATTCATCATCTGTATAGAGGTGATGATTATGGAATCCATTGGGGCTGGTGGGGAAAGTGAAGGTGGGCCCTGGACAAACCCTTTGGGAGGATGAAGAACCAGGACACAAGACTGAGAAGGGAAGGGATTGGTCATGGACACGTAGGAGAGGGCAGTGTGTCCATAATGTGTCCATCTGGAGAGACTCCGAAGGATTTGGGCATTTGTGGTGACCTTAGGTTTGTGTGTGATTGCATGTCCTCTTATATATGTTAACTCGTCCTTGCTAAAATTCACCTGGATTTCTGAATTAATTTTCCTTAGTGATACTGAGCTAGAGTTTTCTTTGTTTTTATTCTCCTTGTTTAGATTTCAAGTCCGTGTCTATATCATAGCAGGGATTTGATAGCTCTCTATTTTCCTGGGGTTTTTTAAACTGCGTCCCCACATTAGATCATGCATTCCTTGAGGACAAGAACTTTGCTTTCATTGTATGCCCAGCACTTATCACGATGCTGGCACATAGTACATGTTTATATTTGTTTGTCTGACTGTAATCACCAACAAAGAGATGCATTCAACTCTCAAGTATTTTTTAATATTGTAAAAATGTTTTGATCATGTAGTGCCGTATGATGCTGGCTACAGATTCATGTGGACAGAAACTTCAGGAGGTTTACCCGCTCTCACCTCAATGAATTTAATTATGTTTTCAGGCTCATAGTAATGAAACCATAGGCAGTGTCAGGTGGAAGATAGCAAAGCAGCTGAATTCTCCTGTGGATAACATACAGATATTTGCAAATGATAGTCTGGTAGGTAGAAATAAACAGTTTTTGGTTCTCTATCTTGTATGTCAATACTGTATTTCCCCCAGATAATTACAGCTTAATGTTTTGTATAGCTCACAGTGAATAAGGATCAGAAGCTACTTCATCAACTAGGCTTTTCTGAAGAACAGGCTCTCACAGTGAAGACATCTGGGAGTGGCACCCCCTCGGGGAGCTCCGCAGACTCCTCCACCAGCTCCAGCAGCAGTGGTGGTGTTTTTAGCTCCTCCTATGTCATGGAACAGGTGAAGTGCCTCTCCTTCCTTCTCTCTGGTTGCCCGTAGGTGGTTGTCCTCACTCGGCAGCAGTAGAGAGGCTCAGTTGCTGTCTCCCCTTCCTTTCTTGCGCCTTAATCCTTCAAGGCCCCTGAGGCCTTTATAGATTGCCCAGAGAAGTGCTGGGGAGGAGAGGTATTGCCTGATCTTTAGCCATCAGGCCACTTTAACGAGGCTGGTCCTCATGGCGGCCCTGCAGGCCCTGAGGAAGACCCTTCTGGCTTCTGAGGACTTGTCCAAGGTTCCACTGCCCCGAAGTAGACCTCAGCTTCCCACCCCGGGAGCCCAGGGAGGCAACCAAGAAAGAATCAGTAGTGGCTTGTCTCTTGTAATACCCATCATCACCTTTCAGCCTGTTCCATCCAGCACCCAAACAGGCAGAGTCACGGCTCAGGCAGACCCAAGTCCGGGGCTCCTGTCACTTGCTGTCATTGTTATCCAACAAGATTAGGGTGACCCTCAGCAGATGGTAGCCATATCTGCCAGCTGTGCACAGAGAGACCCCCGTGGATCTTCTTGCAGCAGGCATGATCCTACTCCTCACCATTTGGAATGTGGGCTCCCCATATGGCCATTAGGCTTCAGTCCCCTTCATAGCCTTGGCCATTTCCAACCAGACCCCTGGTCGGCTCTTGGGGGGCCATGGTTGGCACTCCATCAGCTGCCAGCTTTTCCATACTTTCATTGTTCTTTCACCCTTTGTTGATGTATGGAGGGAAGGGGGCTCATTGTCACTTGTTTGTTCCAGCCTCGGTCCCCAGCATGGCCCAGCCTTAGTTCCCCACCACCAGTGGAACCCCACAGCACTGGGAGGGAGGGCTAGCAGACCTTGGAACCGAGGAAGTGCAGGCTTCTGTCCACCTGCTCATGGTCACTGGTGCAAGTACAGGGCCTCTGTCTCCCCATCTGTAAAGTGAACACTCTGCCGCCCAGTCCTCTTGACAGCTTGAAGGGAACAGCTTGTGCCATAGAAGGATGCTTGCCCTGAGTCCAGACAGCCTTGGCCTTTTCCTGTCCACATTCCCTCAGCAAGTCATGTCACCTCCATGCAGAGGCTGGGCTGGACCTCTTACAAGATCCCTCTCACCTCTGAATCTGCCATCCTAGAGCCGTGACATAGGTGTCCTCCAGGGCTCTGGGCAGCTCCAGCGAATCAGAGTGGAGCAGATGCCTCACACGCTTGGGTGTGCTCAGGCCGTCCTGTCCTGACCATCTCAGTTAGGTGATTCGTGGAGGAGGTGGTGGCTTGAATGACCTTGGGGGCAGCCCCCTTGGGTTGTCCTTAAGGCTTAGTAGTGTCAGGTTTGTCAGCATTAGTGCTTTTGTTTGGAGGAGAAAAGAAATCCTTTGTGAAATATGGTTTTGTGTTGTGCTTTCTCTTCAGGAGAAGTCCCTTCCAGGCGTTGTCATGGCACTCGTATGCAATGTGTTCGACATGCTCTACCAGCTTGCCAACCTGGAGGAGCCCAGGTAAATATGCATTCTCACAAATCCTTAGGGTCCATGACCCCAGGAGCTGTACTTAGAATGAGTGACTTTGATGGCTCCTCAGTCTCAAGGAGGTTGGGGGTAGGTACCCCCTCCATTGCCCATGTCCCTTCTTATCCTTAGCTGCTTTTGGCTGCGTCTTCCTAGAAACTTCTGCTGGGGTTCCTTCCAGCCAGCTAGGGCTGAAAGCCTGCCAGTGCCCAACTTAGAGCTTCCTCGGGACTTTGTGCTGGCCGTATGCACACGTTCTCATACAAGTCTTACAGAAAAAGGAAGTTAGACATATGCTTTGGGACTTAGACATTTTGCTGGTCTCCTTTTTCTAGCAGTAAGGTCTGTTTTTCCAAATGTGTCACATTTTCCCTTTCCTTGATCTTGAGAGTCAGTTTTCCCACACCCTCAGAGGCCTCACTGCATGGCATCCCTTGTGCTCCCATTTGATAGCGTGGGAATACTGAGAGGTTTCACATGGAGATGGTACATGGGCTTTTCCTGTCTCTCTTCCCAGTGCCATTTCTGTTTTGGCCCCTAAGGAGTCTGAGAACAGAGTTCAGATGTCTTTTTTTTCTCTTTATATTCCTTGCTCTTTTCAGCTTCACCTTTAAGTGCTCTAAGATGGCTTAGTGGGGTTTCTAAAAAAGACTTCTTCTCGCCTTGTTATCCCACTACAGCTTGCCTTTTTGATAAGGTAATACTGCTCCCAGTGTCCTGTCACCCACCCCCTTAAACCTGCACAGACGGATGTCCGTGCTGAGCTGTCCTTGCCCTCAGCTGCTTTGGTTCTCCACATGTCAGAGATGTCGCATGCTGTCTGGCTAAGACAGCACATGACAGGCGGAGGTAATTTCTGATCAGTTGTGGTGATCGATTCACCACAACAGATAAATTTCTTTAGGAAATTGCAATCTGTCCGTGTCTTTTTTTAGTCCATTTTCCATTTTTAACTGTATTGGCTTATTTCAGTAGAGCAGGTTGGGCTTGTCTCGGTTGGATGCTGCATCGTCTCATTCCTGTTCTTCTCCTCTGGTAATGATTTTGATATTTGTTCTAAACCTTGGCCGTCGGGCAGCTGGGTTGAGGATGACCTCTCATAAGCTGTCACTCCTTTCCTTCCTGATGAAATAGCCCTTCTGTTTCTGGGGACATTATTTGCCCCAAACTGTGCCAAGCACTGCCCAGCTATCTTTGGAGACCATCTTCATGATCTCTACTATCTCCTGTCTCAGCCCCAACTGTCTTCTTGCACCTTGTTTTCTGACTGACTGCCTGCTGGCCTCCTGTCCCCATGCTCCCTTTGTGGCTGTCAGGTAGTGCAATGCGTGTGGAGTCGTCTCACACCACAGACACCGGTGCATTTGTGGCAGTTCCTTTGACACTTGACTTTCTTGCAAATGCTGCCTAAGAGTGATCAAATGTGGGGGGCACACAAGGTGTCCTGCTGACCCTTTGCTTATTTCTCCCAGGAGAATCTTGGAGCCAGGCTGGCAGATGTTGTGATTCAGCTCCTCTTGTCTGTCCATGTGCCCATCGGGGGCAGCTGACTGTGTTTAGAGAGTTCTGATAGCTAGATTAGCATTTATGCCTGCTGTAAAGCAGTGATTCTGAGCATCTTGTGCCACCATCGCAGCAGAAGGAAAAATGGCCAAGGGACATTTTTGTATTTTTCTTTCTTTTGCTGTATCGAACATTCCTCACCATGTACATTAGTTGGAGCCTGAAACCATCGCTGACGTTTGTGTCTTTGCAGGATAACATTGCGCGTGCGAAAGCTGCTGCTGCTGATCCCTACTGACCCAGCGATTCAGGAAGCCCTGGACCAACTGGACTCCTTGGGACGAAAGGTATGTTTCAGGAAGTTTGTGTGATATTCCCATGTTGCAGGAGTCTTCTCATTCAGCTCTTCTAGGGTATTTTATAATTGTCAGGGGAACTTCAAACTACTGATAATAAAATCATACTTAAGCCATGTAACAGTCATTTTATAGTTTTTCCTTTTTATAGATTTTTAGTGCCTTAAAAAGTTAACAGTTTTTTCCTCAGGCATTTTTGAGAAAAAAAATCTCAACTTTAACATGAGTATCTCTTGTGACCACAATGGGATTTCTGACCCAATTTTTTTCCCCATTTAGAGTTCAATACTCATTGTTTAGCATGTTAAACATTCTTCTTGGTGTCATCAAAATGCTATAAATTTGGTTTAATCTTGGTTTTTACCCATAATCTATCATTGATACTATTAAAAAGCCAATTTCTAAAATTGAACTTATTAGTGTCAGATCTGCATTTCTTTTAAGTTCTGACTTTGAGCTCTTACCGTATTGAATGCATGAATTCTCCTTCCAAATTACTTGTAGGATGTGGAAATCTGCTGTTCTCCAGTGGAGCGTCAATAGCCATCTATTCCATTTCTCTCTAATTTGTTGAAGCATGAAATTATTTTGTTCAACTCAAATTTTATTTGGGATGGTTTATGCCAAGTCTCAGATACATTATTATCACTGTCTAGCCTTAGCAGAGAATGCAGGTAGGACCGCGTTGCAAGTGTGAAGCATTAAAATGGGTTCCTCTAAGTCTTATGTTCAGATTAAGAAAAAGCACATGAATTTTTCCAACCAAAGTGACAGGAGTGTTTGAATACTGTCGAGCAGCCGCAGTTCTCAGTAGTGCAGGTGGGCATGGAGCGGAGGCTTTTCTTCCATAGGTGTATAGCCAGGTTGCCATCCACCTTAGGGATCTTACTGGTCTTAAACTATTTGATTTGTGTTACTTATGTTTAAAAATACATGAAGAACTTGTATAATTATATTCTTGATTTTTCTACTTGTAATTTTTTAATTTCTGTAATTATTCCCATAATTTTCCCTCAGAAAACATTGCTATCTGAAACGGGTTCTCAGTCTTCAAAATCTCCATCTTTGTCTTCAAAGCAGCAGCATCAGCCCAGTGCCAGTTCCATTTTGGAAAGTCTTTTCCGCTCTTTTGCCCCTGGAATGTCCACTTTCAGAGTACTGTATAATTTAGAGGTAAGAAACCTCTTCTTTCTGCTGGCCACACTGGCCTGATAGCTTGGGGGGCAGCAGGGTGACCCCAGAGGCTTTGGAGCAAGAGATGCAGTTTCCAGTCCTTGGTACTGCCCCTGCCATTTAACACATTGCTCCTAAGGGAATATTGGGTGACTCTGATCAACGTGTCTGTGAACATTGTTGCATTTATAAAATAACTTCTCAGTTTGGAAATCCTCCTATACATGCTTGTGTGTGTGTGCTGTCTCACTTTAGAAGCTGGTTAATTCAAGTATTTAATTACCTTAATTCAGTGGTTCTCAACCTTCCTACTGCCGCAACCCTTTAATACTCATATGTGGGCAGACCTGCCTAGAGACGCGGTATCTCAGTTCCTAAGACCATCGGAAATGTGTTTTCTGATGGTCTTAGGTGACCCTGTGAAAGGGTCGTTCGACCCCCAAAGGGGTCACAACCCACAGGTGGAGAACCACTGCCTTGTTTCATTTTTACTCTGTGTGTTCTCATGAAAATGGGCATAAGTGATGTGAAATGGAGGGACCTTGGCTGCAGAATGGGTCTAGGGAGGGTGAAGTTCAGTGTGACTTGGACCTGGAAGGACGGTGCTCTATGGTGGGAGGCAGGGATGGGGCGGGGAGAGGGGATATGATTTAGGGGGAAAGAGAATGATGCATTAGGGACGCGTCAGGTTTGGGGAGTCTGCAGGATGTCCAGTGAAAGATGTGCGAGCTAACATCTTCACATCAGTTAAAATGTGAGCCTGTAGGTTCATAAGAGGGCTTAGGATATGTAGAGTTGAGACTCATCTCAGCATATAGACAGTCATTGAATCCATGGTCACTGAGGAGATTGTGGTAAAAGAGTTTGGGGCTGAAGAGAAGAGGATGCAGGCCAGAGACCTGAGAGGCACCTGCAGTCGGAGGTGTGAGCTAGAGGAGGCTCCGGCAGAAGAGGTGGGGGGAAAGATAAATGAGGGGGTGCGTCCCTGAAGCCTGGAGAGAGGAGAGTGTCAAGAGAGTGATCCACAGGGTCAGAGGCTGTAGGGAGATCAAGGAGGTTAGTTAGAGGACAGGCTGCTGGACCTGGCCACTAGGCAGTCCTTGGTGACTTTGGGGACAGCATGGTGTCAGAAGCAGAGAATGGGGGGGGGACAAGCTGCAGCCCCCACAGCCCATGGCATAGGTTGATTGAGCAAGAGTTGTAACTTCAGAATAGCTTTCAGCTAGTAGGTTAGCAGCCATTAGAAGGTTAAATAAGAGAGTGGGGGGAAATGGGGAGAGCTGTTTGCCTTGGCAAGGAAAGGGGGTGCCTCTTTATTTGAGACAGGGATGAGGGAAAAAGCATGCGGGGAAACATCTGAGGCATCCAAGATGAAGGGGGAGCTCTCAGCGACAGTGAGATTGGTGCAGTTTTCAGCTGCGATGTTGGCAGGAAAAGAGCCTTTGTCTGCCTCCAGGCCCTCTGGGCAACATCATCTGATGCTGGGGTTCATGTATCGTCCCTGTACTTCAGCAGTCTGTGGCTCTTCCTTGAGCTCCAGGCTTGCATAACCACTCCCTGTTGGACATTTCCATCTGGATATTTCAGATGTCTTAAACTCATCATGTCTAAAACGGAGCTCACTGTCTTTATCTCTCTACCATCCCTTTTCCAACGATCTTTGTTCCTGTTGAAGACACCACCATCCTTCCAATGTCTGAGGTTCCTAAGCTGGGAGTTATCTTAGACACTCCTGTCTCCTCAGCCCAGAGAGCCCCTCCTTTCCCCAATCTTGTTTCACCATTGCTCCCATCTGGCTCCTCTTCTGCACTTGCGGGCCAGTACTTTATGTGGGGCCCTCACTACCTTTCACCTCATGATTGTCCCTGCTCACAGCCCTTTCATGCTGTGCCCAGTGGCCAGAGTGACCATCTGCAGATCTGACCCATGAGACTGCCTCACTCAGTCCACTCCAATGGCTCCCTTTGCTTCTAGGAGTGAATACGTTTTTGACTCAGCCTTTAAAACCTTTTAGGCTCTGTGATGTTGATGGGAATGAGGGGGTGGGGTCGGCTCTGTCACACCTGTCCCTCACATGGTCTGCTCCCAAGTGCTCAGGGCTGCTTTGAAATGAGCCCTTTGCCTTGTTCAGCAGCACAGATGAAGCTTCTCCCTGGAGCAGATCCTCCAGTGACCAGCGAGGTGATCTTTCTGACATGGTCCTTTTCTGTTCTTCCCAGCCATTTAGAACCTCTTTAGACACACTTCCCTGCCTGCATTTTGCAGTCCAAACCACCTGACCTGCTCCTTCTCTGTGACATTCCATGTCTGCCTTTGCAGCAGTCAGTTGGTCGATAAACCTTTGCCCAGTGCTCGGCCCTGGGGATGTAGATACAAAAAACAGTGTCTGCCCTCAAGGAGCTTACAGTCAGATGGTTGGACAACACACAAGGAAGCTGGAAAGTGGGGGAGACTTGGGAGAGGAGCTTTGGAAGGATTAGGGATGCCTCGCAGCCAGGTGTCCCTGACAGCCTTTGCTGTCCTCTCCCTTCTCTCTGCCTCATGAGCCCCTCACGCCCTCTCCCATGCAGCTCAGCCCCTCCATTCCTCCCTGACTCCTTCACGTAGACTTCTTTGTCTGTGTCTGATGTGGTGTTCATCTAACCACCCCCCCCCCCCCAGTATAATCTTCCCCAAGGTCAGTGCCAGTCACTCAGGCATACAGGGCTCATTCCCTAGCAACTGGCACCAGCTGGGCAAACTAAACAGGTACTAAAGAAGTACTTCTCAAATGATTTTTCACCAAATAAGGCAACTCAGAAATGACATAAAGAACAAATAAATTCAGTCACATTTTTAGCTCTGAAAGTGACCTCCACAGTTCATCTAATTAGGCCTCCAAAAATCCAGGGTTGCCCTAGCACCCACTAACCTCTTCCTCTCCTGTGGAGGTAGATGCTGCTGGCCTGCCGCAGAGCATGAGGTAGGACAGCCTCTCGGTAAGTCCACAGAGGTCGGCACTCTGCCCGGGGCACAGAGCTGGGCTGAGAGTATACTTCTGCTTCCTGGTCCACTGGGCTGCCATTGTGCCAAAGTTGTGGCTCTGCGCAGTGATTGAGCAGACATCACTGCCAGTGCGTCTGAAATGCAGTTGGGTTAGCATGTGATTTTTAGGAGCGCTTCTCCGTCTGTGACCTGGGTAAGGAGGGGCTGGTTTCTAGGAAACCTTCATCCCAGGCAGCACCGGTGGCCCCGGAGCATCCCCTGCACCTCCGATCTGCTGGTTTGCAGCAGCAGCTCCTACGCTCTTTGCTGTTTCCAAACAGGAACTGTCTTTTGCTGCTTTTTGTTTCCCAGCCCTTAACACTGTGCCTGGCTGTATTATCAGTGTCATTTTGTGCCACAGGAATCATTTGAAGGATTAGTTTTTTTGTTTATGCAGTATCCATCCACTCTCCTCCAAACCAGAAAGGATGGTCATTTGGTGCAGCAGGCTTCTGTACTTACATCTCCCTCCAGTCTAGCCCCATGTTCTCTCTGCCCCCATACTCAGAGAGCTGGTGACTTTGGGAGTTAGGGGCCCTGATGTCCTCAAATAGACAGTCCTATGATGTAGCCCCTCCCCAGCAAGTGGTGGCTCCACTCTCTCCTAAGTGTTGACTCACACCCCTTAAATCAGTAGGTCTCAACCACCTTTGTTTAGAAATACCATCATTTCTGTCAGATTGCTGGAGAGATTAATCACCCCTGTGCCTGTCCTAGGTCCTGAGCTCCAAACTCATGCCAACAGCTGATGATGAAATGGCCCGGAATTGTGCAAAATCCTTCTGCGAGAATTTCCTCAGAGCCGGCGGCTTGAGGTGAGTGTTGGCCTGGCCTGCAGGCTTCCTTCAGCCTTGTGAAGAGGACCTTCTGGAGCCATGCCCAGAGCCGAGTTAGATCCTCAGATATTACGAAGCTGTGTGCTTTGTGACGGCTGCTGCCCCCATCTCCATCACCCTGCAGGCAAAGAAGGGACCATTTCACTATTGATGAGTCACATCACCTCATAGCTGACAAGCTGAGAGGGAGCCTCCAGAACCTAGCCAGGCTGGTGCTGGACACATACGCAGCCCATTGCCAGGTCTGTACCCGAAGACCAGACTTCCCTCCAGTCATGGAGGCAGAAGTGGCCAGTCTACCATGAATGGAAATTGTAAGCTGAGTCAGCAGAGCAGGAGCAGCTGCTTTTCTTTTGCTTGGTGGGGTAGCAAGTGCAGGCTCAAGCAGGAGGTATGACCCGTGGAGAAGTAGCCTGTCACTGTTTAGGAAGCACCTCCCTGGGACATCGACATTACAGGGGGTCGTTGCATAGTACTTGAGAGTGAACTGGGGCTGACAGTGGGGAAGTAACTTGTCCTGAGTTCCATGGGGTGAGGGAGTGGCACGGGGGTCCTCAGACCCCAAGCGAGGAAGAGGAGGCATTTGGCATGGGTAGCCATGTCAGCCCAGGAGGAGGTGCCCATCCCTGGCATCCTGGGGGTAGGCTCCAGGCACTCTGAGCAGGACGGACTTGTTGCCATAGCTTCATAGTAGTCGTCTGTTGAATATTGGACAGTAGATGGTGATGGCTGGCCAGTGGGTTTTCCCAAGACACGAGACTTGAGTCTGAATTCTGATAGAACGACCAGTGTGGTCCTTTGTCCCAGAGTCTCTTGTCTCTAAATACCAGATGGCGCATGGGAACTGCTGTAATCACCCTCAGAACGCTCTTCTGTTGTATTTAAAGCTTTTAGATTGTTTTGTGTACGCTGGGTGGTTCGATCTCTAGAACAAGCCAGTGAGGTGTGACAGTAAAGGAGTCATTATCGGAGGCTTGCAGAGGTCATGGTCACAGGGCACTTGGAAGGTTTGCAAAGTACTTTTCAGGCATTATCTCCTTTCAACTTCACCAGCGCCTTGGGAGGGGAGTGCCCTGGTTCTTTGCCTTGTTCCATGGGTCACATGGTGTCTGAGGCCATTTCTGGACTCAGGGCCTATAACCAGCCCTGGGCCGCTTAGCTGCCTTGCCTGTGGTCACCCAGCTGGTCTTTGCTGAACCAAACACTCTATGCTCTTCCAAGCTGCTGCCTCCTTTTTTCCTTTGGTGGCTTTATGGCATTCTCACATTGACCAGATCCTAGGACTTAGAAATGAATAGTACCTTATTTCTGTGTCTTTTTATTATCTCCTTTAATAAATAAGCACAATCTGTTTCATGGGTCTTTGACATTTTTTGAGTATCTTTTCCCAATTATTCAGCTCATAACAAAATGCTAATAAAAGATTTCCGATTTTGACTTCTTTGAGTGTGTCTCACATAGTTATAAACCCTGTATATTTTAAAATGTATTAGAAAGGTGGGTTACTTGTACTAATGTTATTAATATGTCAGTTAAATAGATCATTAAATATATCAAGTAGATACTCATTGTGCTAAGAGACTTTCCATTCTTTTACTCCTCTCCTACTCTCAGGGCTCCCCCCTCCTCCTGCCTTTACCCAAGGAGATTTAGTGAGGTGATAATGAGAAGCTAGAGTTTTTAGGGAGCAGCCCAGTACCGAAGCATGATTGTGGGAATTGTGGGAACCATGATAATGGAGATAGATAGGGATTTCTTGAGAGTTTATCTTTATTATCATTCAAAAATGACTAGGTAACTCAGGAGAAATATCCTGAAAAGTAGACAGGAATCTCATAATTTTCTTTCTTTTTCAAAAAAAAGCTTGGTGGTCAACGTCATGCAGAGAGACTCTATACCTTCAGAAGTAGACTACGAAACCAGGCAGGGAGTTTATTCCATCTGTCTGCAGCTTGCAAGGTTTGTAACCCTAACATGTTGGCCCACTCACTGTCAGACCCACACTCTCTTGCTCCCACTGCTCACACCCCACCCAGCTTCATCATTGAAGACTCACTATAAACATTCGTGGTTTCTTGGTAAGCTGTCCACCAGTAATCCTGGCTTTCTTTGAAGATTCTTGCTTGTTGGCCAAACCATGCCCACGTTCTTGGATGAAGAGCTCACCAGAGATGGCCTTGAAGCGCTGGCTTCCCGTCCCTTCCGTAACATCAGTCGTCAGTCCAGCCGCCAAATGTCCCTGTGTGGCACACCAGAGAAGGCCTCCTACAGACAGCTTTCAGTCTCCGACAGGTCCTCCATCCGTGTGGAGGAAATCATCCCTGCTGCCAGGGTCGCAATCCAAGTAAGCATGTCAGGCTTTATCCCCAAGACATTTCTCCAGCCCTTTAAGGTTGGCAGGCTTTCATCTGAGTCATCAGAGCACCAGGAGGTAGGTGCAGCTGGCATTCATTCCCACTCTACAAGTGAAGCAGTGAGGCCAGGGAAGCATGTTTTAGAGCGCGTAACAGGACTTCCATCTCTTCGCCCATTATTGACCATTCATTTCTCTGCCCCTTTCTCACCACGCCACCTGGGTTCTTAGGGACAAAACTCTTTCCTCAGGTTTCTGCACCCAGGGCATTTCAAGGCCAGTCCTGCTGACTTAATTAAGCTCCTCTATTTCCCTCAGTTACCAGTTTGCCGTTTTCCACCAAAGCTTCTCTAGACTTGCTTTAGGAATGATGTGTATGGCCTTAGATCAGTCTTGTATCAGGTGGCGTAGAATCACAAGGGACCATAGTGACCCTTCCATCTAGCAGAGGCTGCGAAGAGGGACATGTAAATGACAGGTCCTGTCCAGAGCCAAGATGTGCAAGCTGCAGCCCCTCCCCCTGAGCCATGCTGCCGCCTTTCTTGTCCACTAGTTATGGCCCAATTGTCAGAAACAACATTAGACAGAAAAGTGGTTAAGGCGCCTCTTCATTTACAAGGTAATAAGTGACCACATATTTTTATTGAATCTGTATTTTTGTTTTTAAGTACTTTAAACACAAGTAATGGGGTATATTACAATGTAGGTTCCCAGAAGTAAATCATTTCCACTAACCTTGCCATCCAAAAAACAACATACCTCAAAATAGAAACTTATTAGCAACAACTTGACTTACCTACTGGGCATAATACAATATACTTGAATCTTCTGTCATCTAAAGAATGGCTTTAGGTTTGGTGCTACAAATAAAATAGGTCTGATGCCTAAGGCCTCTAGGCCAGAGCTGTGGTTTTGTGTACTTCTGCTCTAAACCTTGAGAGAGAGGAAAGGATTAGTGTGCTGGGACTCACTGAGTCATCAGGGTCATGCACTCGTATAGTAACACTGACAGTGACAACACCCTGTGTCCGTTGACTCCTGAGGCTTACCATGGCTGGGAGACAGGTGGGTGTGAGCTGACAAATGCCGTGCTCAGGTGGCATGGCTAGCAAAGGAGCAGCCAAAGTACTGCATCTGGGCTGCCAGGGCCACCCTTTGCCACCTGTTTGAGCAGAGACTGCGTTAGCCCTTGCACCATGCCATGCTAGGGGGTGACCCTGAGCCTCCCAGTACATGTAGGGAGCACGTGCCCTTTCCTCCTCCCCCACTAACTCTTTTCTCCATACTCCCTTAGACAATGGATGTAAATGATTTCACTTCTACTGTGGCTTGTTTCATGAGGCTGTCCTGGGCGGCGGCTGCCGGACGTCTTGACCTTGTTGGGAGTAGCCAGCCAATCAAAGAAAGCAACACTTTGTTTCCCATTGGGATTCGAAACAGACTCAGCAGCTCAGGTATTGATTCCAAGGAGGATGCTCCACACTCCACGATGGAGGGGAAGGGAGGTCGGAAGGCCTTCTGTTAGGTCAGCTGCCACACGCAGCCAGAGGGTAGGAAGGCCACTGAGGCTCCGCCCCCCAGGTGCTGAGATTGGGGACCCCGAGGGCTACGTTCAGAAGCAGACACTCTCAGTTCTGTTAGTACTAACATTGTAAGTGGCCATTTACCAGCTTCCTTTAATTTTCCAATTCCTTGGAACCAAGAGCATTTGCTGTTGTTTTGAGTTCATAAAATCCTCACGCAGTTTGTGACCAAAGCACTTTGGTGACTGGGGACCGCAGCAGGGCCTGGCCCCCGCAGCGACATCCCTGACCTTCCTGGGCTTTGTTTACCTGGCTCAGGAAGCACCTGCAGCTCTGGCAGTGAAGGAGAGCCGGCAGCCCTGCACGCAGGAATCTGCGTGCGGCAGCAGTCCGTGTCCACCAAAGATGCGCTCATCGCCGGCGAGGCCCTCTCGCTACTGGTCACCTGCCTCCAGCTTCGCAGTCAGCAGCTGGGTAAGGGATCCCTTGGTACTCGGTGCCATTCTTATCAGGCCAAACTTCAAAATGTAACTTGAGCTTTGGACTCCTTGGCTTGTCTTTCTTTGGGCAAAGACAGCACGCTGTTAAGCAGCCACTCTGATGTGGCCTGGGCACCTTCTTGGGTTGAGCATGGGCCTGTAGTCCTCAAGGAGGGGTGGAAGAGAGCTGGGTACTCCATTAGCTTCATTGCTGAAGTGCACGTAGCTCAGAATGGATGCGTCCTTCAGTCTACGTCACCTGCCCTCAGGAAGCTTGTGCTTGCTGTAGCGGTAGCGGCGAGCTTGACCAAAAACAAGGCTGACGCAGAGGAAGCAGAGGGGTGTTGGGAAGAATCCCTCGGCGAGAAGGACCATCTGGGCGCAGGCGCTTGTGTCAGCCATCAGCTCAGGCCTGCTCGTCCTGCTGGGGGGCCCAGCCGAGCTCAATTAGCACATTGCCCGTAGGGTGTGACCGCCTTTCTGCTTTTATGCTGCCTGACTCCGGTTTCTGTTGTTAGCCTCCTTCTATAACCTGCCGTGCGTTGCTGATTTCATCATCGACATCCTGCTCGGCTCTCCGAGTGCTGAGGTGAGGGTTTTTAGTTGTTGAAATGATCTGGTCGTGTTTTGTTGTAAAATCTCTCAGGCATACATCTTCTTTAATACCTCCCCCGCAGCTCGTGTCAGCTCCTATTAATGCAACTGCTGGCTCATGCTCAGTACCCTCAGAATTCTGGGTCACCCAAAAAACCCACTAGAGAGGCATGAGACAGCAGCAGTTGTGAATTTGTGATTGCAGCTTTTTTTTTTCCGGCTTTTTGGAGGGGGAAGGGCAGGGCAATTGGGGTAAGTGACTTGCCCAAGTCTAGTAAGTGTTAAGTGTCTGAGGCTGGACCTGAACTGAAGTCCTCCTGACTCCAGGGCCAGTGCTCCATGTACTGCGCCACCCAGCCGCCCGATTGTAGCTTTTCTTGACTGACGTGGTCAGATAATTTGCACATTTTGACAGAAGATTTCTGACATTTTTAACTGATGTTGAATTATGCTGATTTAAGTCACAGATTATTGTGACTCATTACCAATTCCATAAAACTTGTTTTCACCTTAGTTCCCTGGACTGTTAAAATTCGCCATCTGGTAACAGGTTCTTGATCCTTAGCTAAAACAAGTAAATATTACTGGTGCAACTCAGCCAAGTACCACCGCTTGAGAACCACCCAGAGCAGTGCCCCTCATAGCAAGGGCATTCCCCTTGTATGCCAAAGATTGTGCCAGGTGCTGATGAGATAGATCCAAACGATGCTCAGAGGCTCAGGGCACCAGACCACGCAGGGCCCCCACCTTCAGATCCAGCCTCAGACACCCAGATGACCCCAACAAATCACTTACCCTCAGTCTGCCTCGGCTTCCTCAGCTGTGAAATGGGAACAATAATGCCAACCTCCCAGGGCTGTTGTGAGGATCAATCAGCCTCCTAACTGTAAAGGGCTTTGTGCGGCGCCCAGCCTGGAGCAGATGCTCTGTGCGTGTGAGCTGCTGTCATCGTTATGACTCCTTTTTTATTGTTACTTTGCCCCCTGCGTGTCCTTGGAACTCTGAGGTGCCTCATTTAAGTCTGTGATGCTAGAAAACAGCCTGCTCTCCAGATCGTGGGCGACTCTGGACTGTGCGCCTGCCTCCACGTACGCCCACACGTGTATTCGGTTGGCTGGGTTGATGGTAAGAAGGCTGGCGCAAGGACAGGTGGGAGAGACCTCCCATGGCAGGTGGGTCTGGATAGAGGCGGGGATGTGGGATGTAGCAGACAGCGCTGGAGGGAAGATGGGTCGTGGCCCAACAAGAAAACAGAACGTTAGGGAAACCTGTGGTGGGTGAGTCAAAGGAGGGGCAGCTGCCGCTCTCCGTTGCCGTCCACGTGCGTAGCGAGGGTGGGCAAGGACATGGGCTGAGGCGGCAGCTGGGTGTGCCAGGAAGTGCCATACAGGCGGTGGCGGCCACATCTGACCACTGGCCAGCCAGGGTGGGTGCTGTAAGAAACCGCATGGGTGACCGGGAGCATGGTGAGAGCCGGGACAGGAGGGAAGATTCAGGGTTCTGTTGAGCTTTCAGGACCTAGTAAGCACTTAGAGTTGTGTGACTAGAACTCAGCAGGGAAACTGAGGCTGGTTGTGTGGTTATGAGAGGCGTGTGTACGTGGAGAATGCTTAAGGGAAGGTGCTGAGGTAGAAGAGAAGCTGGCCCAGCATAGATCTGTGAGGCCCATCCCAGTGAGGGGAGATGGTCTGTGGGAGCCCCCAGAGGAGCCTGAGAAGGAACACTCAGAAGGGGAGAGGAGAGCAGAGGGAGCGCAGTGATCGTGTCTGGAGCAGAGCTGGGCTGCTCCCCGGGGGTCCCTGCCTCCCAGGGGCCTGGCCCTGCCGCCTGCGTCAAACCCATGATGTTATGTCCACTAGTTACTGGAAGTGCTTCACGTGTGAGACGTGGCACGTGGGACAGTTGAGTCCTAGAGACTTAAAATCCATGCTGAGGGGTTCTAGAGCCGGAGCCAGGGGGATCCTCGTGGAACCCTCTGCTTCTGTCCCCTCAATCTTAGAGATGTGGGAGTGAGTGGATTTTCATATTAACATTGGTTGTTCAGTCCTTTCTGTCATGTCTCATTTTTTATGACCCCATTTGGGATTTTCTTGGCAGAGATACTGGAGACCTTTGCCACTTCCCTCTCCTGCTTACTTTACAGATGAGGAAACTGAGGCAGGAGGGGTTCAGTGATGTGCCCAGTGTCACACACCTAGTATTGGGGGCTGGATTTGAACTCAGGTCTTCCTGGCACTCTTTCCACTATACCACCTAGCTGGCACAAGGTGACACAGTTGTTAAGAATCAGAAATGGTTGTCACCTGGTCCAGCACAAAACCTCGATGCCTCAGGGCAAAGTCCAGAGATTTATCTGAGAAGTTTTAGGTAGGTTATATATTGGTGGCCTAGGTGTACCACATCACAGGTCTGGTACAGATTTACGTAGAAATTTAGATGGATATTTAAGCTTAAAGTCATTTTGTTATATGCTTCCAGTCTTGGAGTCTGGAAGACCTAAATTCAAATCGGGCCTCAGGCACTTTCTGATCCCTTTAAGAAAAGAAAGAGAAGGAGGAGGGTAGGGGAGGAGACAGCTTTCACTTGGACTATTTGGGGAAATTCTTTTAAGCTCCTAAATTTTGAATGAATTCAATTAAAAATCAGCAAATTTTTAAAAAAAGAATCTCATCATTAAATAACTACATTCTAGATAAAATAAAACAACCAGAAGCAGTGATTTAAATTGGTGATAAAATTTTAAAGCAAAACTTCCAAAAAAAGAAAGACTCAAGAAAAAAACATCCTGACAAGGAGAGATTGGGTGAAAGCAGGATACTTCGATGAGCCCAGCAGAGAATCCGCCAGAAGAATGGGTGGGGAGCCAGGGAGCAGGAAGCCTGGGTTCCCAGGGATGGCTGGGCAGGTGGCTGGGGGCACCAAACTCCCAGGGCTCTGGGGCACCCACGGGAATGCTCTTGCTCCTTCCCAGAACGTGATGATCCATGGGGATGTGCACCAGTACAAGTGCTGGGATTCGAGGGGATGATGTGGGCCACTTCCTGCATGGGGGAGTCACCGTGCAGTCAGGAGGCCTGAGTTCAGATCCTACCTCAGTCACATAATAGCGTGGGCAAGTTACTGAGCCTTTGCTTTATCTGTAAATACTGGTTAACAGAAGCACCTCTTCCCCAGGCTTGTGGATAAAATGAGGTCCTGTTTGCAGATGCTATATAAAAATCATCCTTATCATTCTGTCCACCACCAATGACCCTATCATTTCAGATCCGCCACGTTGCCTGTGATCAGTTGTACACACTCAGCCAGACAGACACTTCGGCTCACCCCGAAGTGCAGAAGCCCAACCAGTTTCTCCTCGGCGTCATTCTGACTGCCCAGCTGCCTCTCTGGTCTCCAACTAGCATCATGAGAGGAGTCAACCAGAGGTAACCGCGCTTCAGCTCCGTCTGTGCATCGCTGGGCCCAAGCCTCATGAGAATGAGTCCCACAGAAGGTTTGCAGAGGGCACTCAGTCTGCACTGTGTCCTCTGAGCTGCATCTGGCCGAACCGCACCAGGAACTTGCCAGTTCTCTGTTTCTTCTTCTTGCCTGTCTCCCCGCCCCGCGCCCCCCATCCCCCACACCCCGCACCTCCTAAAATCCCAGGATTCAGGAGAAGCTGAAAGCGCTGCTGCATTCACCGTGTCTCCTGAAACAGCATAAGATAGAAAAAGCTGAGTTACTGCCTGGCTTCAGACATCATGTTACTTTTGATGAATTGACTTAGCCTTTCTCTGACCAGCTGTCCTGGGGCCATCGCCTGCTCCGCATGTGAAAGGCGCTGCCTTCCTCCCAGGCCCTTGGGCTCACAACAGGGGGTGGGTGGGTCGCCCCAGACTCTTCCTTTCCTCTCACACACCCCTCCTCCTCCCCACGTCTAAGCTGTGGCCAGATCCTCTGACAGTCTCTGGCACAGCCCCCACCTCGATGCACTCTCCTCACCGAATATCTAGGCTATTGCCATGGCTGCTAGGGGTCTGCCTGCCTCGAGTGTGTGCCAGTCAGAGCACAAGTCTGAGCAGATCAGACAGCACGCGTTAAGTGCCTACTGTGAAGCAAGCTGTGTGCCAAGTGCTGGGTCCCTGCCCTCTGGGATGTTAAATGTAGAAGCTGAAAAGGTGGGGAAAGGGGCCTTCTGCGGCCACCTGGGGTACAGTCGATTGCCTTTTTCAGGATGAGGAGTTTCTGAAGACCAGGTCACCCCCACCTGTTCATCAAACTCCAGGGGCTCCCTGTTACTGCAGGATCAAATGCCGGCATTCTTGTGGACATTGTTATTAACTGACTTATTTTAGCATCTGTGAAGTTGGGGGTTTTCTCAAAGTACCAACCGAGTTTGCTTCCTTTCATGTGGATTGACCTAGTGTGGGGTTTTTTGCTTTCCTTATAATAATAATGATAGTTCATTGACTGTGGTGGAGGATTTAGTCTCCCCATCTTTTGTTGTTGTTGTTGTTGCTTTTTGTTGTGTTTTTTGCTTTTTTGGAGGGGGGAAGGCAGGGCAATGGGGTTAAGTGACTTGCCCAAGGTCACACGGCTAGTAAGTGTTAAGTATCTAAGGCAGGATTCGAACTCAGGTCCTCCTGACTCCAGGGCTGGTGCTCTATTTACTGCACTATCTAGCCACCCCCTCCCCATCTTTTAGTGAAGTATTTTGTTTCCTTGGCATGGTTCTTGATGACCCGTGCAGGTTGGGAACTATCACAAGTGACTCTTTTATAATATTTCTTATCAGCTCATTATATAGCTTAGCCCTTTTCTTTCCAGAAAGACATAAAACTCTCATTTAAGGACCAGTCCTTGTCATGACAGTGCCCTCTCTGTTTGCAGGCTGCTGTCACAGTGCATGGAATACTTTGATCTGCGGTGTCAGTTACTAGATGACCTGACAAGTAAGTGACATCTGACTTTTTTTTTTTTTGGAGGCCAATTGGGGTTAAGTGACTTGCCCGAGGTCACACAGCTAGTTTTTGGGTAGAGTGTCTGAGGCCAGATTTGAACTCAGGTCCTTCTGACTCCAAGGCCGGTGCTCTATTGACTGCGCCACCTAGCCGCCCCGATCTGACTTCTTTAAAGGCCACAGTCATGAGATGATGATGAAGTCTGTGTGAGAGACATGAATGGGGAAGCCCATTAGGGCTTTTTATTTAGCTCCCACCGACCAAAAATGCCTGTGTTTTCTCCATTGTCTCTTACTTCCCCCACCCTACCTAGCCATCCAAACTGTGACTTTGGGTGCATTGCTTGAAAGATCAGTGACGTTGAAAATGTGCAGACAGACACGATTTTATCACGTAGCTGTGGGGTTATCACGAAAGACTTAACATCCTTACTGTTCCTACGGGGATTGTGTGCCTTCTTTCACTGTTGGGGAAATCCCCTAACCAAGATGGAGTAAATTCATGACAAAGAGCATCATTCATACGTAGCCGGTGTCGGGGCAAGGAGGCGACTGAGGGTGCCAGCCAGAATGGCACCGGGGCTTACTTTTGCCTTGCAGTCAGCCTTGGTTTCCCTGGCCTTAGTCTGAGCAAGCATTGACTCCGTGCTGGGATGGATGAAAGATGCTTGACCGGGAGCCCTTCAGAGCGGTCAGCAACAGAGTGGTCCGAGGAGGCTGTTTTTATTACCTCTGCCACTCCTGGTTGCAAATGTCAGGAACTTTGCCAAATGCTGAATGAGAGAAAAGCTTGGACGAGCTGAGCTCCCTGACCTCACGGGCTGAGCTGCATAGTGATTATCCATTTCTGCTGAGTCAGCTCAGATCCTCTTTGCCCTAAGACTGTAGGCCAGAATGGGGGGAAATGCTATTTTTGTCTATGCTTGAATTATTTATCCTTGTTCTTTACCCAAAGTGGGAAAGAATGTATTTGTCTGGCATTGGGCAGCGTGTGGATGGAGACTGAGGCTGGAGATGGGAGGGCCTTGGGTCTGCACTCAAATCTGGGGTGAGCCCCTGGCCTGGCAGAGCCTAGTGTTTGAGCTGCTGGCATCTGTGCCACAGCCTTGTCACAAGGCCAGAAAGAGACACTGTAGGGAAGATGCCTTGTGAATGCTTTCTCTCTTTGATGGTGACATGACTAGGCACAAACAGCTCAGTGTAGTTGGTGTGCTGGGTCAGAGGGGCGCATGAAGCTCCTGGTCTCCTGGTGAAGCAGCTCACTTGGCCCTCTCCACCAGTGCAGCTTGCATCCCACTAATGACAACCCGAAAAGCAGAGTAAAGACTGGCTGGCTTATTTCAATTGGGAATTTTGTACTTCAGCATCAGTAAACATTTAATACGTGCTGGCTGTCTCAGGGACTGGGAATGCCCAGGCCGCAGTCTCTGCCCACCCAGAGCTCGTGGTCTGGCAGGAAGGTGCATCCGCGGACAGCTGTAATGCACAGCTGTCACTAGGAATAAAGAGGAGGGCACAAATGGGAAGAGATAAGGCTCAACAGTTTATAGAAATTGACCACTGACTGAATATGGTGGGAAAAGGTGATTGCCAGACAAGCCCAGGGGACAGTGACGCCTCTGGCGCAAGTGGCTGTCTGGAAGACAGGCTGGCCCAGCGGAGAAGGTTCTGTAGATGCGGGCACAGCAAGGTCGAGGTGCTGCCTGAAACTGCGGCCTTATCAGTGAAATCTTAGTTTTCCCCTTTGTTTTCACTTTCCAGCTTCAGAAATGGATCAGTTGAAGATCAGCCCAGCCGCCATGCTGGAAGATGAAATCACTTGGCTAGATAATTTCGAGCCTAACCGGACGGCCGAGTGCGAAACCAGTGAAGCAGATAACATCTTATTAGCAGGGCATTTGAGGCTCATCAAGACTCTCCTTTCACTCTGTGGAGCAGAAAAAGAAATGCTTGGTAAGTACTCCCTTTGGCTGCCAGTCTCCATTTATTAATATAGGTTAGTGTCTATTCTGAGAAAATACAGTGAATGGCCACAGATAGTCCAGTAAACAGTGGCGCTTTGGGCAGCAGGAAATCAACTGGATCTTTAGTGCAGATCAGTTTAAAACCTGGTCCCTCGTAGGTCGTTTGTGGATGATAACACAACTTAAAATGGCGGGAGAAAATGGAATCTCATTTTCCTTTGGTCTGCTTACTAGGCAAGGATTAGGTTGCCCGCCTGCTGCCCCCAGCCTGTGGCCTGGTGCTGGTCACTCTGTTGAGCTTGATCTGTGAAAGGGGAGAGTGGGTGGGAGAGTCTCTGCAGGGCTCCTTCCGGTCTCTTGACCTGTGGTTGGATGCACGGAGGGGCCAAGGTGACCTGTTTTCCAACAGTGGCATCTCCCTCTTACTTGCCGTGTCTGCTTTGGGGAGTGTGAGGGAAGAATTTAAGTTGGTGTTTTTTACTACTTTGAGAGGCCTTTTCTGGGCTCACTGTGAATAATGTGCTGTCTTCCAGGGTCATCCCTTATCAAACCCCTGTTGGACGACTTCCTTTTCCGGGCTTCTAGAATTATCTTAAACAGCCATTCTCCGGTTGGCAGCGCTGCCATCAGTCAGCAGGACTTCCACCCAAAGTATGGAAAATGCACATTGTGCTCAGTTGGGGTAAAAATTCTAACCTGGAACTCTTGTCTCAGTGTGATGACCTTTTGGGTAGAACTCTACGTGTGTCAGAGCCTGATGTCTGTGTGTGGTGCTGCAATCCCCTGCACAGGGTGCCAAAGACCACGCAGTGAGAGTGGAGGCCTTGCTTGTTCTGTATGACCCAGGAGGTCCTGCTGCCCATCAGAAAACAGGGTGTTCAAGAGGAGTGTCCTGCAGCAATAGCTTCTGTTTTTTTATTCCAGGCCATCTCTGTCAGGGCGGGTCCTGGTTAGTTTGAATAGCAAACCCCCTGAAGCATGATTTACATTAGTGCTGCTTCTTTCCACTGGGCTCGAGTCTGTCACCATTGTTACACGTCATTAGAACTTCGAGCACTAATTTCAAGTAAATTAATCCTATGTTATTTATCCATTGTCACTGGCAGGTGATTTTCCCAAAAGTTAATTTTGCTCATAAGTACAGATGAGCTCTTTCTTCATAAAATATTTTATTGCAGTCATTTTGAGGGCTCTCTTAAATAGTATTATATATTTCCTTGCTATCTTAATTAGAAGGTACAAGAATGCCAAAATTATTATTCCTTTTTACTGTGTGAGGAAATTAAAAATACCATAGGAAGTTCGCATTAAACACTCCATTGGTCTCTTGGAGCCTGCATCACAACATTTCTTCCCACAGGATGGTCAGACAAATGCTGGAGGACCACGGACGGGTCTTCTGAGGCCCCTTCTATCACTGTGCCTGAGTGATAGTGTACTGCAGGGAAAGTTAACTTCTAAGACATTTTAGACCCATTTTCCTTTATTGATCTTATTTTTAGTGAAGTCTGGGTCTTGATTTTACAAAGGGAACAAGTCTGTCATGGAGTTGTGAAGTGTGTAGGCAAAAGGATTCTGTACATTAGCCACATTTATTTACCTGTGTATCACTTGGAGCCCTGGCCTCAGAGGGACAGATTGAGCTTGTTTCTAAGGAGCCGTGGAGCAGATCTCTTAGCAGTCAATGATTCTGTAAGGCAGCTTGGCCCAGTAGATGGGTCCAAGTCCTTGGGAGCTTGCTGGCCACGTGACCCCAAGTGGGGCTCCTGCTTTCTCAGTTTAGGGCTTCCCAATCTGTAAAATGGGGACGAGCCCCTATTTCTCAGAGTTGTTGTTGTGCCTCAGAGTAGATCGTGTTGGTAAAGCTGTTTGTAGACCTTAAAGCCCTCCTCAGATGGGAGGTGTTACTGTTGTCAGCACGGTACAAGGATGGCCCTTGCTCCCTCAGGCTGTCTGTCTGTAAGTTATTGTCTCCATCACGGAGTTTTTCTGTCCTACTCGGCTCCTGGTCCTCTCTCAACTTGGCCACGAGGTTTGGAAGGACGCACTGCTTTCTGTGAACACAACCATAGCTCATGATCAGATCAAAAGAAAGAAGAAGCTCAGATTGCCAGCCCTCTCCCAAGGGCTGGAATTCCCTGTGAATGGTGAGGGTGAAAGACAGAGAATGGATGGAAATGCGGTGTTTGAGAGTAGACTTTTATCTCTGTGACTTCAGGCAGCTCACTTCACTTTTCTAAGCCTCAGTTTCCTCAGCTGAAAAAAAGGTGATTCTGCTAATGGCCTCTGAACACCTTCCAGCTCTGGATCTGTG
Organism: Pseudocheirus occidentalis; assembly: GCA_028646575.1. NCBI lineage: Eukaryota > Metazoa > Chordata > Mammalia > Diprotodontia > Pseudocheiridae > Pseudocheirus > Pseudocheirus occidentalis. The sequence goes on from CM053593.1 coordinate 18,731,832, forward strand.
ACCTCCAACCCTTAGTAAGTCCATACACATCACCTCTGCTAGCTCAGAGCTCCCCAGTGAAAGTGGAAGCTCTGGTGCTCCTGCTCTGATTTTCTTCCCTTTTTTAGTGACGTAATTAGCAGCCTTGTGCTTTGAAGTGAATGATAAGAAATGTGTCATCTCATTTCTAAACTTGTTTCTCCTATCTTTTTTTTTTAAGTATCAGAGCACTGGCTGCTGTCCGGTCCTGATGTCTGCCCCTCTCCTAGTAGCACAAGATTTGTTCATTAGTCTGTTTGAGAAGCCCTTACGAGGTCCCCTCGGTCTCTCGTTGACCTTTCTCTGTAAAGCAGGCACAGGTTGACACTGTCATTGACAAGCCGTGCTAATCTTGTTGGATGACTCGGGACATGTTCGCTGCTGCGTGTAATCTGGACTGCTTTTCACTGATGCTCCCGGAGTAGGTTGTCACTTTGGGATCTTACCGCTCTCTCTCTCTCTCTGCGTCCCTTGCCGCACTCCCTTCCATAACCATGTCTTAAATGCCTGCCGCCTACTTTGGCCTCAGTGATTGGGAAGATACAAAGATGAGAGAGTTCCTGCTTTCTTGATGTTTATTATCTAATGTTCAGTAATGGAATTTGTCTTTGGCAATGATAACTGCTATTCTTTATGTTTCAAATGGCTATTTGATTTTGAAAAGATTCTTGAGCCGGTCATGGGGATGGTGAGGCTGATGACTCTCTTGAGCTCAGGAGTTCTGAGTTGTAGTGGGCCTCGCTGACAAGGGTGCACACTGAATTGGGCATTGATAGGATGAGTCCCCCAGAGCCACAGGAGGAGAGACAAACTAACCCAGGGTAGAAACAGTGAGTCAGAGCTTCTCCAGCCCCTGTGTAGCCCCCCTACTTCCTGCCTGGGTGGAATAAGGAGATTCAATTCTTTTTTAATGTCTAAAGAATATTTAAGTAGATAATATGTTCTTGAAACAAACCACTAGTCATTTTTTTTAGATGCAGTACTGTGAATAGTCGGTTGGCAGCCTATGAAGTTCTGGTGATGTTGGCTGATAGCTCCCCCTCCAATCTTCAGATTATTACAAAAGAGCTGCTTTCTATGCACCATCAGCCCGACCCTGCTCTCACCAAGGAGTTTGACGTGAGTATCTGTGAGGCGTTCCATGGTTATTCACCATGAAATGTGGGTTTATAAATGCTAACTGCTGCTGCTACTATTACCAGGTAGTGCCAGAGTGGCCAGAGCCCTGGGCCTGAAGTGAGGAAGACCCAAGTTCAAATCCTGCCCCTGACACTTAGTAACTGTGTGATCCTGGACAAGTCACTTAACCTCAATCTCCTCAACTATAAAATAGGAATAACACCAGTACTTACCTTGCAGGATGGTTGTGTAGTTCAAAGGAGATGCTCCTTGTAAAGCACTTAGCACAGTGCCCGGCACGCCATCCCCTCGCCTCCCTCCGTTAAATGACAGAAATGCTCTTTCATCTTTCATTTGTGTGACCTTATGAACACAGAGAGCAGTTAGTCGGAGCCGTTTGCTGGTCACGTTAACGAATGTTAATGTTAGCCGGTGTTAGCTGTAAGTCACCAAGGTACGCTGCTGTGACTCACAAAAATAAGCCCCGTTCCAAAGCAAAATTGCTCTGTTTCTGGGTATCCCTTGGATCACTCACTGCTTTCTTTTAACCTTCAAAGAAGTGAAAGTGAGGATCACTTAAAGGGTGGGCACCAAACTGATCGGCTTTGTTTAAGCCATTAGTAAGTTATCTTGACATGTTTTTAAAAATCATTCTGCAAAATGCATTTTGCACAGTAGGGGCTTGATAGCTGTTTCTGGAGGAACATCCATCTTGTGGGCCAAATCCTCACCTGAGTGTGGATTCAGTCTGGCCTGTTGTTTAACAGCCTCTTTTCCTGAGAAATTTTCCAAGTGGTTTACATGGTCAGAAACCAGTGTGAATTGGAAAATACATTAATGCGATGCATTCTGTATCAAAGACTGGGAAATAAGATTTTAGTTCATTTGCCTTTGGTTTATAATTATTGGCTGTGTTGTATTAAGTTGTGTCATGTTCCTGTGCGTCCAGGAGGAAGGGTTCAGAAAGCCTGGGAAGACATATCTGAGCTGATGCATGGTGACCAGGTTGCACTAAGCAGTAGCCGCTCTGTGACTTTACAGATAGTGCCAGAGGCAGGATCTGGGCCTTGGGCATCCCTCCACTAGCTCTACTTTTTGACTGATTTTCATGTTTCTAAACTCCCTAGGGATGTCATTCATTACATTCCATAAGATATTTGAATCTTTGTGATTTAACTCACTGCATGAATTAAACCTATTCCAGAAGAAGATGGAAAATGTTTTCTCTTATGGAAGCATTTGTACTTTTAAATAAACGTTTGGGGGACAAGGGAATGAGGAGTGGAAATTGTGCCATCATAACAAATACAGTTTTTCCTTAGATAATCATTTTATACACACTCATGCACATGTACATACATACCCCTTTCTGATTGGAAAACAAGGGAGCCGGCCTCCAAAGTGGAAATTAATTTTAAATGCCTTTGGGGTCTCAAGAGTCCATGATATTTCAGCATTCCTAGAAATCGAAAAGCTGGAGTTATTTCACATTACCTGGATGCAGAAAAATTTTGCTCAGTTTTATGGGGAAGCATCACTACCCTTCCCAGCCAAGTGTCTCAGGGCCCCATCCTCCAGGGAAGAGTTTTCCCCAGAGACGTTGCCTTGTTATCTTGCCCTTTCTGTAGCCAAAGCTGGGCTTCGGTATTGATTCACACAAAACCAGACCCATATTAAAATACATTTAAAGTGAGGGTCCCAGAGTAGCCAGGTAGCACAGTAAATAGAGCGCTGACCCTAGAGTCAGGAGGACCTGAGTTCAAACCCTGCCTTAGACATTAGCTGTGTGACTTTGGCCAAGTCACTTAACCCCAATTGCCTTGCCTTCCCACCTCCAAAAAAAAAAGTGAGGTTCCAGTGTATTTGTATGTAAATTTAGCTCTGGGAAACACTTCTGCTTACCTGGCCATTGTTAGAATAGCTTCTGTAATGGCACTTGCAGAGAAATGCAGAATTAGAAGGAATTCCATTCAAGTGATGCTTTGAGTTTATAACTGTAGTTGGGAAAACCACTGTGACTCACATTTCCTGAGCACTTGATGGTTCTTAGGAGCTTCTGCCCACAACAAAGCTGAGACGTGGGCATGTTAAGCACGGGCCCTCCATTTCCTAGTGGTGTTGCTTGTGCCGTGCTCCTGATGCCCTCCTTTCTTCTCTTCCTCACCAGTACCTGCCCCCGGTAGACAGCCGCTCCCTCTCAGGGTTTGTGGGGCTCAAGAATGGCGGCGCCACCTGCTACATGAACGCCGTCTTCCAGCAGCTCTACATGCAGCCTGGTCTTCCGGAGGTGATTTCCCTCACTTGCCATTCATTTTTACTGTTAATGTTGTGACTAAAAACAGTTCTGTAGCTGAAGGGCGTAGGTTAGACACAGCTGATAAACACATTTGGGGCATGCTTCAGACAGGAGATCAGAACACAGAGTTTGCACATTTTTAGAAGTCTCATCCTATCTTCTGTTGCTGTGTACGCTGCCTTGAACAGCAGTTGCTCCATTTACTAACTGGGGTCTCCCTAGCATCCCATGACCGTGTGCTCTGTTATTGTAAGTCTCTGAAGTTCTAAGGCAGATTTTGAGTTGGAAAGGTGCTTCAGGCTTGTCGGATGACAAAACAGAAGCTAAGAGAGTTCAGGTGTCTTGTTGAAGACCTCAAATGAGCAGATAAGAGAGTGGAGTATGAACTCCTCTCACATGGCCCACTCTCAGACTACAGTCTGTGGTAATGTTGCTATTCCTGATGATGGTCTGGATGGACCCATTCACCATCATTGCAGCTGCCTTAATTGTCATTTTCCAAAATGCTTCTATCTGATACCTTAGCTGATCCTCCCTGTGAGGGATGCAGAACCAGTTGTTTGAGCATACGTTGTACAGATTAAGAAAGCAAAGCCTAGAATGCTTAAAAACTAATGACACTTTATGCAGTAACGCAAGGAACCTGGGATGCAGTCCAGACCTCTGGGTTCCAGTTCAGCAAGGCTTCTGGAGAGAGAAAGGTTAGACTAGGGTGCATTCAGAGAGAATCAGAGTTGGACAGGGGTCCTGCTGACAGTCCTGCTGAGTGCTCATGGGCACCCCTAGCCTATTCATCAGCCTGGAATAAATGCTAAGACTGGCAGCAGGATGAGTCAGTGGTCTTAACAGACTAGAAGTTCTCAGGTACATAAGGGGCTGGAGTAGAAGGGAGGGAGAAAAAAAAATAAAAAGATTTTCTAAAAGGTCTCCGAGTGTTGTCTTCGGCAGCACATATACTAAAATTGGAACAATACAGAGAAGATTAGCATGGCCCCTGCACAAGGATGACACACAAATTCGTGAAGCGTTCCATAAAAAAAAAGAAAAGAAAAGAAAAAAAAAGGTCACCAAGTTTAACTTCCTATTCTCTTTGTCAAGTCTTTACTTTCTGTTGATGACGACATGGACAACCCAGATGACAGTGTGTTTTATCAAGTCCAGTCCCTCTTTGGGCATTTGATGGAGAGCAAACTGCAGTACTACGTGCCTGAGAATTTCTGGAAGGTATTTCTCTGATGCCATTTACTTTCCTCATTAAATGTACAGTGGGGCTGCCTCTTTAGGCAGGCCAGCTCATAACCACAGCCAGTGATTGTACAGGAACTAGACTGGCCGTGCCAAGAGGAAGGACTCAGGCTTTCAGACCCATCACTGGGGACTTCTTCCTCTCAGGAGGCACGTGTGGAAAGGAGCACTCCCTGTTGAGTTATGTGGGCCTTGTAATCCCCGCTCTCTTTTACTTTGCCCCATGGATTGTGCTGATCACTTTTACATTACTGTGGTGCTCTTTTCCCCTGAGCCTGCCTCAGTGTCCCCAGACACTTGGATCACAATATTCTGTTCTTTTAAGAAGGTTCTGGTCCCATTAATCATGTGAAATCCCTGTTTCCTCCTTTGTGATTAGTACAACTAATTAGCAGTGAAGGGCTGCAGATTTGGGATGCTGGCCTTCACAGAGAACGTCCATGTCCAGAGCTGTGCTGGTCCCTCTGACAAGGAATCCAGCAGGGCCTTGTGATGGCTCAGCCCCATGGGGAGTAGCAGCTTGGCCCACAGGGAAGCTTCCCTTTTAAGAAGGGGCTCTGTGGTGCTGCTGCTTGGTCCTTTTCTGCAGGATTCATTCACTCATAACTCTTTATTTGTGCTGTGTATATAGACCAAAGGGTAGATGTGCAGAAAGTTAAATTTGAGAATTTATTTTCTTCACATGTCTGATGCTTTTAAATAGATTTTCAAGATGTGGAACAAAGAGCTTTATGTGCGAGAACAGCAGGACGCGTATGAGTTCTTTACTAGCCTCATTGATCAGATGGACGAGCACCTCAAGGTAATGAAAGCTTCCTTTTCTAGTTTTAAAAACTACTTCAAAAAAGCTAAGTAGGAGCACTGTGTGGCCCTGCGTCTGGGAGAGGGTGTGCAGGGCCGTCCCAGGAGCTCCAGACCTGGGGAGGCTGCCGTTGGGGTCCTGTGTCTGACCCTGCTGTCTCTGGGTCTAGTGGCCAGTTACCCACCTGCTCTGAGTCTTGGCTTCCTCATACATCAAGAGGGTCGTGATGCCCGCACTCTTAGTTCTTGTGCTGTGTAAGGATCAGATGGAGACCTCTGCTAGGTGCTACATGTGGCAGCTTCTGCTAACAGCAGCACACCTCACTGGACGCAGCGCTCAAAGGGGCCGCAGGCATAGTCAAGGCCAGCCCAGACTGAGTCCTGGAGAGGGGTGGCAGCAGACTCAGCATTCTTCCCCAGCTCTTCTTAATACCCCCGCCCCAGCAAAGGACGTGTGCCTTCTCAAGTTGTACTTTTCCCCTTACAGATTCCTACTGAACCTAACAACTGAGTTTACCATGTGGATGCACATAGAAGCTATTACCCTAAAATGAGTTTTTGGTTTTATTTGTTTGTTTGTTTTTTAATGGATAACTATAAACTGAAGAACAGCACCAGCTATGTGTGTTATACTCAGTATTTATCAAAGCAAGATAGGTAATAAAGCATCCTGTGTAACCATTGGTGATCACACCCATAGAATGACTATCAATCTGAAGCTATACATTTATAATTTCCTTCCCCCACCCCAAAAATGAGTTGGACATAAACAGAGACATTATTTGCCTAGTTCCCTTCCCAGTTCAGGAATTACCTCCTTAATGTCCTTGACAAGTAGTAAGTACAGGCCCCACTTGAGTCATTTCTGTGATGAAGAAATCGGTTTATTATGAGGTACCTTATTTCAGTTCTGGAAAACTCTTAGAAATTTTGCACACAATTTAAAAAGCACAAACCCTAACTCAGGAATATTGTTCTGGTCTAGCTGCCACTTGTGAGTTGGTAATCATAGTGTATGAGCAGAGATGAGAAGAGGTTGGCACAGTATCATAGGCATGTGGCCTCTCTCCTTCAGTCCCAGCACTGTCTTCTTTTGGCCTGCCATAGTGTTTCTGGTGACTCTGCCGCTTCCATCCTTCCACAGCGCAGGTTGACGGCTTTGTGGTTGTGTCAGAGGGTTTAGACAAGGTACCTGTCTTTCCCCCAGTAATAACATACTTTATGTTATTGACATCCACGATGGTGTAATGAAATAATTTATTTTAGCAGAACCAAATAAGTAATACTTTTTCCTTTAAGTACAGGGAACTTAACTATATTCTAACTTTTATTTTCAACAGAAAATTGGTCGAGATCAAATATTCAAGAATACTTTCCAGGGAATATACTCTGATCAGAAGATATGTAAGGACTGTCCTCACAGGTTGGTGGAGTTCATAACTTATCCCTTACTTCTAAGATTTCATTGCATTGACACATTTCTAATGATGCTTTTAGGATTTTTAAATTTTATTTTACTTTTTATTTTTGGAGGGGGGAGGTAGGGCAGTTGTAGTTAAGTGACTTGCCCGAGGTCACATGGCTAGTTTTTTGTGTTAAGTGTCTGAGGCAGAATTTGAATTCAGGTCCTCCTGATTCCAGAGTTGGTGTTCTATTCGCTGTGCCACCTAGCCGCCCCCCAGGATCTTTTTAAAAAAGATTTTAACCCTGTCACAATCTTAAGCAAAAATGGTGGGTTAAAATGTGTATTTTTAAGAACACTGACTTGCCAGGAAACTTCACTGTTCTGTTTGGCAAGTCACTTAGCCTTCAACTGCCTCTGTTTCCCTGACTGTAGAATGGAGGTGACACCAGCACTTCCTTCTGAGGATTGTTGTGTGGCACGGACAGATGATGTATTTGTCAAGTGCCCTGCATGTCATAGGTGTCTAATAGAGGCTTGTCCCCTTCCTCTGTTTTTGTGTTATCACCGTGTACTTTGAGATGAAAAAAATTTTTCACCTTTTCCTATAGCAGCAATTTGGAATAAATTGGAAAGGGATGGTTAAATTATAATTTTTGCCACATGCACTCCAGGAAAAAGTAATTGTATGTTCAGATTAGGTATTGCAGCTTCTTCCTTGACTCAGATCATGTGAGGCAGAGGAGGCTGCCGAGGCCACTTTGCTGTGTTCTGCTAGCGTCCTCCAGACTTGGCTCGACTCGCCGTCTTGTACTTTACGAGCAGTCAGCCCAGTGTTCCATTGATGGCCAGCTGCTGGTGTTCATGCCCAAACCTGTATCTTGCAGCTTCTTGCCTTTGCTCCTGGTTCTACCTCTGGGGCCAGGTAGAAAATGTCTGATCCTTCTTCTACATGGCCCCCTTTTGAAGAAGTAATGCTGCCATGTTGTCCTAGGCTTGTTGTAGACAGCATCACCTGGGGCCCTCTCCACCTTATCGGAGTCATCCCCAGGTCTGGACGCAGTCCTGTGCTCAGACCAAGGGAGAGAAGGAGCGGTTCTCAGCAGCTTTTCCAGCGCAGTGTCTCACCATTGACTCAGAGTGAACATGGGTCCTTTCTCAGATGACCTGTGATAGGGTGGAGCCTATCTCAGCTTGTGTTCTTACAGTTGCTTTGTTGAAGCCCACTCTATACAAGGATTTAGGTTTAATGAAGATGGATGTCATTTTCTTAGATCCAGTCAGCCCCAGGGTGGGCTGGGGAGTCAGTGTTCTGTGTCTTCCAGTATTTGAAGAGCCCTCAGAAGAAGAAATGGAATGCACTCGGTTGGCTCCAGAGGAGCAGTGGGGAGAGATTGCCGAGGTGCCCCTTGAGATTTACTGAGAAATGACGACCTTGGGAAGTGGCGATTTCCCCATCTCTGAAGGTCTCTAAGCAGTGACCAGATGACCGCTTCTCACTTCTCTTGTCAAAGACTGATTCTTAGCTTAGATTAAAGCAGATGGCCTCCAGAGTCTGCTCCCATGCGTGATTTCTGTCAGCTCATGTGTTAGCTCTCTCCTGCTCTTGGTCATCTGCATCTCTGCTAGGTACTTAGGACTTTGTCCAAGTCAGTGATAGAAATGTTGAGTGGCACAGGGCCAGACTGATGGTCACTGTGACCACCCTCTAGAGACCGTTCAGGCTAACATCACATGATTAGTGTGATTGTTCACCTACTCTGGAATCCACTCACCTTTGTGCCATTTGCCTTGCCTGGATTTTTCCTTTTTTCCTACAAGAATAGTCAGGAAGACTTTGCCCAGAATCAGAGATCCAGAGCTGCAAGGGGTTCCTGAGGTCCTGCTGCCCAACCCTGTGCTTTACAGTTGATAAAGGCAGGCTCTGGAAGCCCAGTGTCAGGTGGGCATCAGCAGGCACAGTGGGATTAGAATCCGGATCCTCCCATGGCAGTCAGTGCTTTTCCATGTCTGTGGTTCAGACTCTTAAGGTTTTGAAAATTGAAATTAGCTGAGTGTCACCAGCTCTTAATGAACCCATTGCAGACTTTGTGAGATACTGATCACCAGTCTTTTCTGGGTGTTCACTGACCATCTCATTGATAAAATAACCTAAAATTTTCAAGAATTAGTGTGATTAATCAGTGTGCTTCACTAACCTGTGACATGAAGGCAAGACCAGCCTTGCGTTCTGCCAGACTTGTTGCATACCCCTACTCTGCACAACTTTGGGGGTCCCTGCCAAGGCCTCACCAACCACATGGGCCAGAGGCTTCAGGGGCCTAGCTCTAATTTTCCTTGTAGTCTGTGCTTTCTTAAGACCTCCCTAATAATTGAGGGCTTCTGCTCTCTGTCAGCCTTGTCTGTCCTGCCCCTTCTGGCCAGCCAAGAGAGATCCCCCACCTCCAGGAGCCTCCAGAACCTTGACCTTCCATTGCAGGTATGAGCGAGAAGAAGCTTTCATGGCGCTCAATCTCGGCGTTACTTCTTGTCAGAGTCTGGAGATTTCTTTGGACCAGTTTGTTAGAGGTGAAGTTCTAGAGGGGAGTAATGCCTATTACTGTGAAAAGTGTAAAGAAAAGGTATTGTATTTATGAACCCCCCGTTTATGTGTGGTATTAGGGAAAATGGCTACCTTGCTAGTCCCAATTTGGCTTCTGTTTGCTTTAAATCCTTCCCCCCCTTGTTATGATTAGTGAGTCTTGAACTGGGAGATCGGCACCAGGGCCCAGGGCACACTCCCCTCCCCTTGCAGGCGGGGGGGGCTCCACAGAAGTCCATGGCTCTGTCAGCAGGGGGATCTGTAGGATTTGTAGGGAGCTCCTTAGATGCCATTGACTTCAGCCCCATCATTTCCCAGGGGAGCCGTCTGAGCTTCCGAGAGAGGAGGTAACCCCAGAGTCCAGGCTTAGAGCCCCCTGCCATGGCGTGCTCTCAGTAACCGCTTAGAGATCTGCAGGTTAATCTGCGTCGTTATTCTTGAAGTTTTCTTGGTAACGGTGACTGGTTCTCACCTCTCTCCCAGAGAACAACGGTGAAGAGAACATGCATTAAGTCTCTGCCTGGTGTCTTGGTGATCCACCTGATGAGATTTGGCTTTGACTGGGAAAGCGGGCGCTCTATTAAATACGATGAGCAGATAAGGGTAACCAGATGGCTGTTGTTTCTCTTTTCCTTGGCTCCTTCAGGCCCCCTGCTCTCTTACATTCTCAAAAACTCACAGTCCCAAAGAAGCATAGAAAGAGCTCGTGGCAAGCTCTTTGTGTCACAGGCTCATGAAATCCAAGTCCAGGCTCCTTAGAATGCTTTTTCAAACTTTTGAGTAGCCAGAGTTTTGTATTGCAAGAGATGCACAGTTATCTTCCACCGATGCCTCTTGGAACCCAAGTTCAGACAAGTCTGGTGCCAGGATGCAAAGAAAGGCATCAGGTGTGTGCGCCTGGCCTCCAGAGAAGGGCCAGTGGGAGTGGAGGGGAGTGGAGTTCTGGCTTGGTCACCGATGTTACTCCTGAAACCAGTGAAGAGTCATCTTTCCTTGCGTTGTGGTCCGTACTGGGGACAGGCAGGGGAAGTTTGGCTCAGTTATGGGCGTGTCAGGAGCCCAGGAGCCCCCTCCCAAACAGCCTGTGGGTACCATTTTCCCCATGAGGTAGGAGTGGGATCTAAGCCCATGTCCCCGAGTCTTGGCTCCAGCCTGCTCTCTGCAGGGCTGGATTGTCTTCCTTTACACCTGCTGTCTCTCTTTTGGAGGGGGTGGGAGTGGTTTCATGTTCTCTGCATTACCTGTTCAATGTGAATCTGGTCTTTCTCACTTTTGGATAGTTCCCCTGGATGTTAAACATGGAGCCTTACACGGTTTCAGGAATGGCTCGCCAGGACTCATCTTGTGACGTTGGTGAAAATGGTCGGCACATGGACCAAGGTTCTGGGGGCTCCCCACGGAAAAAAGTGGCCCCCACCGAAAACTATGAGCTTGTGGGTGTGATTGTGCACAGTGGCCAGGCCCATGCAGGCCACTACTACTCCTTTATCAAGGACCGCAGGTAAGAGCAGAGATGGTGCTCACCAGGCGTTCTCTTCTTCCTCGGCCCTGGGACTGAGGCTCCATGGCCCCTCCCCTGCCTGGCTGCAGGCTGCGTTTCCTGCCTTTAGAAGCAACTGCTTTCTAGATTCTTTCTTTCGTTTACCATCAAAAGGTTTTTGATGAATATAAATCAACTTTGTTAATGTTTTTTTCAAACGTAAGTTTATCTTGCTATTTAGCTGCTTTATGCATTGACATTTTAATGTCATTTTGCTGAAAATAGTGGACAAAGAACACGGTGTCTGTCAGTGACCCGTGCTGCTTGTCTTTGGCTCTAGGGGATGTGGCAAAGGGAAATGGTATAAGTTCAACGACACGGTGGTAGAAGAGTTTGATTTAAACGACGAGACCTTGGAGTATGAGTGTTTTGGTGGCGAGTACAGACCGAAAGTTTATGATCAGTGTAAGTATTTGCCAGCATTCCATTTTCAGTGCTCCTGCGTTTCTAATGTGTGACTCACAGGTTACAAGTCCACAAAGCTACATTGCACTTCTTTATCTTGGCAGTACGTCGGCTCTTGTAGCACTAGGACTCACTAACAGAGTGCCTTGGGGGGAGCGCGTCAGTGAGCTCGGCTTTGCAGGGCACTTTTATGTACATTTTGGTGTCTAACAGGAGGTTGGATCAGTTTGCAAAGAACTGCCTGGTCATATTGAAATGCTCTTCCTGTGCTCACTGCCATCTGCAGCCTGGGGAGCCTTTCTTAGCTTTACACTGGCTGTCACCACAGTCCTGCTTATGGGAAAAGGCACAGCCTTATTTCTAGCAACATTGAGAAGGTCCCTCGGCCTACAGAGGAGTGGGTGGGCAGCCAGGTTTCCTGCCCGCCTGCTCTGCAGCCGCTCCAAGCCAGCCCAGGAGAGTGGGCCTGTGTTTACAAGAGGGAAACTCTGGGGCCTTCACGCTCCTCTTCCTCACACCTTGGGGCCAGTAAGGGAGTGCCCAGCCTCAGGCACCCCAGAGGCCTGACTGCCACCCCAAATCACAGTTAGTTTGCTAAAGTAGCCCCTTATGGTGTTTTCCAATGATTCTTCATTTCTTGTCCCAAAGCGAACCCATACCCCGATGTACGCCGGCGATACTGGAATGCCTACATGCTCTTCTACCAGAGGGTGTCTGACCAGAACTCACCAGTGTTGCCGAAGAAAAGCCGAGTCAGTGTGGTGCGCCAGGAGGCCGAAGACCTCTCCCTGTGAGCTCACATCCCAGTCCTGCCAGCGGCACTTGGTCTCTGGGTGGCTTATGTCACGTCACATCAGTGTGCTCTGCAGGGCCCTGACTCCACACTTTGCACCCAAGACCCAAGGAGGCCGAGGCGGGCTTCTCATTGTGTTGGTCGAATTAAGATTTGCCATAAAACCCTAGCAGGACTTTTTAACAGAAAAGGCATGTGTCCAGATTTCAAACTCTTCTGCCTCTTGTCTCTGCTCCATATCCTGCTGCTGAGTTCTTTGTGATTTGGAGACCTGACCTTTGTCTGGGTGAGCTCCAGCACATAGCACTTTCAAGGCACTTGGTCGCAGGTGACCTGGATGTCGAGAAATAGTCCCATCAGGTGTGCCATTCTTGGTGTTTTCACCGGGGCAGTTCTCTGCTGTGCCAGTCCAGATCATAATCCCTGTTTGGGTGCCTGGCCTGCTGAGCTGTACCTCTGTACACCGAGATAACTTGGGAGTCCCTGCAACAAGGGGACCCAGACTGGATGGCCACAAGTTTGTCCTCTTCTGGCAAACCTTCTCGGGCCTCAGCTCCTCCCATGTGAGAGGAAGGCCTTGGTGGAGACTGGTGAGAGCATCCATCCTGAGAGACTTGTCAGAAGAGAGGTTTTCTGGAGAATCCACTGAGTAAACGGCTCGTGTGATGCCCTTGTGGTCATCCGGGCTGGTTCTCCTTGTTGCAGTCCACAGAAGAAGCTGGAGACAAAGGCTCTGCTCTCAGAGAGCATCGTGTGTGGGCATGGGGAGAGCCCTGAACCCCAACTCACTGCTGAGTGCCCCGCTGACACGCATTCCTTCTTATAGATCAGCTCCATCTTCACCAGAGATTTCACCTCAGTCATCACCTCGGCCCCACAGGCCAAACAACGACCGACTCTCCATTTTAACCAAGCTGGTGAGAAAAGGAGAAAAAAAAGGGCTGTTTGTGGAGAAAATGCCTGTCAGGATATACCAGGTAAATGCAGTGAAGGGAAGTCCCCCACACCGTGCACCACTTGGCTTTCTCCATCTAGAAACCCTTGAGCAGGATGCCGTAGGATAGTGGTACAAGCCTTAGCTGGGCAGTTAGGGTTCACATTCTGCTTCTGACGCTTTAAATCAGTGAGCATTTATAAGGAGCTTACCTTCCACCTTCTTAACTGTGGTGTGTCTGTAGTGGGTGTCTCCATACTTGTCAGATCTGGGTAGCTCATGTATGAAACTGGGTTCTGGTACTCCCTGCCTTCCAGGGTCATTGAGGGGAAGGTATAGCACCTTCCTCTAAGAGCTTCATGTGAGCTGCTGCCCCAACCGTGCTTTGTTCTTTTATGCTGGAGAATCGGCATCGTGAGCAGACTGTCCGAGCCCCTCATCCTGTGCACGAGCCCCGGGCATTCATCCCAGAGCAGTGACGCAGCCCTTGGAAACAGTGTGTTTTCACCAAGCTTTTGTTCCCTGTTCTGAATTCTTGGTGCAGTCCTCTTGTGTCATGGGGCCACTCCTCAGAAGTCCTGCTTGTTAAAAAGTGAATGTCTTCACTTCTGTAGATGGTGAGAGACGAGAACCTCAAGTTTATGAAGAACAGAGACGTGTATAGCAGTGACTATTTCAGCTTTGTCCTGTCCTTGGCTTCGCTGAATGCTGTGAGTAGCTGTTGGGTATGGGTGGGATGAGGCCATCCCAGGAGTCAGCACATGGCATCCTCACCCCTCACCCTTCACCCATCCCATGCCTTGTCTCATGTATTGGGTGCACCCAGATTAGATGGGTGTTGGTTCTGAATTGCCCTGGGGATGATTACCTCGCTGTCAAGAAGCAGTCAGATGTGGAAGATCCCCAGCAGGTTCAGAGCCTTTGGTGTCCCTTGTTCAGTTGACAAACCCAGAGGGCCCAGCCCAAGACAGCCACTTAGGACAGAGGGAGACAGTATTTTGTATAACAGCCAGTCGTGATTTTTCCTCACGTTGCCAGAATGATGAGGCTTTTGTACCTTCTGTTGTAGTTTAGTCATTTTTAGCCATGTCCAAATTGCTGCGATCCCTTTTGGGGTTTTCTTGGCAGGGATACTGGAGCAGTTTGCCTTTTTTTCCTCCACCTCATCTCACAGATGAGGAAACCAAGGCAAACAGGGTGAAGTGATTTATCCAGGGTCACAGCTAATAAGCATCTGAGACCCAGGGCAGGTAAAGGATGAAGTAACTGAGGGAAAGAGAGGCTTGGCCTTCTGAACATTCAGTTCATTTAAGCAGCACATGCCGATGGCAGACCAGCGGGAGCCAGATCTCTGTGTAGGCCTGGACCCCAAATACAGCGAGGAGGGACGCTGTATTGTAAATAGGTAATCAGATAAAGCCAAGCAATTAAAAGGAAACCGTACAGCCTCTAGTAATGGAATTTTTAATTGAATAAAAGCTTAGAGACTTTACAGGTTGGGAGGGGGAGAGTGAACCAGTTCCCTGATTCAGGAAAGGTGGTGTCCCACTCCCCAAGTATCTGTAACAGTCAGGGGAACATTCACAGGATAACTGATCCATCACTATGGGACCAGGCGTGGATTGCTTGAGATATATGACTGAACAAACCCAGCCCTTGCGCCTTTGTTTGGATCTGAGTTTCTGGTCAGCACGGCCCAGGTCCATAGCTCAGGGTCTCTGAGCAGCCAGGAGAGGCAGTCCCGTTTCCCTGCTATTCTTGGGTAGGCTCAGACAATACAGGGAGGTTTTCTCCCAATTCCCACAGTCACTTACAGTTTTCTCACGAGCCAGCACTTGGACTAGACCCATAATTGAATAGAAAGGGAGTTGAGCCTGGACCCAGAATTGAGTCACAAGGGGAAGCTGGCATGCTTCTCTGCGGTTCTCTCAGGGTAACTGCACTGCCTCACCTGCTGCCCGCGGGAGGCTTCTCTTTCCTCACTCTACATCCTGACTGTTCTGGTAGTTGAGTAAAACAGACATTGTCTAAATCATGGTTCTCTTGGCCTCTTCCCTCCCCTTCCCCAATTGTCTAGATTGATGGTCCTTTTTGGAAAAGATAAAGGTTTTCCTTCAAACTCAGTTTAATTTTAATATTTGTCTCCATTATGAACCACCTCTTTCTAAATCATGTCTCATTTTAGAAGGTCTCAAATGTGACTATTTCAAATGATTGAAGTTTACTCTTTGCACAGCTTCAGGAGGAAAAAATTTAATGTCATTATGTTGATACAGGCCCTTGTTTCTCTCTCCCCTTCCTTTTCTTTCTCCTCAGACTAAACTAAAACACCCCTACTATCCGTGCATGGCAAAGGTGAGCTTACAGTTAGCAATCCAGTTTCTCTTCCAAACCTATTTGAGGACAAAGAAAAAACTCAGGTGAGAATTTTTAAAAACGCTAATAATTAACATGCTGAACCAAAAGGCATAGATGAAGTGATTAACTGGAATGCAATTCTTAGTGTAGAGCAGTGGTTCTCAACCTTCGTAATGCCACAACTCTTTAATATTTGCTTGTGGGTGTATCTGCATGTGGGCGGACCCACCTGGAGGAGAGAGGAGCCCTGTCTTGGTTCCTAAGACCATCAGAAATAAGTGTTTTCTGATGGTCTTAGGTGACCCCTGAAAGGGGCATTCGATACCACCCCCTCCCAAGGGGTTGCAACCCACAGGTTGAGAACCACTGGTGTAGAGTATTTTAAATAGTGGGTTTTTTGAGAAGAAGTTTTTGGGGAAAAGAAATTATTCTGGCAGCAGTAAAAGATTTCTGAATACGCAACAGCCAAAGCCAAAAGTTAATTAAAAATCAAACGTGTAATGAATGTTGCAGTGTTCAGCTTCACTGCAGCCTAGGCTCTGAACACAAAGCATGCACACTTTGCCTTGCACGTGCCTGCAGGCCATGGGGATGTAAAAAGGGGTCCCAAGTAGAAGAGTTTAAGGAGCCCTGGACTATAGAATGGCAACCACCTCACATTCTTTGAATCCTCCAAAGTGCCTTGCACAAGGCAGGTGCTCAGTGAATAGATTACTTAGAGATATTTTCTGTAGAAGTAGAAGTATTTTTATTCGATATGTGATTATAGAAAAAAGGCTTGCTCAAACACAGTTAACAAAAGAATTTTGTACCATAAGTAGAGCTTTATATAAAAATCAGTTCATTAAATTTAAAGCTCTTTGTGGAGATTTGAGGGGAATCGAATTTTAAAGGCTAAGAATGAGGGTTCTGAGTACCAGTCAAGAAGTGCAGACTCCAAAGTCTAGCATACCTGTGTTCAGTTTATTTCTTTTCTCTTTGATACATTTAACCCCAAAGAAAGAAAGGCCCCTTTTGGTGTCAGATGTCCCGTTTCCTGATGCTCTGCTCATAATGATGCCGCTGTTTTTTTATTAAAGGGTTGACACTGAAGAGTGGGTGGCCACAATTGAAGCATTGCTCTCCAAAAGTTTTGATGCCTGTCAGTGGCTTGTTGAATATTTTGTCGGTTCTGAAGGACGAGAGTTGGTGAAGTAAGTGTCTGGATTCTAAACAGTCGTCAGGATCATTGTGTGTTAGAGCACGTTTAGACAAGTTAACTCGAGACTCACCCTGGCCCTGCCCTGTGCCCACGTGGCTGGTCGCTCAGCTGATGTTAGAGGGCACAAGGCTGTGGGCAGGCAGTAGATGCGCTGATGGATGACCAAGACGGCAGAGTGGAAAGGTTTTGTTCAAAAAGAATGCCATTGAATCACGTAGACAGTTCTAAATTTAGATTTTGGTTTTCTTTTTAATTTAACTAGTATCCCAGTACTGAAAAATAAATAACTGAGGCTTGCCAATAAGCTAAAGTGGTTTACCAGCCAACACTCACATTTGTGAGGAGAGACAAATTCACAATTTAAATTATTTTTTTCATGAGACAATCAGATCTGTAGGAACCATTCAAAAATGTTTCAAAATTTGGTCCTAGATGTGTTTTTCCAACGGGAAGTGGTGTCCTGTCCTTCGCAGAAATGAATTTCATTGAATCATCTAGTCAGAATGGATTTTGGGAAATCATTTAAAGTGTATTTTTACAGCCACGCAAACCTGCTTTTTAAAGTAGATTTTAGAAAATAGTCGCTTACTCTTTTCTTGAACATTCCCTGTGAGAAAACCTAGAAACTTTCTTTGATACATCCCAGTTAACCCAGATCCTTCCATTTGAGTACAGACTTACTTCAGTATGTAGGTAGCTATTGCTCATTCTCACAGACTAATGTTGCTGTATATGAAGTTTCCTAATAACTCGTACTTCTACTTTTTAAAGTTTACAAAATCCTGACTTGCAACCCCATAGTCCTACAGTCCAGATGCTGTTTTACCAGCTTCACAAATGATGACACTGAGGTTCAGGGAGGCTTTACTGACCTTCTCCAAGCTGGGCGGCTGAGGAGCCTGAGAGCCAAGAGTCACCAGCCCTCGGCACCCACAGCTGATCAACTGATTCGTGGTAACACCTCCCCGCCCCCCTTCATCCTGCCTTGGTACTTCTGCTGCACCCTATTGCCTTCCCAGGCTTGTGTTTCACTGGACTCTAAGATGTATTATCAATGATGCATCTGAAAAACTTAAGTTTTAAAACATATAAAATGAAATATGGCCTCACGCAGAAAAGCACATTATATTGTGGTACAGTTATAAAAATATTTTTAAGATTCCAGCTGTTAGCCCCTAGTAATTATTGTAGAACCATCCTGTCTCATAAAAGTTGTATACAAATTGGCCTGAAAATGTAATACAGTTCAAACTAATCAATAAGACATTTGGTTTTAGTATTGAACTAAATGGTTTTCACTTTTGCCTGTGATTTCCCCTTGGAATACCAGTGTCTTTTTGAATAGAGCTCTTTCTTAACTGTTTCAATTGGTAGCTTATTGGCCCACACTGGAGGTATAATATCATTATATGAAATGTGCTTTTCCTGACATCCATTGGTAGGAAAGTTCTCGCAGTTATCATAACATTTATAAAATGATGTCTAAGTCCAAATTATTGGAGGAAGCTAATGCAAAAAAGCAGCACCCCAAGAAGTTTCAATGTGTAATGTCATTGTATGTGAAAATAAGCAGCTTTGCCTCCTGCTGTCATAATCATGGAGTAGAGAGGGTCCACGCCCATGGCCAACCGTCTACCACCTTGAGTCAGGCATAGCCTCAGTCTGTACACAACATAGGGAAGTTCTGCTCAGCCTCTCTTAGTTTGGCGGCTCCAGAAGGACACAACCCCATCATTTAGTGGCAGATACTCTCTAAGTGGGTGGGTTTTGTGGTATGCCATCGGCCACACTAGAGGAATGAAAGACAGGCCACACGCAGAGCTTGTGTATCCCAGCGAGGTTTGTAAGGATCCACATGGCCCAGTGGGTTGAGAGCCAGACTCGGGCCTAGTCCTGTGTCTGATGCCACTGTTGACTGTGCTCCTGAGCTAGTCCCCTAATTTTTCCAGGCAAGTCTCTGAGACTGTCAGAAGGGAAGTGCTGGGGCTATAACCCGATAACACCCCAAGTCTGAGCTAGAGTGCACCTTTGTCCCGGCTTCTCTCAGAAGGTACATCTCGCTTCTTGTCTCTGGGTTGCATCAGTTCACTGGATGCAGCAGCAATAGCAAAATTGACTTCCCATTCATAATACAGAACAAGACCCATCTCTGACATGCGTCAGGATGTTTTATTCCCCGGAGATTGGCAATAATTGGTGAGGAAGTAACCTCAAATTCATGCTCTAATAAACTTTGAGCGTTTCAGTTAGTACTCATTTGAAGGAGGTGAAAAAAGGAAAGGAGGGAAGGGTGATTTCGTCCCATGACTGTCTTTGCCTCTTAGCTGTCATAGCCATTGACTGGGCTCTGCGGGGGCTCGCTCCTCCAGGTGGCCGTCATTTATACAGCTCAAGCTCATTAGGAGTTTGGGTGAGGCGTGTCATGACTCAAGAAATAAAAAGTTTGCACGTGGCCAAAACAGAGGTGCCATTAGGTTTGTTGTTAGCCTTCATTTTGGGCTCGGTTTTTAAAATTCTGCTGTGCTGGTGTCCAGATTGTTAAAGCATGCTCTCTGTATCAGTCAAGCGTTTATTAAGCACTTAGTACACATCAGGCCCTATGCTCAGTGCTAGAGATAAAAAGAAAATTTAAAAACATGCCCTGCTCTCAGGAGACATCCTCAGCACTTAGTATATCGAGGCATCTTCATCTGATATGGACGGGCAGCTAAGTGCAGTGCAGAGGGCTAGACCGGAACACATTGTGACCCTCGGTGCCACCGGGGAGATGGACATTCATAAGCTGAAGAGGAAGAGGAAAGAGCCACAAGGATTTTTAAAATAGATACTGGACAAGTGGAAACACTCCCTCCATGCCAGGGCATGAGGTCACAAGGGGGATCGTCCTTTTCAGTCTGTCAGTAGCATTAACTGTGTCAGGCTGGGGTTACAAAGAAAGACACCAAGCCAGGCCCTGCCCTCAGGGAACTCCACACATTCTAATGGGGGAGGTAGGAAGCTGGAAGACAGCAGCAGAGCCAAGAGCATGGAACACGTGGCCAAAGAATGAATTGTCAGAGAACTGGGAAGGGAGAAGCTGCCCAAGGTGAGGGGTTTTAAAAGCTAAATAGAGTATTGCATTTGTGGTCGCCGCAGGTGAAAGGGAGCTTACAAGAGTTGATTGAATGGGGATAACATGGTCATCCTTAGAAAAGACCACTTTGGCAGCTGAGGGAAGAAACAATGGGACATGGATTAGAGGTATTGTGGAGGTATATCTGACTAGACATGGGACATGGGGGATGAACGCAGATAAGGAGCTGAGGGTGTCAGCTGGGTCAGCACTAGTACCTGGGTAGAACTAGGGAAGAGGGAGTCACTTAGGGGAAAAGTTAAGGAGTTTTGTTTTAGACACAATCAGATCGAGATGTCTCCAGGATGACCAGTGCAAGAGGCCATTGGTACTGCAGGCCTAGCGCTTGGGAGAGATTTTGGATGAATAGATACATCCTAGGAACCATTTCTGAATCACTAAGTGAGATCACATTGAGAGAGAAGAGAGGAGGGCTAACCCAGAACAGAGTCTTGGGGTGAAGACGCAGGAGGAAAATCAGGAGAGAGCAATGTCACGAAATCCTAGAGTAGAGCCAGTATCTAGGAGAAGGGAGCATCACTGTTGGGCTACAGAGAAGCCTAGAAGGATGAGGCCTGAGAAAAAGCCTTTGGATTTGGGAGTAAAGAGGTCATTGGTACCTCTGGAAAGAGCAGGTTTTCAGGTGATGATGAGATCAGAAGCCAGATTCCAAGAGTTCAGAAGTGAGAGGAGAGGAAATGGACATTCATAGTATATACTGCTTTTCTCAAGGAGGTTAGCCACAGTCAGGAAGGAAGATCTAGGAATATCGCAGGTCTGGCGTGATGGGTGAGGCGCACTTGGCTATGGTCTGATTAGCTTGTAACCCTAAGTAGCACACACTGAGAAACATCCTTATTGATAAGCCTTCTAATGGGCAAGTCCATTTAAGTCTCAAGATCCATCCATAAGCCCAATCCTCAGCCTCTCCAGATGGCTCTGGAGCAGTGCCGGTCCTTTGTTGGCCCAGTTGGAAAGCATTTCTTCCCTTCCTAGCAGCTGGCCCAGCCAAGTACCCTCAACAGACCTTCCTTGTGTTTAAATCAGAAGCCAAATTTCAGGCAGACGCAGAGCATCTTGGGGAATGACTGCTCTACCCACAGTTTACTATTGAATCACTGAGTAACTAATCATCCCGTCCCACAATCAAGGAAAGAAAAGGTCTCATTCCAGGAAAGGCTGCCAGGCGTGGCAGCATTAGTGAAGATCTTGTGCTGAGAGGGACCCTTCCTCTGGAGGGAGGGAGTCTAGTGCAGCCCCTTCATCTTAGAGATGAGGAAGCTGAGGCCCAGACAAGAGCAGTAACACTGGTCATAGGCATCCGAGGGGGCATTTGAACCAGGTCCTCTGTAGTCACAGTCACAGGTCTCGTCCCTTACTGCCGTGATGGGAGTCATGTAGCAGAACAGCATAGCATATATCCCTGCCTTTCTCCTGTGTCCTCAAATGGAGCTGCAAGCCCTGTAAGCATGCAGCCCAGTGGGGAGAGGGTAGGAAAAAAACTAAGACTTTTATTTCCTTTTCTTCAGTTTATTTTCTGTTCAAAATCACACACACACACACACACACACACACACACACACACAAACACACACACCCCCCAACCCACTGAGTAAGCAAAAAACACAACAGAGAAGCCCACTGTAAAGATGCACAGTCGTGTAAAACAAATTCTCCCGTTGGCCACAACTTCTTCCTGCCTCCCACCACAGAGAGAGCATGAGCTTCCCCAGGAAGCAGACAGCCTGCCTCACCTCGAGTTCTCTGGGATCGTGGCTGGCGGTGTGATGGGCGATGGTCAGATTTCCTTTCAGAGTTGTTGATTGTCTTTGCACGAGGGCTAGTTCTGCTCACTGCTCTGCGCATCGTTCTGTGAAATCATCCCTTCACTTCTTACAGCGCAGGAGTGCTCCATCACACTCACAAGCCATTATTCTTTTAGCCTTTTCTCAGTTAATAGGTATCCCATTAGTTTTCAGTTCTTTACTACCACAAAAAGAAGTGCTATCAATATCTCTGTGCACGTGGCTCCTTTTCCTCTTACTTGGATCTCCTTCGGAGTGTAGACCTAGGGGTAGTATCTGTGGGTTAGAAGAAGGTATAGAGACGGTTTAATATTCACAGTTCCAAATTACTTCACAGAATGGCCAGTCCGTTCTGGACCAGTCCACAGCTCCACCCACAGTGTCTTCATATTCCTGCTTTCCCCAGTTCCTCCAGCATTTTGTCAGTTTCCTTTTTTTACTAAGTTGGCCAAAACGATGAATGATGAAGTGGCCCTTCACCATTTTAATTTACATTTCTCTATTAGTGGTAAAGAGCGCTTTTTCATATGACTATTTTTACTAGCTTGTCTTCCTCTGAAAATTCCTGTCCCTATCCTTTGGCCACATATCATTTGGGGGGTGGCTCTTACCTTAAATTTGACTCAGGTCCCTATATAGCTTAAAAATGAGACATTAATATTTTACCCAGTTTGCTAATTTTTCCCATTTTAGCTGCATTGGTTTTGTTTGTGCAAAAACTTTTTAATTCTGTGTAATCAAAATTTTCTGTCTTCCTGTGACTTTGTCTTTGTTAGGTCATGAATTCTTCCCCTTTCCATAGTACCAATAAGTAATTTCTTCCATGTCTCTTTATTTATGTAAATAGTGTTTTGTAATTGTGCTCAGAAAGCTTCTATATGTGTTTTAGGAGATAGACTCCTGGGTGTTTTATTTTATACTGTCCATGGTTATTTTCAGTGAAATTTCTCTTTCTGCATCTTCCTGCTGGATTTCGTTGGCAATGTACAGAAGTACAGATGAAATCCGTGGGTTTCTTTTATGTCCTGCAACTTTGCAAAGTGATTGTATAGTTACTATATAATGATGATATATAAAAAGTAACTGTTTTGTCTCTTCTTGATCTACACTTACTCCTTCCACTTCTTTTTTTTTCTTTTCTTTTTTTTTTTTTTTTCTTTTTGGAGGGCAGTTGGGGTTAAGTGACTTGCCCAAGGTCACACGGCTAGTTTTTGTGTTAAGTGTCTGAGGCCGGATTTGAACTCAGGTACTCCTGACTCCAGGGCAGGTGCTCTATCCACTGCGCCACCTAGCCGCCTCCTCCTTTCACTTCTAATGTTGAGTCATGATGGTGACAGCAGAAAGCCTCCTTTCAGATGATGCCTGCCCTTGGCTGTAGCTATTCATTCCCATGATAGGAATGAGTATTCTGTGTTGGAAAAACTTGTTCTGCATCTGTTGAAATATCCTTCTGCTTTCTTAATACAGAGCTCCCAGGTGTCGTCCTTTGCCTGTTTTTAATGGCCAAAGCTCTGGGCCTGGAGTCCAGAGTCCTGGGATATCCCTCTGCTCTGGGACTGATGAGCCCCCTCCCTGCCTGAGCAACATCTATTCCTAGGGCATCTTCTAGCCTCGGTTTCCTCCTCTGTTAAATAGGAATCCATGACATCGCAAGAGACCGAGGGCTGATGAGTCCAGTTTCTCTCTGGACAAGTGGGCATCTCACCCTCTTTGACTCGTTACACATCCTGTTTTGAGTTCTGTGTAGGTCCTGAAGCCTCGAGGGAGAGTGAGCCTTGATGGGCTAATCTGCTCCCAGCTTGGCCCCAGGGTCTGCTGGGTCTACGTATTTCACATTTTGGCTCACTCTTGGACATGGTCATCTGCTTCCACCTCAGGATTTTCCTGCTGGAGTGCAGCGTGAGGGAAGTACGAGTAGCCGTTGCCACAATCCTGGAGAAGACCCTTGACAGTGCCTTGTTCTACCAGGACAAGGTGAGTATCACTGCTCAGATAGAGCGCTTTAGCTCACCCGTGTTCTGTGTGAGAAAGGAACTTATAGGAAGTGGCCAGTCACCCATAATTCATAATGCGCCTTTCCTTGTATGGCTTGACTTGGTCTAAATTGCCAACCGTGGAAGTCCTCCAGCCCATTATCCTTTCCCTTCCCCAAAGCGGTGTCCTACAGGTCTGGAGCTTCAGCCCATTTGGACTTGTTTTGGTACAGTCTTCCCTGGAGCACCCTGTCCTCCATAGTGGCCTTGATATTTCCAACCCTGTATGAGCTCTGGAGTTTCTCTGAACTGACCCTGAATCAGGGAGCTAACCCTGTCTTCTATTTTTTCTCCTATCAACCCCTCCTCTGTTGGCTTCAAAAGGGGGAAAATCCTTGCATTTATCCAGTGCTCATGACCCAAAACTCACCTTTCCTTCCTGAATTTCCTTGTCACTCTGTTCTCAACAACTGTTCCACAACATCGAATTCCAGGGAAATAAATTAGACTAATTTCAGCTTCATTCAAAACATACATTCCTAGCAGATAGACTGCTTCCTCGCCAGGTTTGCTCATCTCAGATAACAGCTGACACCACATGGAAAACTTTGAAAATTATGCCTTTTAGAAATAATTGGCTCCTGTGGATGTGTATCTAAAGACTGGCTCCCTGGTGTTGAGGAGCCTCCACTGAGCAGAGTTAGGGAGGCAGCAGCCATTCATTCTTACTGAGGGCCCAGCACTTTGCTGAATCTAGGGGTTCAAAGAGAAGTGGAAACGGCCACAAGAATAGGCCATTGCCTCCATTCTCAAGGGTGTACATTCTGATGGCGAGCAGGACAAGTAAAGGTTGTGCCCATTCAAGGCGCATGCAGAGCATGGGCAGGTTACCTAGCCAGGGTTGGTCCTGATGTTGCGGTTTCCTGTAGGGGAGCCTCTGGGGTTGGCCCTGAGGTTCCTGAGGAAGACCTTCATAAAGGTGAATTCCAGGCCCCAAGTTAACACTCCAGAATTGAGTCAGTCTCCCCAAGGTCTTTCAGTGTAGTGATGACCTCAGATCCTAGCATCCCCATGTAGGCTGGAATAGGACCACCTAGTAGCCTAAGGTTTGGGGGGAGGATGAGGAAGGGCGTGAACAAAAGCCATTTGTCCTGTTAAATTCTCTTTTGTGTTGGTCTTTCTACGTGTCTTTCTTCACCACAGTGGAAATAGTTCCTCTTGCCCCCTCCTCGTCGTTTCTGACAGGTGGTTGCAGAGGGCTGTGGATGTGCCAGATTTTAGTCAGTCCTGTTTGAGGCAGAATGGGTGGGACAATAACAGAAATCCACATTGTAAAGTCGCTGGGGAAGAACTGTGCAGGGGCAGGGAGCATCCTGTCCCGAGGTGCCCCCGTGGCCACACGGAGGAGCAGGGTGTCCGTGGACACCATCCTCTCAGTCTGCGGGTCACAGACCTGTCCAGACAGCAGTGGGGGGAGGGACAGCCAAGGCAACCTGATAAGCCAGACGGTCTCTAAACAAACCAAATGTCTCTCAAAGCTTTCCGTGAGGCGCCAGCGAGCTCTCAAGTAAGTCACAGTCGAGTCGACGTCCCCCTTGTCATTCTGTCAGGCTGTTACACTCCCTTCACTCCGTTGCCTTGGTTTCCAGCCCCTCTGCCTGTGTCTGTGTTTTGATTCTCTGCATCTGTGACTATGTGAAGAGCAGGAAAGTGGAGGGAGGGGTGCAGACCGGTGTCTCCCGAAAGGCTCTGGAAAAAAGGGCTAGTGAGAGGAAATCCATCATGGAGCCCATTGTGGCAGCGCACACAAAAAGTACATTCTTGACCTCGAGCTCTCAGAAGCAAAACCAGACTTTGCATTTAAAATTCTACAATGATTGCCTCAGAGGGTAAACTGGCAGTTTTGTATTTGTGACAATTAAAAACATTTCCAACTGAATCTGAACCCAAATTAAATTAACCAGATCCCTTGCTCTCATGTTGGTTTTTTTTTTAATTAAGTTTATGCCAAAGATTTGTTTCCTGCCTTAATGGAATTCTGTCTTTATGCTGACCAGCTCAAAAGTCTTCACCAGTTGTTGGAAGTGCTGCTTGCCCTGTTGGATAAAGATGTCCCAGAGAACTGTAAAAACTGTGCTCAGTACTTTTTCCTGTTCAACACCTTTGTGCAGAAGGTAAAGGATTATTATGGCTAGCCAGCTTCTGTTTGAGGTTGGGAGTCACCAGGTGGTGGGAGTGGAGCATTCTCATTGTGCTGAGAAAACATAGGAGCCTAGTCCGTCGGCCTTTGGCCCAAAAATGACCGCTTAGAGAATGTTGAGCTTAAAGATTCCAGTATAAGAAGGAGAGAAGATGAAATGGTGGCCATTTGAATGATGAGAGTCTGCATGACAGTTCACTTGCTAATTATGTGTTAGGAGTAACCATAAAAGGAGTCAGAACATTTTCTGGAAAAGACTTAACACATGCTCCATAGGAAGGATTTGTTGAGGTTGTTTCTCATTTGAGTCTGTGTTTATTAAAATGAATTCTTTGTTAAAAAGAGGGCATTAATTTGCCGTTCTCAATCTCTTCTTCTTAGCAAGGTATAAGGGCTAGCGATCTTCTTTTGAGACATTCTGCTTTACGACACATGATCAACTTTCTCTTGGGACCCAATCGGCAAAACAATCAGGTAATGGCTTCTGCCTCTATTCCCAGTGAAAGACTGAACAGCTGCTTCTTTAGGGCACATTGAACTAAGGATCAGATGGACCTTGGGGTCCATCTGGTCCAACAAGGAGTCGTCCGGCCTCTGCCCCCACCTGGACAGCAGGCATTCAGTCCATCCTTGGCATCCAGCCTCAGGGGGCTTATTCTCAGCTTGTACCCGCTGCCCCAGTTCTGCTCCTCCGGCATGCCCACTCCGGCGTGATTTCAGTTCCATCCCTTCACCATTCCAACTGCCCTCCAAGTCACTGATCAGGGGCTTAACCTGAACCAAGCAGTTTTCCATAGAGGTCTGACAAGTGCAAATCCTTCCTGTTCCTGTAAACTGCCCCATGTAATACATTCACAAGAGGGCAGAGACTTTCCTGGCTGCCATGTGCTCTGCTGCCTCTTGGGTTTGCATTGCCGCCCACAGAAACCCCCGGGTCTTTGTAGGTCTTTGCCCCAGCTACTGCCTGGCTACACACTCCCATCTGGTGAAGCTGATTGTCTCCAAGGGCAAGGTTTTGCATTGATCCCAGTTAAATTGCACTTTATTCAGTTAGCCCGCAGCCTTCACCTGTCAGAGTTTTCTGAGTGCTGTCATTCAGGGGGTCAGCTGTCCCCCCAAGTTTGGTGACATCTGCGACATGGGTCAGAAAGGTTCTGTAGCCCAGCAGGCTGGGGTTCTCCCCTGCAGACCCTTCCCCAAGATGTCACTGAATTGGGAGCTACAGTTTTTAGGTTCCATCAGACTCTATTCTTATTTCATTTGTTTCTTTCCATCTTTTCCATAGGAATACCATTGAGTTACTTTATCAAAAGCTTTGTTAAAATCCAGGTGAATTACATTGACAGGATTCTCATCATCTCCCAGTTTAATAACCCTGTCAGAAAAGGAAACGGCTGATTCAAAGAAATGACTGGTGTCCTATGTGGCCCATGTAGCCTCTTCACATCTGACCCAGCCCCATTCACACACCCCTGTGCCCCTGCAGAGCCGCCAGCAGGCCTCATGGCACCTGGGAGCTCCCTTCTCTCATTCCTTATGTGTGTGTTGCAGAAACTTGGGTGTGGGCATTTCTTGGAGTTGTCTGGATGTTGCCACTCGCAGTCTCTGCCCTTTTAGTAGCTTAGCTCTCATGTACTAACTTTGGGGCCACGCATAGGCAGTTTTTACTTTCCTGACCTTAATAACTTAAAGTCCTTTGATTAGATTTCAAGGCACCAAGCAGATGCCATTTCAGGAGGTTTTGTTAGGGGCCCTTCATCTTGGCCCCCAGATGAGGCCTGTGTTCTTCCTTGTACCACTGCAGTGATCATTTAGGGGGGGCCTTTCCTCAAGCCTTTCCTTGTGCCAGGTACCCCCTCCCAGTTCCCGTTCTGCCATTTCCATGAAGCTTTCCCAGTCCTGCCACAAAATCCTCCTAGCTTTTGCTTTTCTTTAAAAAGTGCTTCTTTGCACTATTTTGAATCCCTGTGATCTGTGTGTCTCTGCCTGTGAGCCCCGTTAGGGCAGGGCTCCAGCTTATGTCTCTCCAGAGCCTAGCTGAGGCCTCTGCACATGGGGATAAAGATGGGAAGGGGCCCTGAAGCCGTGATCACACTCCAGATGCGGTCAGTGGCTCGTCGCCTCTAACTTAGACCTTGTTTGCTGAACTGAGCCATGGAGCGTCGAGTCTCCACTTTTTATGTGTGCTTATTTGTGCTTCATCTTCTGTCAGCAGATTCGTCGATGGAGCTCAGCCCAAGCACGGGAGTTTGGATTCCTTCACAACACGGTGGCGTTGCTGGTTTTGCACTCGGACGTCTCATCACAGAGGAATATCGGTAAGAGCTGTATTCACCACTTGTGGCACTGGGTGGACATCCCCAGCCACTGTTGTCCTGTCCCAGGTCCTCTGGCTGCCAGTTCTAGAAATTTAGGCGCTGTCATGGGATGCTTAAGAGCCACAAGTCCCCTCAGTAGGACCCGGAGGGCTGTTGTCCCCCCAGCTTGGAGAGTGTTTTCCTAACCCTTTGAAAGAATCTGGGTTTGGGCGAGGAATACACTCCAAGTCTGTGGCCAGGCATACCCAGAGAACCCCAAAAGGACCCCAAGGTATTGCCCTCAAACACCCATGGTTAGTACCCTGGGAAACCCAGTCACCCAAACTCACGGAGCCTTTTTCTCATCCTTCAAATCAAGGGCGTGGACTAGACGGGTCAATCTGGAAATGTCCTTCTGGGCTGGTTCTGAGCCCCTTTTCCTGCCTTTTCCCACATTTGCTTATAAGTTCTTGGCAGACCGGAATTCTCTGTTCCCCAGACCACTGTGCTTTTTCTCCCTGACTGTTTCTAAGGCCCACGTCATGTGCCTCTTGGTCTGAGCTGTGAGAGGCCTCTCCATCCTTGCTCTGGCCTGCTTTGCCTGGACCTCTCTCCGGCCCCTCCCATGTTCTGCCCCAGTCAAAGCTAGCTCATGTACTTGTTGTTCACTCCACCCCACACCGCGCCGTCCCAGGAAGAGCCTGAGCCCGTGTTGTTTGTCGTCTTTGTGTGTGCTCAGCTCTGAGCTTGGTGCCTTGTACATAATAGGCTCTTAGTAAATGTGTGTTAAATTGAACAACCATTTATGAAGTGCCTATTATGTACAAGTAACCTTTTAATCATGTGGCTGGGTAAGATTAAACAGTTTCTCATATCACAAGGTTAGTTCACATCCATTTTATAGAGATTTATTTCATCAGACAATACCAGAATCATCTGTTTTCATTTTTTCCTTCTACAGCCCCTGGCACATACAAACAGCGGCCTCCCATCAGCATCATGTCTTCCGGCCCCCTTCTGGCCCTCCATGAGGAAGTGGAGGCCTTGCTCTTCCTGTCTGAAGGGAAGCCATACCTGCTGGAGGTGACCTTCCTTTCCCCATCATTTCTAGAAGTCTCGCTGCT
The DNA here is from genome assembly GCA_028646575.1 of Pseudocheirus occidentalis. Lineage (NCBI taxonomy): Eukaryota > Metazoa > Chordata > Mammalia > Diprotodontia > Pseudocheiridae > Pseudocheirus > Pseudocheirus occidentalis. The sequence goes on from CM053593.1 coordinate 18,761,036, forward strand.
GTTTGCACGCATTGCACCCACAACTTAACACTTGTATCAAGAGAAGGGAGGACTGGCCTTCATGTGAATTTTCCTCCTTTTACCATTTGGAAAGAAAGCGACAGGGTGGTGTGAGTTAGGAGAGTTCTGTATGAATGTGTCTGGGTTGGGTAGACCTGCCGTGACTGCAGCTCTTAATGGAGACGTAGCTTTATCTGTTCCTTCTACTGGCCCAACATTCAGAACAGTGAAGCCTAATAACCTAATAAGTCTCCATCTAGATAATTTAGATTAGGAGTTTTTTAAGATGATTGATCCTGTGGCACCTTTATTCATGTATTTGTTTTTAAGTTAGAGAACCTTGAATGAGCATTGACGTTTTTGACTGGCATTTATTGGAAATGTGCCTTTGGCTGGTGGAAGCCTTTGTGTGGTTTGCTCCCTGGCTTGGTCTCTGATTTCTCCTTCAGACCAAGTTCTCTGCTAAGATTTAGAGTGGGGAGAGAGGGAAAGGCACTGAATTCAGAGCTAGTGACCCCAGACAGACACCTGGGAGAAGCGCTGAATAAGGACCCTGTTATACATCTCTGGAACACTAGCATTCCTGGGGAAGTTGTTTGGAAGACTGCGGGTTAGGTGACTTTGTTTTGGGGCTTTGGTTGGGGACCTCAGTATAGTAGCATGGTCAGGCTGGGTTGCCAAGCACTTGCTCAGAGCTATGCTCTGGGATTACAGATACAAACAGAAAGAAAGACAGTCGGAGAAGGAGATCCTGTTCTAGTGGGGAAGCAAAAAAGGGGGAGAGTGAAGGTACCTGACGCCAGGGCTGGCCAGGGCCTCTTCTGCACAGAGGTCCTGGAACTTGGGGCCTTGGAGCCAGTCGAGCTGACTTGGTGAGGCACCCCCAGCAGCCATTTCCTCTGTCAGTTAAGAGGAATCCTAGTCCTGCCTCCCTTCTTTGGGAGTTGTAGGTGAAACACTTGTGTTGTGACCTGTGAGTTGTGGTAGGCACCTGTCACCCATCCTTTTTGTAGATTCCTGACCTGGAGGTTAAATGCATCTTTTTTCACTAATTCACGTTTTTGTTACGCAATGCTCGCAACATCGTCTTCCTCAGGGCTCCCCGGCCTCCTGTGAGCGGTCTTGGACAAGGCTGTGCCCCTGCTTCTCGGGACATCATCTTGTATCCCCAGGCTGCTGCTTTTTTTCCCTTTGGGTGTTGGGTCGCATCATCTTCCTTTTTATTTCTCGTTTCTTACTTCGATAATGTAATAGCTATTAACAATGATTCCACGTTGAGGCACAGATTTCCTCAGAAACAAGGGACGTGTTGAGCCAGGTTCTGGGAGGAGGCTGGCCACCCTGCTGCATCAGCTGGAGATAACCGGCCTGCTTCCAAAATGTGTGTCCTGGGCTTTCAGTGAAAGGCAGCGAGGGTAGGATGCAGGAGCCACTAACCACCACATGGGAAATGATCCCTCCTCTCTCTTCCCCACATCTGTCCCCCCAGGTCATATTTGCCTTGCGGGAGCTGACTGGCTCGCTTCTGGCTCTCATGGAGATGGTGGTTTACTGCTGTTTCTGTAACGAGCATTTCTCCTTCACCATGCTACATTTCATCAAGGTAAGAGAGCTGAGTGAGCTGTGGGGGAGTCTGCAGGCCGTAGTGGCTCTGTGTGTCCTTAACAGCATCCTGCAGCTCCCAGGCAGTGCACCTCCATGCCTGTGGAAGGGCACAGAAATCACTCTCCGTGCTCCCCAAGTCATAACAGCATAAATTTCCCTGAAGAAGTAAGGAGGTGTGTGTGTGGAGATGTTGATGAAAATGCAGGGGTGCCTCCAGAGCTCTGCTGGTGCTTTGATGGCTTTGTGCTGAAGGGTGATCGATTTCTTGCTCTCTCTGTTTGCATGTAGAGCCAACTGGAAACCGCTCCTCCCCACGAGCTGAAGAACACATTCCAGCTGCTCCACGAGATCCTGGTAGGTAATGGCCTTCCTGCCCACTCGGTGCTCAGAGTTCAATGTTGGAGAACAGCGGCAGCCAGGCAGAGGCTGCGCTCTGAGGCGCTTGGTCCTCAGGGACAGCCCTGGGTCATCAGCTGGTGAGCAAGGCCTCAGGAGTCCTGGTCCTGGGCCTTCTCCAGCCACCAGGCCTCTGCTGCTGCCTGGGTGCTTGGCCGTGACCTCTGTTGCCTGTTTTCTTCTTTGGGTTTTGGGGCCCACATGTGCTTTCTTGTTTCACTTTGCTGAAGTCACATCTTGGAAATGTGTTTGCCAGCTGGTGTGCCAGCGTCATCTTTGGGATGGTGACAGGCAGCAGTATTCTCTTCCTTTTATTCATAGACACCTCCAGACTGCGTTAGGGGGCAGAAGATGTAGATCTTCCTCTTTACACTCGTACCATTTGTGTGCTCTGGTACATCAGAGGGACAAGAGTGACATCCAGAAACCAGTGCCCCTTTGCTGCCACTGCCGCGAGTGCCTTAACAGTGGAAGCCTGGCTTGGAGTAGTCCTGTTTCCCTTTTCTTCTATGCTTTAGGGCTCCAAATGTATTAAAGAGGCAAGATAATTCTTAAAATGAAGGTCTTCCTAGATTTTTTGTCCTCCATACTACACTCTATGAAAAGAACTAATGTGATGCCAGGGCAGGTGGCTCCATGGTTGGAGGACTGGGCAGCATGGGGAGCAAGGCTTCGTGGCCAAAGCTAGGGGGTACATCCCCAGCCTCACTGGGTGTGTCTCTAGGCTCAGCCAGCCCTCGAGAGCATCACTGTTAGCGTACAGACTGGGGTGACGGCAAACAGAACTCCCACACCTTGAGTTCCCACTATGCTCATAAAATGGCTTTTGATCTTTGACTGTTATTGAAATGGACAGTATGAGGGAAGTTATATGTGTAAATAATGAGCTAGATTTAATAGGATTCATCCGAAGTATGTGCTTGGGCTCAGAAAGTCCATGGCTTCAGGACAGATCCAGGAGGGGCTTCTGATGGATCACAAGCTCCATATACTACATTAGTGTGACATTATAAAATTGTGTTAACTCGGGGAGGCCTCATGGACAGAAGGAAGGAAATGAGAAGTTGTTGCACGTCTCGTTCTGGGCGCCACTCTTAGGAACCCATCCAGAAGAAGCCAACTAGCTTGGGAATGTTTAGTGTGCAAGGGAAGAATTTGGGTCAGACTTGATGGTTGTTTTCTAGGCATTTGAAAGGGCTCCCAGCTAGGAAAGAAAATTGGTCCACTGTGCTCAAGTCAGAGAGGAGAGCAGGTAGAGGCAGGTGTTGGCTCTGGACGTGAACATTCCTCCTTTAGCCCTTGTGTTGGGGCTGCTCTAGGCAAAATTCCTGTTGAAGTGGCATGTGAGCACAGTGAATGAGCCCCTTCCAGCTCAACCGTGGGAGGGGGGCCAGTGTGGCCAGAGTCCTGGAGACCACACCCTTATCACACTACATGAAGGAACCTGAGCCAGGCAGCTGGGGAACCTTCCCCTTCTGACAGCCATTGAGAGAGGGGTCCAGGTGGGAGAGGGCCCCCAAGGGACAGAACACAGACCAGGGAGGTGTACCAGGCACACGCAGGCACATGTCTGTCTAGACAAGTAAGGAGCAGCACCACAAAGGAAGGAACTGTCAAATCAATTCAACAAACCTGTGTTGGTTTAAGAATCTTCTTGGCCTCAGGGCTTTGCCCACTGCTAAGGGTCCCGTGATTTAGGAAACTTTCTTTCATTTGCAATTTAAGTTATATAATAGACTGCCTTCCCTATCTTTGCCTCAGTTTCATCGTGTGTCAGATGAAGAGGTTGGACCATATGCTCTGTAAGGTTCCTTCTGGTTCTGATAGTCTACGAGTCCTATGTTTTTGTGCTTTAGTTGTTTCAGAAGCCAAAGGGAGTGGTTAGCCACGCACCAAATGGGTGGGACGTGAACTCTTTCTTCCAGGACCTTTTCCCAAGCCTCACCGTATGTTCCTTTCTCTCTCCAGGTCATTGAAGACCCCCTTCAAGTAGAACGGGTCAAATTTGCTTTTGAGACGGAGAACGGCCTAGTAGGCAAGTGGACCCCAAGTCTGTGAAAGGGATGTCTTGGGCAGTCACACTGGTGTGGCAGAAGATGTCAAACTCAGTCTTTTCTGCCCCTTTCTTATTTATCTCAAGAACCGAGTCCCTTCCAGCCAAGAGAATGAAAAGCAGGGGAGGCCAATAAGAACATGACAGATAGTCTTTTCATAAAGTAAATCACCTTGTATAAACACACCCGAATAAACAAAAAGCCTTGCCTGGTAGAGCCGTGGTGATGGCTGGAGAGCGGGCCTCCAGCCACTCTGCCCAGGCTCTGCTCTGGAGCCATGTCACTCAACGGAATTGCAGACCCGCGGACTGTTCTGTGGTTGGTTTTTGAGCGTTCAGAGATTGTCCAAACGACGTGGGTGTTTTCTGGGCTGCGTTTGCACGTCCGCTCTTCATTCTGCGTTCTTCAGATTTGGTTGCTCTTACTTTTTTAATGTTATTAATGTATGTGTTGTTGTAAGTCTGGTTTTTTCCCATTCTGTTATTTGCTGTGTCTTCTGTATTTCTTGGGAAGAGCTTTGCAAACCTCAGAGCTCTTCCTTATCTCTCTGTCTTCCTTATCTCTCACACTGTCAACACATTAAGGCTGAGACAGGCTCCCTCAGAGCACGGCCTGGCCAGAGCCTAGTAGAGGAGTCCTCAGCAGGAGGCCCAGAGCGGCTCCGAGACAACCCTAGCCGCTCGTCTAGGAAGCGTCTGTCAGGCAGGAGGCTGGTGTCCTCCAGAGCTTCCCTGCTCTGCTCTCCTCTCCTGGGACAGCTGCCAGTCCTCATGTGATGCTTTGTTCCCCCTCTCCCCACCTACTTCAGCAGGCAGCAGGCTAGACCAGGCACAGTATTGTGCCATGGCAGATAAAGTTCCATCAGCGTTTTTGTAGCAATGGGCCTTTTTCCCCCTTCTAACGGCGTCTTTAGGATATTGTTCTAGTCCCAGGGTGGGGAGCCCACGGCCTCGGGGCCACATGTGGACATCTAGGTCCCCATCCTAGGTCACACTACATGATGAAAATTTGTTCTGTGAAGTTTGGATTCAGCCAAAGGGCCACTCCTGAGGGCCTAGAGGGCCATATGTAGCCTCCCTCCCCTGCACTAGTGTGAGTGTCCAGGATGCTCTCCTACTCTGAGAAGTTTAGCTGCCAAAACCTGGTTGGAGGTGTCTGTGCCTCCTTGCTTTGAACCGCACCCCCTCCTCGGGTAGGAATGTCTCAGGCTACTCTCACCACCCTTAAAAATTAAACTCACTTGGTTTATGACAGGAAGCAGTGAAATCTATCATTGATTTAAAAGTTTTACTTTGTAAATTAAAGCTTTATCTTTAGATAGATCTTAGAGAAATTTATATTTTTAAAAATAGGGCAAGTTTTCAGATCCAACTCCCCCCCTTTTACATGAAGTGCTTGGAGCTGGGCCAAACCCTTTCTCGCCCTCAGGGCTTTGCCTCTCACCGAGAGGCCTGTGGCGATGCCCCTGGCCCTCTCAGGGACCAGTGCTAGAGGCTTGTGGCTGCCTATTCCTAGCATTAGGACAGAGGGGAAGGTTTGGGGGCAGGGAAGTCAGCCATATAAATGCAGCCCAACTTTTTAAACAAAGTTTTTCTTTTATTCCTCCAAACATTCAGTTGAAGGTGGGGGTGGGGGGAGCTGTCCCTTCTGGTAGGCATCCCTGCCCAACCTGGGGCTGGGGGCTCATGCATAAGGTCACAGTTGCTGTGTGATGTTCACAGGCCCTGTTTTCCTCCCCAGCCTTGATGCACCACAGCAATCATGCGGACAGCAGTCGCTGCTATCAGTGCGTCAAGTTCCTCGTGACCCTGGCACAAAAGTGAGTGAGCCCCGCGGCCTTTGTCAGGGGAGGGGGGTTCGGGGCTCATCTTACACCAGAGGAAACTGAGGCAGACAAGGGTGAAGTAACTTGCCTGGCGTCATGCCCCAAAGGCCTGGCCCTCCCCACACCAGATTCCCTGAGGTTGTTCTATTCATCTTGTCTCCTGTCCCAGACAGACGTTCTGAGGGTCCGCCTCTGACAGCTCCCGGGCCCTTCACCACTGCATCTTGGTGTCCCAGGCAGAGTAGGTGGCCATCTGCACCAAGGGAGGGTCTCCTCCCTAGCAGTTCCAACAGACATCAATGGGCTCAGATACTGATAGAAAGACATCCTATTATACCAGCCACTTACTGACTTGGAAGACCACACTGTGATTGGGTTGGGTCTACACCTGCCTAGGCACCATGGTCACCTGGACCCCTTGCCCATGAAAAGCCCCCTAGAGGAGGAAAGAGGTGCAGGCCCCTGCCTGAGGGGCAGAACAATGCAGCACCTTCTGATGGCGTGGGTGGGCTTGCTCTGCTTGGGAGGGGGCGTGTCTTCTTGGTGTTTTGTTTTGTGTTTGTCATTTAAAGGTGTAATTCTCTGGAAAGAGAGTGGATAGAAATAGTGGTGATAGAGAGTGTTTTCTCAAGGATCGGTTAAAATCTTGAAAGGAAAGTGTCAGATGTACCAGTTACTGTTGTTGAATGTACCAAAATTGGTGACCAGCATTTTTTCTTAATTTCAGTGGCAGGTGTGGATCAGACTTTATATAATACATTTATACAGCACTTGTTACAAAGTGTTTTACATGTATTAATTCAATTGATTTTACAAAGGCTCTGTATTCTTCCCATTTCTCAGATTGGGGAACTGAGGGACAGAGAGAATGGCCTCAGTCAGAACCCCAGGCTTCTGACTCAGTGTCTCTGGTGCCTTCTCTCCCTCCCTCTTCAGACTTCAGAGAGGTCACTGTTTTTAATGTGGGCAGGAGATGGCCGCCATTCCCCCAGTGTTGTTAACAGGAGCATGGTGGGTAGAGTGGGTGCCTCACCACCCCATCTGCATGGGCTGCAGTCACCGTCCAGGGCCTCAGCTCACCAGTGTCTTTTGTCCCCAGGTGCCCTGCCGCTAAGGAATACTTCAAAGAGAATTCCCACCACTGGAGCTGGGCTGTGCAGTGGCTACAAAAGAAGGTACTTGGGCTGGAAACCTGCCTCCAGCTCCTTGGGAGTCAGAGCTGGCAGGGCTAAGGCTGGGCTTTCTAGGCATCGCATCCCTACGGCCAGCCCAAGCCTCCTCTTCACTGCCCTGAGGGGCCTAGCATATGTGGAGAAAGTGCACTTGTGCCCCACCTGTGACAGAAGCAGAAGTGTCCCCGCAGGGTAGAGGGGAGCGGAGCCCCGCGGGTGCTCCCTGGCCTCCAGGCGAGCTGTGGTGGGGTGCAGATGGTGGGATCGGACCCTTGTGATTGGTGTCTTTGTAATCGTGGTTTGAATTTTCTAGATGTCTGAACATTATTGGGTCCCACAAAGTAATATATCTAATGAAACCTCAACTGGAAAAACCTTTCAGCGCACTATTTCTGCTCAGGTGGGTGCTGTGTTGACCCTGGTCACTGGGGGATGCCCTCTTGTTGGGGGTCCTCTCTGCAAGAATGTCCTGCAGTGTGAGCTAGCCTACTCACCTCAGGCTCATCAGACAGCCACCCGGCATGGTCTAACCTCTGTGTCACCTTAACTCCTCTATGCGAGCCTCCTGTGCCCAGAATAGATGTGTTCCCCTCATGTCTCACTTCTCCCATGATACCTTCTCCAATCCCCTTAGCTGAAGCAGCCTTTTCTCTCCTCATTTTCTTAGAGACCCTTTCCTGACTCCCTCTTTTGTGCTGGTCAGAGCCTGCCTTGTTCTGTATTCACCCATGAACATGTTGTCCCTTTCAAGCTCCCCAGCTGCCAGGCCCAGGCTGGTGGAAGCAGGGTAGGCTGGCGGTGGGCCGGCCCTGGAAGACAGTTTGGGTGACGGTGATGGCTCTCACCCTGCCCTGTCTGAAGTGGAAACTGTTAGTTAATACCCAGTGATTCCATCTGGGGCACGCAGGCTGAGGAGAAGTGTCTTGTTAATTCATTGTTTGAATTCTCTTTAGGACACCTTGGCTTATGCCACAGCTTTGTTGAATGAGAAAGATCAGTCAGGAAGCAGTAACGGGTCAGAGAGCAGTCCTGCTAATGAGAACGGAGAAAGACACCTCCAGCAGGTAAAGCCAGGCCTCTGTGCCCAAGGAGATCACAGTGGGGGGATAAGGGGGTGGGCCAGAAAGGAAAGGTGCAGCATGTGGGACCACTCGCAAAATGCTTCTCAGGAGTCACAAGATCTGGCCCGACAGCATGGGCTCTCCTCAGGCTCCCCCAGATCACAGCAGGAGCACCAGCATGAAGTGGAAATTGCTCTGAGTTACAACTCAGCTGACATTGATGATGACAGTAAACCAGGCGCGTGTGTGCACACGCGTGCACACACACTTTGTACTCAGTGCCAGGAATGCAGACGCAGGCAGGCAGAATCACTCTTGTGCTCAGAGAGCTGACATTCTTTGGGGAGAGGGCAGTGCCTGAAGGACTGTAGAAAGGGCAGCATGGTTGGGGAATGGCCAGATGGTGCCCTGGAGGCACCTCTGCCATCAGAGCTTGGGCCCCGGGAGCAGGCTTCCTAGTGCTACTGAGAGTGGGTTGAGGCTTCTGGTCATGCCTGGGAAGCAGCTTGTAAGAAACAACAGGCTCCAGTGGATAGAAGACATATGTAAAGAGTTAGAGAGAGCGGGTCAGTCCAGATCCCAAAAAGTGTTTCTTCAGGGCCTGTCTTCTTTTGTAAAATGAGTCAGGTTAGGGTGGATGACGTTCACAGTCACATTCCATTCTAAATCTGTCACCCAGTGGTTATTGGACGTAGCTAATTTTATTTTGGGGAAACGAGCTCCGTGAGATCCTAGGTTTTTGTGCCGAGGGCGACCTGTATTTCTTTATCCACTGTATCAGTCACAAAGATGGCACCACGGCTTCCAGGCAGCCTTCAAGACTGGCCAGGAATCTTGATGGTTGGAGCCTTGTTTGTCACGCAGCCTCCCTTCTGTGGAGCTCTGATGCCTTCCACTCAGGGTGAATAGGATTTCCATGAAAGGAGGTTGAGGCTACTGAAGCTTTCCTTTTTAGGATGTTAAAAGTGCAGTTATATCCCTAGTGAAATGCTTGCTATGTGTCACGGTTTGGGTTTGTTTCTTCATTTTGAAACCAGGCTTGATTTCCTCTTTTTAATCCCAAAATGTCCCAGCATTTTCTGTGGCCAAATGAACATGGGAACCTCTGGGTTACAGCTTAGCACTGGGTAAGCCAAAATCATTGATTCAGGAGCCACAGAACGTTGCATTGGAGCTGGCTTTTGTCATTCTGTACTACTGAGCATCAGAATTGCTGCCATTTCTAATGAAATACTTTAAAGTTACAAAACTCTCACCAAACAGCCATGTGGAGTAAGTGGTACATCCATTTTGCAGATAAGAAATCCAAGACTTGGCGAAACTTTGCTTTGCCTGACATGATCACACAGCCCTTGAACCTAGGCCCATTCTGACCCCAGGACTACCAGAGCTCCCGGCATGCCACCATGCTGGGTCAAGAGCTGGACCAGACCTTAGCAATGCCAGGGCACTAATCTGCTTGGTCTTCCACAGAGGAAGCTGAAGATCAGGTTCAGATACATGGGACAGTCATAGCTGAGTAAAAGCCCTTCTCTGCACTGCCCACGCTCCTGCCACCCAGTAAGCTGGTGATGGCATCCTCATAGACTGGCCCTGGGTGGGGGGAGGACACTGAGTCCTGGCATGTCTACAGGATAACATTGGCAGTTGTGCTGGGAGAGACCTCGGGGCACTCACTGGAAGCACTTTCTCAAGTGCCTCTTAAATGTATCTTCTCATTTCCTTTTTTTCCCTAAGGGTTCAGAGTCTCCCATGATGATTGGCGAGTCGAGGAGTGACCTGGATGATGTGGACCCTTAAGAAGAAGCTCCCAAACTCACCACTGAGTCCAGTCCAGCCTCCTCCTTGATGCTTGGCACCTTTTTGAAACCAGAATCTCATCTTTTTCAAAGGCCTGGAAGTGGAACTTGGGTAAACTGAAGTGACTTTGGAGGATGGTTACTCTTAACGAGAAGTCCCCTTCAGCTGAGAGAAGGAAGACGGGGTCACTCGTCATGAGCAGGGGAGACCCCAGAGCCAGATTCAGCCGCACCAAGGGCAGCCGGCCCGATGCCGAGAACAGTTTTTGTCAAGGTTTTATCAAATAAAGCTCATGGTCGAAATTTTTATTATGTGAACATAAATGAGTGAGTGTAGACACGTCGCTTTCTGCGATGCTGCCAGAGGGATCGCTCTGCCCTGGCTTTGATACCGAAGAAGAAAAACAGAAAACCAGGCGGCCTTTAGGGAGGGGGCACACGCTCCGCCTTGTTGGTGAAGTGCGTAGGAGTGTTCAGAGCAATGGACAGATGTGTGACGCAGACGCGCTTTTGCATTGTGATAGGGTAGAGTCCAGTTTACACAGAACCTCGGTATTGAATATGTCTCCCTAACCATTTGTACAGAATTCCCAAGGGCTCAGGGGTCGGCAGGGGCCTCGTCAAGTGCTTCCTGGGGCCACAGGCGAGGAGTCGCTTGGCTCTTTATGGTAATTTTCTGATCTCCTTAAGATTGTAAAGAGCAATAAAAAAGACCCCATTCTCCGATTTACACAGGGCTGCGCTATTTGATGCCGGGCGCTGAAAAAAACAAGCCGATTTGTTTAAAAAAAAAGCGACACCCCAGAAAGCACTTTAAGATTCAATTTTATTGACTCCATCAAATCCTCTTTTTTTAACATATGGAGACATATTGAATAAACTGTAGTTTAAATCAAGTGATTGCAATCATTCGCTTTGTCTTCAGATACAGAGTTGGAATCAGTTGTATGCAATGAGAAACTTTTGAGTTGGGGGAAAGGGGAGAGCCATTGTTGTGTGAGTTTATAGCAATTTTACTATAAGGAAAAAAAACTGATTTTTCTTGTTCACTTTTCATATGAGCAGACAGAGCAGTTAGAAATGCAGCAGCCAGAGTGAGCTGCTTGCCACTCACCCAAAAGAAGGCGGTTGGCCCCCGAATACCATTCAGATGGACACACCCCTCCTGTCCTGTCCACCTTCAGTTCCTGTTCCCTGATTTACACTTTCTGCCTTACTTTGGACCACATGAGGCACCATGCTAGGATCCTGAGCCTGAGGCAGGGAGGGCGTCGGGGCTCATCCAGCCCCCGAGTGCCTTGTGGTGGGCGGACGGGCAGGCGGGCAGCGGCACCAGACGTCTCACAGCGGGGCCGGCATTGCCATGGGTTTTATCGATGAAGCCGTATTGCTCCCTAAAGGGGACCGCACTGGTAGGGAGCTCACTGCTGCACGTGTGATGGGAATGGCAGCGTTCGTAAGGGAACCATGGGCCGAAGGAGGCTGGCGGAGGCCAACTGCTTAGCTTAGGACTCTTCCGTTGTTCTCACAATTCACAGTGGGACTTTTAGAACTTAATTTTCAGTAAAGGTGTAAGCGTCTCTTCCTCCCCAGCCCAGCCTTCATCCCCCAGCCCTTCGGGGTGCTTCTGCTTGCTGTGGCAATGCGTGCTGGGATGGCCAGCCGTGCTTTCTCAGGAGTGGAAGGGTCACTGTCGCTGCTCCCATTATTTCCTATGGAAACAACGCCTTCCTCGCACAGCCCACAGGCTGCCTTCACTGTCACCTGGGACGGTATCTGACACCTCCGATTTGCCGGTGCAGTCGATGGGGGTCATTTTCACTCACATGAGTAAAGACTGAAATTTCCGGCTGCCGGAGCCATGAAACCTGCTGATGACTTTTTTTTTAATGTAACTCAACAAAAGTAGCTGTGACCGACTTAGGTTAAAAGAGTTGTCGTTTCTACTGCCAATTTTGTGGATGAAAACATTTTTATAAATCTTTTAAAGCGGGCTGCTGTCGAGCAGGAATTGCACAACTCACTTTGCTGTGTACTCAGGACGTTCTCAATGAAGACAGAGCTTCGAGGACGTCTCCTCCTGTGTGCTGACCCCATGCCGGTGGCGACAGGCTTCTTGGAGCATCATCTCCCCACAGCCAGACCCTCCAACCCTCTGAGGCGCACAGAGGTCCCAGCAGGAGGGAGTCCTCCTGCAAAGGGAGGGAGGTCTGCTAGTGGAGAAACTGATTTCACTGTTGGTTTTAAGACTGGCAGAATTCTCATGGCTTCTTGGAGCATAAAATAAAAAGTTTTTCAAAAAAAGTAGTTGGGTCTGGCTGATGTTTCTGTATTTTTAATGGGAAATAGGGCCAAGAATCATGGCTCATCCAGGTCTCAGCCCTGAGGCTTGGGAGGGCAAGACCATGTGCCCAATTGCTATCAGAGCTGGGAGTCAAATCTGTTTCCAAACAGGTATTTACCCAAGTCAGGCCCTTCATCTCTTGTTCACCAGCCCCAGCTGGGACACTTCTCCCCCAGACAGCAATACAAGCCCTGTCCCTTGGAAATTGGGCTGACCACCCCTTCCCAAGCCTTATCACTCCACACCAACATCTTTCCTCTGAACTGTGGCATTTTAGTGAATGAATGATTGATTTATTTATTAAATAACGTGCAAAGTTTAGGGGAGACATCTGGGGAAGGTCTTGCTACCTGTCAGATGGGAAGCAACCAAACAGGGTCATGCCCCTTTAATGCCAGTTAGGTGGCTCAAAAGCTTCCATTCTACTGGGATACAGTATGAACACCTTGAATAGAAAGTGTGGATGTAGGGACTGGGGCTCTTGGTTTCCTCAGTGCAGGGAACTCCCAGGTGTAGACACTCCCCCACAGTGGTGCCTTTAACTGAACTTGAATTTCCTCATTTGAAAATGGGGACATATGGGGGGGGGGGGAGGCAGCACATATGCATACCTACACATATGTAATTTATTTTCTAAACAGTCTTCGGAGTAGTGTGGATATTATCTCATTTTAGAAAGAAGGAAAAATGAGAGAGATCGGGAGAGGAATTCACCAGCTGGTGACTATAAAGTGATGAGTGGCTGGGTAGAGCCATAATGCTGCATCAGACAGGATCCTAGGAGACAGCTGGTCATTCAAGCACTTGATACTTAGGTGATCTCATTGGAGCCTCTCAACATCCCTGGGAGATACTAAAGATTTACTATCTCCATTTTATGGATGAGGAAACAGGCACCAAGCTGTTAAGCAGTGGTCATGTAGTATCGCAGACAGGCTTCAAACCCAGGTCTCACCTCCAGCCCCAGCGCTCTTTACACTAGATGACAGTGGCTCCCTATAAGACTTTCATCAGCTCCTGTAGATCTAATTATCTGTGCAGATGATCCCCTAGTCTAGAAACCAGCCCTTGTCCCCTGAGCTACAGTCCTGCATCACCAACTGCCTTTCAGGCATCTAAACTTGGGTGTCTCAGTACCCAAAACAATTTTTCACCCCAACAGTCCCTTCTTGCCAACCTTCCTGTTACTGTGTCGAGCAGTATCATCTTCCCAGTAAGCCTGCAGTCAGCCTCCACAGTCATCCCTGTGAATCCTACGGCCAAGTCTTATAACCCATCCCCAAGCCTAGTTTAGACTTGTACCCTCTTGCTTGGATTATTGCAATAACCTGCTTGGTCTCTGTTCTCATGTCACTCTAGTTAATTGTAGGTCCCAGTAGGTCCCACCCAGCTCTGTAAGGTCCAGTATGTCTGCTGCCTCCAGGATCAAATATAAATAAACTCTGTTGGCCTTTAATGCACGTTAATAATCAGACCCCTTGCTACCTTTCAGGTCTATACTTCCCTCTTCACACACTGTGATTCAGCAGCAGTGCCCTAGTCTTCCTAGAAAACACCACTCCCTATTATCCCCACAACTTTGCTTTGGCTGTGCTCAATGCCCAGAGGGCTCTGCCCCTTTACTTTTGTCTCCTAGTTTCCCTGACTTCCTTCAAATCTCAGCTGACACCTCTTCCGCAGGAGGAAGCTACTAGTGCCTCCCCCTCTCCCATATATTTCTGCCTAGTTATATGTTGTCTCTTCTACTACATTATAAGCTCCTGGAGGTCAGGAAATGGTTTCTGCCTTCCTTTGTGCTCTCAGCACTTAGCACAGTAGCTGGAACTCAGAAAGTGTGTTTTGACTGATTGATAGGTAATAGTAAGTTTTCACAAGAAACTAGCCTTTAAATTGAATCTTGGAATCCTAAAGTGCCGGAGCTGAGAGGCAACCCAAAAGTCATCTGCTTCAATACTTGAGAAAGAAGCTTAAGGTCGAGGAGTAGAATCAGTGATTCCTCAATGCCGAAGGAGTAGAGGCAGAGTTGGGGCTGGAACCTGGATCTCCTGGCTTTCCGTCCAATGCTCTTTCTACTATGCCATCATGGTGCTCTGGACTGGCCAATAATGGCCAGGGTGCAGCCCAATGACCTGAAACTTGAAGGCTTACCCAATGTTTCCTAATTGTGAGTGTCCAAACATCCCTCAGTCCTGGGAAGCCAATGTTTGTCATTTTCCATACTTAAATCTTCTCAACAACCTGCTCAGTACCTTTCCCCAGCACCTTACCCTTTCCAGATAAAATCCAACTAATTTCTAAATTTAAAAGCTTGTCGGAGGAACTGGGGTAGGGGAAGAGAAAATACTAGGATAAGTATTTTAGGATCTAAAGACATAAATAGTGCTAAGACAATGGGAATAAGAAGAATTAAGTTGCTTACTTATCTAGTGAGAGATCACCTACTAAAGACAAAGGACAAAGAGAAAAAGAACAGGGGCAGGTTTAGTGGGTATTAACATAATTAACAATATTCAGTCACTTCTTAGATCACACTGCTATCTACAGTCTAATGATGCTGGCTTCCCCGGTGCTCATCTCAGCATTTTAAAAAATTCCTCAACTGGAGAAGAAATCCCATCTTTACTTTCTTTTCCCCTGCTTCCTTACCTCCCAGAAAACCCCCCCTTGTCTCCCCCACCCTCAAAAACCCCTCTCACTTTTGCCGCACATCTCCTTTCCATGGTTGAACTTGAGAAAGCTATCTTCGAGAGGTTCCTCCATTCACTTCTTTCTCATTGTCTTAACTCTCTACAGCCTGGTCTCTGACCTGACCTCCTCATTCCCCCAGACTCTCCATGGGCCAAAATCCTTAAGGCAGGATTCAAAGGCAGATCTTCCTAACCCCAAGTGCAGTGTCCTGTCTATTGCCCTGGAAACTGACCCAGAGAGAAGGGAATTCCCAAAGATCACAAATGAAGAGAAGCATAACAAATTTATCTTCCATCCATCCATCTCTGTCTGTCCATCCATCTGTCTATCCCTCCCTCCCTCCATCCATCCATCCCTCCCTCCATCCATCCATCTCTGTCCATCCATCTGTCTGTCCATCCATCCATCCATCCATCTATCTATCCATCCATCCATTCATCCATCTCCGTCTGCTACGGTTTTGGGGTCAGGATGTATAGGTTTCCCCTATACCCTTCCTCAACAGGCTTCGGGTGTCCCCGGCTCCCACTTACTCTGGGAGAAACAGCTGCACAGAAAACTCAGGACACAGGACTTGCTTCTAGCTACATTCTCTAAGCCTGGCGTGGCTGGAACTCTCTCTGCCTCCGGGTAGCCTGTATTTAAGTCCTTTCTCCAGGGCCCCTTAGGGCCCCTCCCCTGGCTATGCCCTCTCCACAGCGAGCCAATCGCATCACCCCAAAGGTGGAGAGCTAATCCTGCTTATTGCAAACAGGTGCAGCCTTTGCATTCCACCCCCAGGTGATCACGTGCACTCCTGTTAGCTGAGGACCGGTTCAACCCATCACCTCACCCCACATGAGGTATCAGAGACCCAACAAGAGACCCAACATCCGTCCATCCATCTGTCTGTCTATCCATCCCTCCATCCATCCATCCATCCATCCATCCCTCCATTCCTCCTTCCCTACATCCATCCATCTCCGTCTGTCCATTTGTCTGTCCATCCATCCATCCATCCATCTGTTCACCCATCCATCCATCTCCATCCATCCATCTGTCTGTCTATCCATCCATCCATCCCTCCCTCCCTCCCTCCATCCATCCATCTATCCATCCATTCATCCATCTCTGTCCATCCATCTGTCTATCCATCCCTCCATCCATCCATCCATCCCTCCCTCCATCCCTCCCTCCCTCCATCCATCCATCTCCATCTGTCCATCTGTCTATCCATCCATCCATACCTCCATCCCTCCATCCCTCCCTCCCTCCATCCATCCATCTCTGTCCATCCGTCTGTCTATCCATCCCTCCCTCCATCCATCCATCTATCCATCCCCTGCAGCAACTCTCACAGGAAATACTTTGTAATCTGTGAAATGTTATGAATAGAACATAAGCTCCCTGAAGGCAGGAGTTGTTGTTACTAATTATTGTTGCTTGTTTTTGTGTTTGTGTCCCTAGCACCTAGCACTTCAATATTTAATTGGCTGGTCCATTGCTGGAAATCAGAATTTTGACTATTCTTGGACAGGCAGTGCCTTCTCTCAACACCCCCCTCCCTACCCCCACCACACCTCTGCCCTCTAGGTGCATGGTCCCCATCATTCACAGACCACTTGTCATAGTAAAAGTCTTTATTTTTTAAAAGTCGTTCTATAATAAAACAGACTACAAAATCCAGAATAAATACTTTCAAAGTACAAAAGTCAAATGCTAATTCTAGAAAAGTTTAACCTTTATGTAAAAAAAAAACCCACCCCCAGCAAAGCCCTAGAAAGAGCTGATTCCAGATATCTCTTGGAGCTGGGCAGCCTCCAGCATGACTGCCAAGGGTAAATGGCAATAGCCCCTTGGAACAAAGCCAGCCTCGGTGAGGAAGGAATTGGGGGAACTGGGGTTGGGCAGCTGTGACCAGCTCAAGAAGAGCTGTTATTTTCCAAGAAATCTTTCCAAACCAGCCATAGTCAAGTAAGGAATCACAGACTTGGCTGCCTTCTGTTGGATTCTAGAGTTCTTGGTGAAGGCAGAATGAAAGACTGAGTCACTGTCCATGGGACTCTCAGGCAAAGACCTGGATGGGTCAGTTAAGTCAGCCACTTTCCTGCAGCTGACACTGTCCAGAATTCAGGAAGCTGCTGTCAGGGCTCTGCCAGCCTCTGTTGGAAGGGAGTAAGAAAGATAAGGGCCTAGCCAGGCACATCACTATGGTGTGAGCCAAGTCTCTACACCCCTGTTGTTTCTACCTTCAGGAGGGATGATTCAGAAAGTTAAGTGAAACAGTGAAATGCAGCCTCAACTATAGGTAGGACTGTTCTGTCCAGGCACCATCTTCCTTTTGTTGTGGTTCAGATATGCAGGACTCTTCTTGGGGAAACTCCCAAGTTGTCCCAGGTAAGAAAGGCTGGTCTCCCCTAGCAGAGACCTAGACAAGTTTCACTACCTTCACTACCTTGGGAGAAAAGCCCCTTTACCTTTTTTCAGACTCCTGCTGGCCCACTGAACCCTTCTTCCACCCTGGTGCAGGCCCCCAGCACTTCACCCCTAAACTGTTGGTGGGTCTGCCTGACTCACATCTCCCCCTACCAGGCCATCTCCCACTCAGCTGCCCAGGGAGCCCAGGCCTGACCATGTCAGCCCTCTTTAACATAAACTCTGGGTGCTCCCTTCCACGTCTACGGCCAGATTTTAAAGCCCTTTCTGACCTGGTCCCTCCCTCCCTTTCCAGTCTTCCTGTGCCTTACTTGTGCTCTACATAACCTGTGCTCCAGGGACCCTGGTCCTCCTTGTTTCTCCAAAGAGATGCTGGACTCTGAATCCAGCTTTGTCACTGGCTGTCCGCCGTGCTGGAAGGACTTTTTGCCTTTGCCCAGCCTACTATGTGCATAGCATAACACATAGTAGGCACTTAACATCTTTTTTATTGACTTTCCAGAATGTTTTTAAATGTATAGAAATGCACATTATAAAGGATTATAAAGGAAACCAAAAGTTAGTGAAAATAAGATGCATTTTTCCCATCCAAGTCCCTGTACCCCTTGAATCTATCCATGTTAAGCACCCCCTTTCCCTTTGGATGATCATAAATCTAAAGGGGGAGGGGCCTCAGGGACCACCAAACCTAGTCCAGCATCCTCTTCTACCAGAAGAAGCAGCTGTGTCCTGGGGACTGGAAGGGAGTTGCCCAAAGGCCCCCAGTTAGTGAGGGGCAGAGGTGAAATCTGAACTCAGGCCCTCAATTCCCATTGCCTGTGCTCTTTTCACCCTGGCTCACTGCCATCCAAAGCAGGTGTGGTGGGGAGAAGGGGGAAGCCCCTGAAACCAGAGGGCCAGAAAGGCCGGTGACAGACAGTTATGATAAGGATAAGTGCTTGGATCCACTCCCATCTCTACAGATGGCTGGGCAGGGTCTGCAAATCTGCACTTGACCTTAGCCTGGGTGTCTGCTAGGAATGAAAGAGCAGGGAAATGTTTGTTTGTTCTGGTGGCTGGCTGGGGGTTGAAGCAGGATTTCAGAGGCAGGCACAGGGTGAGAAGCCCCTGAGGTCTCAGGGAAGCCACATGACTTGAATGGCCAAACTGGGACTCAGAGAGCTGGTGACCAGTCCAAGGAGGGAAACGCTGAGAGGCCATATTGTTTCCCTCCCATATTCCCTTGCACCAGGGATCTCCTGCTGCCAATGTCAAAATCATGGAATGTCAGGGGTGGAATAGAACCCCACTGGGTTCGTGTGGAGTACCACCTCCTTCTTTTACAGGACAAAAGAAGGCACTTATAGGTACTGTATGTTCCAGCATTCTTCATTCTAAGCCCCCACCCCACCACAATTCTGACATCCCCTGTTCTAGGTCTCCTCCCAGCTCTGACACCCCCTGTTTTAGGTCCCCTCCCAGCTCTGACACTGTGATTCCTAGATGAGGTGTGCTTCTGTTATCTCCCCTTTATGATCTACCACCTCTCCCTTTGGCTTGTGTCCTGGTTCTGGAAGGAAGAGATGTATGGGCGGCTCACTGAGGCAGGTCCACGTGAGGGATTCCATGAGTCCCTACCACCTCTGAGACGTTGCCATTGTAAGAAGATGGCAGTATGCAAAGAGTTTCTTATGCGGAAAGAAAATAGTCACTAGTGAAGGAAAGGGTGGAAGGAGGGAAATGTGGATAGGGAAGGCTCCAGTGTCTTTCCAGTCCCCCTGGAATCACCAGAACCCAGGACTTCACACGAGGCTGCTTGCTCAGCGCATGAGCCTTGGGGCTGAGTGATGGCCAGCACCAAGGCACTGATCAGAGGAGAGCAGAGGAATCGAGTGGAAATCCAGAAGGGGGAAAGGGTCCCAGTGACACCCTATGGCCAAGACCAAACACATAACACAGAAGAGCCTTTTTCCCTCCCCTCTGTCACAAATCCTGCCAGGAAGCTGTCACTGGGAATCCTGCTGCCGTCTGTTCTTGCAGCAGATGACGATGGCTGCCGGGTGCCCTTCTCCGCTGCCAGTGCGGCTCTGAACCAGGCAGGTGTTGTCCACGGGGTAGGCACCCAGCGTGTTTGGGCCAGGGGAGTAGGCGCTGCACCCCGTCAGTGTCCAGCCTTCTTCACAGGCCACCATCACCTGTCAGGGAGAGCAGCAGGCACCGTGGGAAATGCAGCCAGGGAACCATTGCACTATGAGCAATTAACTGAAGACAGCAAGAGGGAGTAAGAGAGGGAGTAAGGGGGAGAAGGAGAAAGAGGGAAAGAGTAAAAGGGAGAGAAAGAGAGACAAAGAGAAAAGGAGAAAGGAAGGAGAGCGAGAGGGAAGATGGGGAAAGAAAAAAGGAAGGGGGAGGGAGGAAAGAGACAAAAAGAGGGGGAGGGAGGGGAAGAAAGACAGACGAGTGAGAGAAAGACAGTTATTGAAGAGAGAAGCAGAAGGAGGGAAAGGGAGGAAAAAGGAGAGTGAGAAATAGGAAGGAGGGAAAAAGAGGAAAGGAAAGAGGGACAGAGGGAGGGGGACAAAAGAAGAGATGAGAAGGGGAGAGATACAGAGAAGAAGGGAAAGAGAGAAGAGGAGGATAAGTAGAACAAAGAAGGATTATGTATGATAGAAAGAAGGGAGAAGAAAGATGAAACAGAGAAGGATAAAGCCAGATGAGGAGAGAGAAGCGAGTCAGAGAATCTGAGAAGGGCAGGAAAAGGAAGCAGAGAAAGAGACAAAAATAAAAGAGAGAAAGAATAAAGAGAGAGCTCCAGTAGCAAGAGACAAGAAAAGCCATTCTGACTACCTACCAAATGCACAGAGTATGAGGGAGTCAGGACACTGTACAGGAAGGAGAGAAGACTGAAGTCCTTGGAGAGACGTTAACAGTTCATGTTCAGGGTGGGGTGACGAAATAAAAATGACAATGCTACCTAAAGTAATTTAAGATTTAGGGCCGTATCAAACTGCCGAAGAGAAGTTTTGTAGAGCTGAAGAATAAAATAAAATTCACCCAGAAGAACTTAAAAGTGTAAGCATCTCAAAGGTCAAAATGAAAAAAAAAAAATACTGGAAAGAAGGGGTCCTAGTAATCCCAGATTTCAAACTCTAAGCTGGGGTGGGGAACCTGTGGCCTTGAGGCCGCGTGTTTGATTGAATCCAGAGAACTCTGGCCTATGTGTACAAAAATGTTTATAACAGCACGTTTTGTAGTAGCAAAGAACTAGAAACAAAATAAATGGGGGAAGTTAAATTGGGAAATGGCGGAGCAAATCATCGTCTGTGAATGTAATGGAATATCATCAGTCTGTAAAGAAATTATAAAAGGAACAGCTTCAGGGAAAACTTCAAAGACTTGTATGAACTGATGCAAAGGGAAACGAGCAGAACAATTTATATATTGACTATAACACTGTAAAAGAAAACCATTTTGAAAGGAGCTCTGACTAATGTGATAACCAATTGTGATTCCAGAGGACCGTTGCTGCCCCGTGCTTCTCACTTCTTGAGACCAACACTTTCAGACACGACCAAGGCATGAATTTGTTTTGCTTGAATAAATGTGTGTGCACACAAATCTACATGTATGTGGGGCAGCTAGGTGGCACCATGGATAGAGCTCTGGGACTGGAGTCAGGAAGATTCACTGTTCAAATCTGACCTCAGATTGTGACCCTAGGCAAGTCACTTTACCCTGTTTGCTTCAGTTTCCTTATCTGTCAAATGAGCTGGAGAAGGAATGGCAAACCACTCCAGTTTCTTTGCCAAGAAAACTGCAAATGGAGTCACGAAAAGTCAGACTCGATTAAAGTGACTGGCCAACAGCAGTAAAATAAAATATGTACGTACACACATATGTCTATAAGTACATGTGTATATATATGTGTGTGTGTGTGTGTATTATAGCATATATATACACATGGGATACACGTGCAATGTATATGTGTACACCACAGATACAGGCTCTATGGTCCTATATGTATAGTTTCATAATTCGCCATTTCTGTATACATATATGCATATATAATGTTCAAGAAAAATAAATACAATCACATATGTAAGATTTCACTGTATTTTAAACGGCATTAGAGTTTAAAGAGAGAGAAAACACAAAGGACATCATCAAGGAAGCCTCAAACACAGGGATGTGACAAAAGGCAGCTCCGAAGGGGGCTCGGGGGAGCCGGAGGCTTGGAGCCTGTCGTGTGTTACGTTTAATCTATACTGATTAAGAAGTTTTATATACTAGAAGTTCCGTTTAGCACACTATCTCCTTTTCCTGATTTTCTGTGTGTCAAAGTCACCATATTTATTAAGTTCATAATGAAAGTTAAAAAAACAAAAAACAAACCAGAAGAGGGGAGGAGAGAATGATGAAGGGAAAGGAGAGAGGCTGGAGAGAGCGAAAGAAAAGCACCCAGAAGGGTGGAAAAGAAGAGACTGAGGGTCCTAGGGGTAAGGGAAGCAAGCGTGTTTCTGTACCTTCTCCGTGGGCTCCTTAGGTTCGTGTTCCTTCACCCTGCATTCCAGGTCCGGGGCGTGGCAGCAGGAGGCGTGAAGGCTCATTGCCCCCCGGCTCACACACTGGCTGTGACCATGCTGGCTTTTCATGATGGGCTTCACCTGGTCCCTAAACTCCTCCTTTTGGGAATGGGAGGTGCAGCCTGCAGGAAGGTGGAGTTGGCTCAAAGCCCGCGGACGGTTTCACTGTCCCCCTCCCTGGTCCCGCCCCCTCTGGACCAGGCTCCCGCCCTTCCTGAGATCGCCTGCTTTCCGTTAGAGTGGAGTCACTAGTGCTGGCTGCCTTCCTCTCCACTTCTCCCGTCCATTCAGCCCTGGCTGATCTTTGTCCTGTCGGTTAAAGTCCCCTCCCTTGGCCGGTTCCAAGGGGAGGAAGAAAACCAATGACCTACAGGCTGCCCTGTTCTAAGTAAGGCCCCTCCCAGCCCTGACATCCCCTGTTCTAAGGCCCCTCCCAGCTCTGACATCTTCTGTTCTCAGGTCCTCCCAGTCCCTATTCTAAGGCCCCTCCCAGCTCTAACATTCCTTGTTCCAGAGTTCCTCCCAGCTCTGATAGTCCAAGATTCCATAAACTCTATTCTGAAGTATCATTGGGTTTCCTGTGTAGCTTGCGGCCGGCACCCTGCCCCAGACCTCCTACCTGTGACTACATGGCTCTCCTCAGCACAGTGGGCACGGACCTCTCTGGCAGCCTCCCCCTGGTGAGCTGCCTGGATGTGACATTGGGCCCTGGGGAGCACACAGCACCTGGCGATGGCGTAGACTCCCTGTCCCCCGAACGCATTGTAAGCCAGGCATTCTTTCCTGCCCTCACGGACCTGAGATTTAAAAACAATATCCCCATAAAACGAAAGCGAGCACTCAAACCCCACAGCTAGCTCCCGACGTGCTCACAAAGGCAGCCTGCGATCAGAGCGTGGTGCCTTCGTCTTTGGATCCCCCCAACATTTCTGAGCAGCTCCTCGGTGGCGGCTCAGCGACCTTCCCTGGAGGATCTTCCATGTCCTGATTCCTTCCCTGCCCTGACAATTTAGGCTTATCCCGAACATGGCATAGAATGCACTCAGTGTGTGCACAATCTCTTTATTCCCTCCTTTCTATCTAGCTGGGGAAATACTGCGGTGTGGGGGGATTCCATTTTACAGGAAAGGAAGCTGAGTCCCAAGGAGAGAAAGGTAACAGAAGAAAGGGGACCAGAATCATCTCCCCCATCTGTCTGGGACTGAGATTATGGCCCCTACCTCTGGATCGCACTGAACCATGGCTGTCAAGGGAAGGCTTTCCGGGACTGCTCAGTCCCAAGATGGCAGAGGAACGGCTCCTCCTAGGCCTCTTAGCTGAAGAGAGGAGAGCCAAGAGAGAAACACCCTGTGCTCCCCCAGAAGAGCACCTTGTTCCCTGGCTCCCTTTTAGGAGGATGTGTTCCCCAAGCCAGGCTCTCTGGGGCCGGATAGATCAGGATGTTATGGGTTAACGGAAAGGGCCCTGGAAGAAGAGCCGACCAACCTGGGCCAGGAACTAGCTATGAGACCCTGTGCAGGTCACTAATCTCAGTTTCTTTGCCTATAACATGGAAATGATGATGCTTATCCGATTCATTCTAATTCATTCCCTTCTCATCCTCTCCAATGCAGCCTGATCCACACAAGCTGTGAGCACCAGCCAGGAAGCTCTGAGGAAGGCTCAGTGGTAGTGATGCCCTTGACGGGTGCAAATGCTGATGTGAGTATGTGCAGACCCCCCACACACACACACACATTCCATACGTGCTGAGATTCCAAGCAATACAACACACACAGACACCCCATGAACATACAAGCCCACGTAACACATAGGTAACCTTATAATCGTGCCCGCAGCACACACGTGACGAGATTGCAGAATCACAGAGTCAGAGATGGAAGGAACCTTCTAGGCTACTGAATCCCTCTCCCCCTCCCCATTTTGAAAATGGGGAAACCAAGGCACAGAATTGTTAAGGGACTCTTCTAGGACGACTCAACTAATAAATGTTTGAGAAGGGATTTGAACCTAGATTGTCATGAGTCCAAGTTCCTTGTGGCGTGCAGTGTCCCTTATCACTCCTGAGCATGCAAGCCCGTGGCACATGCCTCTCTGTGCACACACAAACACACGGGATGCCTGCTTGGCTCTTAAGTCAGAGGACTGGGGTTCAAAGCCCCCCTCTGAGACTCGTTATCTGTGAGCTCCCAGGGCATTCACTTTAGCTCCTCGGACCTCAGTGTCCTCAGGTGTACAGGGAGGGGTGGACTGGATGGTCTCTGAGATTTCCTTCCAACTCGGCCTCTCAGACCCTGTGTTCTGGGCACAGCCTGCTCATACAGAAGCATCACCTCCATCCGCTCTCCTCTCCTTTTCCCACTTTTGGAGAAACTGGAGCAGCTCAGCATCTCCTCATTGCCGCTGCAGCGGGCCACAGCCACAGCCTTCCGAGTCGGGCCTGAGTTTGAGGACCACACTGTCCGACAGTACAGCTGCTCCTCTGAAAGAGTACACAGGCCCCCCCACCCCAAGGCCCAGACGTGAGTGGAGCAGAAGGGAGGGCCCAGGGACCAGGCCACAAAGGCATTCTGATCCCCAGCAAGCAGCCGGCTTTGACCATCACCAAGAGGACCCACTGCAACTGGGTCCAGGGACAGAGGCAGAATGGTGAGACCGTTTTGCAGAGAACTAGACCCACTACGCTGATCTGTGCAGTCACACGTTATGTGGAGGAGGCTGGAGATGGGGACAACCTTGTGAATTTCTAAAGGTCTGAAGCCTCTGAGAGGGTTGAGAGCAGGTTCCATGCCAGGATAGCAGTTAGCCAGTCCAGCACTGAAGCCCCAGCAGGGAGGAATGGCCTTGGGTGTTCAACCCAGAAGTAGCAGTGGCCATGCCACCCCTGGACACAAACTGTTGGACCAAGACTATGTAGAAACTGCAGTCAGTCTGAACCTGCTCTCCCTGGTGCTAAGGGGGTAGGTGGAGGAAAGGGGGTACCACCAAGGCACAGGGCAGGGGGGAACATATTAGTACTTTTGTTCTTGCTCTATCTTCAAAGTCAGTATCTTTTTGTAAAAGTCAATTGAAGTGAATTGGAAATGGAATGTTGGCAGCTAAGAGTGAGGGAATCACCCAAAAAGGAGCCTAGGGCTTGGTGGCATCAGAGAAAGACACTCCAACTACCCAGAACTCTGAGGGGGAGGCAGAGTTGGCTTTGCTCTGGAAGAACTAAGTCAGAGTGCACTTAATAGAAGGAACCTTAGCATATAGAAAGCCAGGGCTCAAAGGAATCTTAAAATGTGACGTCTTAGAACTGGGAGGGATCTTCTAGAACAGAGAAAGTCAGATCTAGAAGGGACCTTATCATATGGAAAGCAAAAGCTGGAAGGAGCCTTAGAACATAGAATGTTAGAGCTAAAAGGGACACAGCAAGACAGCCTCCTCCTTAAAAAGGGCCTTAGAATAGGGGATGTCAGAGCTAGTACAGGCCTGAGAACAGGGGATGGCAGGGCTGGGAGGGGCCTGAGAATCTATGTTTTAACACAGCATAATTTTAATACCAAACATAGCTTGATGTAATGGAGAGTCAGTCAATGTCAGGAAGATCTGAGTTCAAGTTCTGCCTTGGAAACAGACTGACTGTGGAGCCCTGGCCAGTTGGATTCACCTCTCTGTTCTCTCCAGGCAACTCAATAAGACAATAAACGTCCACAGTGGGAGTCTGAAGTCACGTGCAGACTCCTCCCAAATTAGTATACTTATGACAGCTCACGTTTTCTGGGTGCTTGGGGCTCACAAAGTGATTTTCTCCCAACACCATCATGAAGTAGGTGGCAGAACTACTATTACAATTCCCATTTTATAGGGGAGAAAACAGTGAACATAGCCAGTAACTGCCACATCTGGACGTGCTGAGGTCTCCAGACTCTGAATCAGCGCACTTTTTCCTGACGGGGTGCGAGAGGCAGTGGTTTGGAAGGAAGGAGAAGCAGAAAGAGGGTGCGGAGCCCCCTGGGGAGCACCAAGAAGCTCACCTGCCCCGAGGCTGGACGGCAGCCCAGCCACCAAATTGGGGGTCAGCAGCCTCTGGTCTTCAGGAAACCAGGCCTCATTGATCACATTCTTGATGGAGAAATGTATCAGTCGCTGCCTCAGTTCTGAGACGGTCAGGCTGGGCTCGGCACTGAGGAGCATGGAGGTGATGCCTAAGAGAAAAGCCACGGACTGCTTTGGCCCCAAACCACGCTCTCCTTCCTCTTCCTCCTCCTTCCTCCTCCTCCCTATCCATCCCCCTCCCCACTCCTCCTCCTCACACAGCTGTGCACAGGCCTGCCCTCAGGAACTTCAGGGATTCTCCACTGCCCTGAGGAAGGGCATTCAGGGCCCTCACACCAAGCTCCAGCTTTTTAGCCTGTTTAGACATGATTCCCCTCCCTCACTTCACATTTCAACCCAATGGTCCTTTCAAGATTTTCCATCTCCAGCCTCCCTGCCTTTGCCCTTGCTCTCCTTCATGCCAGAATGCTCTCCTTCACTCCTTCTCTGGGATCCCTCACACCCTGATGCTCCCCTTGTCGTTGTGGTTTAGGTGTTTTGTTTGGATCATCATCCGTAGGATTTTCTTGGCAAAGATACTGGATTGGCTATTTTCTTTTCCAGTGGATTAAGGCAAATAGAGTTAAGTGACTTGTCCAGGGACACACAGCTAGAAAATGTCTGAGGCAGGATTTGAACTCAGATCTTCCTGACTCTGTCCACTGAAC
Source organism: Pseudocheirus occidentalis (assembly GCA_028646575.1). Lineage (NCBI taxonomy): Eukaryota > Metazoa > Chordata > Mammalia > Diprotodontia > Pseudocheiridae > Pseudocheirus > Pseudocheirus occidentalis. The sequence goes on from CM053593.1 coordinate 18,787,705, forward strand.
CACCTGGCTGCCTTCCCATCCCCAACAAATCACAGGGTGTTTATTCATTTCACACATTTCCTTTGCCTGCTTTACTAGAGAAAATGTCCTTTCTCCCAATAGGAGTGTAAGCCCCTTGAGGGAAGAGATGGTTTTGTTCTTGTCATTGTATCTTTGTGCCAAGCAGAGTGCCAGACCCCTCATGGGCACTTAGTAAATGCCTACTGAGTTCCCCTCTTGTCTTGCTTGCAAGACTAAAAGCTCTTGAAGCCAGTGAGGCCATGTGTCTCCCTCCCCACCTACCACAGGGATAGGCATAAAGTTGGTGTCCAATAAATGTTGATGGGTAAAGCTCTGGGGTGCCCCACAGGAAGGGAGGAGCTACATACCCGCAACGTGGGCAGCAGCCTGAGACGTTCCACTTTGAGAGGTGAAGCAGGTGCTGCAGTCACTGGAGGCGCCAATGATGTCTTCCCCAGGAGCAAAGAGGTCCACGCAGCGGCCAAAGTTGGTCCCCAGGACTCCCATGGTGATTGGCTGGTCATGTGAGTTTGTGGCCCCCACAGTGATGACCTAGAGGGAAGAAGGTAACAAGGTCCCAAGCAGAGAACAGGGCCCAGGCCCAGGCCCAGGGGCATCCAATCAACCATCCTGAGTTACAGTTCTTTAGGACAAAGGCAGCAGCCCTGAAGCCTGTGGACTGCACTGCTTAATAGGGGAGAGGCTGGCTAGCCTTGGAGTCAGAAAAACTGGTTTAGAGAAGTGTCCAAACATGGCTGGGGCAGGACTAAGCAGCCAGGGTGGGCTATGTGCTACACTGATGAGGAAAATGGCCACATTCATGCATCACAGACTTAGAAGTGGGAGGCACCTTAAGATTCTCTCCTTCAATCCCCTTGTTTTATAGAGGAAGAAATGGAGCCCCTAGAAGTGAAGGCCCAGCACCACCCAAGCTCTCCTCCTGCCAGTGTCCTGCACATGCCCCAGCAGAAGGGGGGTGCCTCACGGGGATCATAGATTCTTACCTGCCTTTATGTTGGGAGCCTGCTCCCCCATCCTTCATCCCTCCCTCTCCCCAATTCCTATCTCTCATCCCATCTCAAAGAGCCTTGGACTGCATTGTGTGGCTGTGTGTGTTTGTCTTTCATTCTCAAAGAAGGCCACAGCATCAGGGAATGATGACATGACTTGCAGTGACTTTGATTTAAGGGAGGCAGGCCTGTGCAGGGTCACGAGCCTCACTTTCTCCTCCAGAGCCATCTGGGTCCAGTGGCCAGACATTCATCAGGAGGACTGGAGATGACCCAGGATGCAATGAGAGGCCCTGGCCTTTCTAAGCCAAGGTCTTTTCAGGTTCTCACTCAGAGTGAAGCAATGTCCAATCAGTGAAAAGGGCTCTTTAAGAAGTGAGTCAAGGGACAGTCCCTTTAATTTAAAAAAAAAATCATCTATGAGGGGAAGACCCTCAGGGTTATGGCCAAAAGAGAAACAGCTGCTATTTATGTCCTCTGAGTCAGGAGGGCCCCAAAAATAACCATCACGTGATGCTTAAGCACATCAAGGACCTATTGTTGTCCAATCAATGAGATCCAAAGTGAATTGGATTCAAAGCTTGGTCTTTGAGAAAGAAATCTAGCCACTAAACTCCAAGCTAACTAAGCAGGTTTCGACCATCCAAGTTTCCCTTCCTTTGGGCAGCCTTACCTCAGGTTCAGAAGCTGGTGAGTACAAGCAAGCATCCTCCTTGTAATTGCCGGCGGCCGAAATCATCACCACCCCCGTGTGCACCATTAGCCGACAGGCAGCGTTCAGTATGCGGCTGTATCCCCCAGCAAAGGGAAGCAGGATTACCAGAGGACTGTAGGGCTGGGCTATCTGGGTCGTCCGGATGAACTCCAGGCCTGTTTACCACACAGAAATACAAAACCCACTGTCGACTTCTCTGAGGACAGTGAACAGCCTGACTTCACCGTTCCTTAGGAAGGCTCAAAGGATGTGGAGCTGAGGGATCTTGGAGGAAGCTGGTCATCAACCTCCTCCCTTGCTGATCAGGGAGCTGATGGCCAGAGAGGCATCCAGCATCACAGAGGTAGCACAGATGCAGCATTTCCAGGGTTGGAAAGGACCTCAGTGGCCACCTAGTCCAACCCAGAGATGACTAAGGGTCATCCAGCTTCCTCTTCCAGATGCCCAATGATGGGGAACTCACTGCCTCCCAAGGTACTTTCTAGCTGTGTGGGCCTGGGCAAGCCCCTTAATCTTGGTCTGACTCAGTTTCCTCAACTCTGAAATGAAGATAATAACAGCCGCATCTCCAAAGATTATTTTGAAGATCAAATGACATTTGTAAGGCACTTAGCACATTAGCAGCACGTAGCAGGTGCTCTAAAATGAGTGTCCCCTACCTTCCCCTTATACCTCCCATGTCAGGGCAGGGCTGGTGCATCTCTGTACTTCCCAGAGGGCCAGACCCAGGGACCACTCCTTTCAATCTAATCTAAACACGTCATGCCACAGGGGAAGCTCATTGGATCAGATCGGTTTGGAGCCAGGAGGGTGACCACTCACCGATGAGTGTGCCACTGACCGTTCCTTTGCCTTGACAGTTCAGGACCCGGAGGCTCCGGACACTGGTCCCTTTGGCAACACCAGCATCCTTACCACTCACCACTCCAGCCATGTGGGTTCCATGACTGTCACATTTACTGGCCTGCCAGAAAAACACAAGGAGTGGATGGTGATTAAAAATATCTCTCTGCTTACAGCAGCTCAAAAGCACATCAAGAGACCCTTCATGACCCTCAGAACTGATGCTGGATCACTGGGGCAGAGGTTGGTGCTTCTTAAACCCTGGTGGAGGGTGCCATGGAGGCAGCAGCACAGTTCGGTAGGAACAACTGAAAATCATGGCTGACATGGCAGATCTGCTGGGCAGTGATGGAGGGGAGAAGGTCTCACCTGCCTGTGGAAGCGGGTGCCATCCTCCTCTGGAACATTCTCAAAGTCAGTGACAGTGACCTTCCCCTCAATCTCCCGATGTCCACTCTGGATGCTGGTATCCAGCAAGTATACTTCCACCTGGTCACCTTCATCTTTTACAGAAAACAGTGGGAGAGGAAGTAAATAACAATAATAATAATAGTGGAAACAATGACCCAACTGTACCCATAAGTCTGTTTTGCAGAAGGTACCATACTCGTGTGGCAGCAAGCTCCCCTGTCCCTGGAGGTGTTCCATCCAGCATGAGCTGAATGAGGAATGTAGGAGAGGACATTCCAGGCCCAGTTGGCAAGGTGGACTTGAAAACCTTTAAGGTCTTCAACGCTGAGATTTTGTGTTTAGGAACAACCTGACCAAGGTTCTAAATCCCTAAGTTCCCTCCTTTCTAACCCAAGGCTCCATCTTTAAAAGTCTTTGCTTTTTTCTTATAGAAAAGGCAGACAGGTCAGAAGATGGTAGCTCTTGAGCTGGAAGGGACCTCAGAGGCCACTTAGTCCAACCCCTTCATTTTACAGGTGAGGAAACTGAGGCTCAGAGAGAATTACTTGCCCAAGGTCACACATTTAACAAGCAACAAAGACGGGACTTGAATCTTCATGAGCTATGGTCAAATGCCACCTCTTACATGTCACATTTCCTGATTCTCAACCAACAGCCAAAGCTCCCTCCAATTACTTAGTGCATTATTTTGCCCTTCTTTGTATTCAGGTCATATCTTTACAGTGGAACGTAGGAATAGTCTTTCTCCAAGCTTCTAAGGCCCCTTCCAACTTCCTTAGAAGTCAACTAGACTAACCATCTAATTAGTACATAAATGTCTATGGAAAGTTGACATCCACTACCCAGATTACTGGAATAAATATCTAATTAGCCAGGATCCCCAGCTCACCATCATCTTATCTATATTGCGAATGCATACACACACACACACACACACACACACACATGCACACACAAACACGCACACCCACACTCTCTACACACACACACATGCACATACATATGTATGTGTGCATAGATATGTAGATATGTCTATATATATATATAGTGTATATGTACTGTCTGTCTTTCCTGATAGGTTTCTTCCTGAAAGGACTGTCTTTAATTTTTGCATCTCCAGCACCTTGGACAGTGCCTGACACTAAGGGGAAGGGACTGAACCTGTGATTTCATTGAGATGGGGATCTCTCAAGTGAGGACACTTCTTCCACCAAAGCACATAGGCAGGCACCTTCTCCACAACTTATACTCTTAGAGAGTGCCTTGGGCACTGAGATGTTGAGTGACTGACTCGAAATCACACAGCCAGTATGTGTCTTCCTGGCATTAGGCCAGCTCCTTATCCACTACAGCCCACTACCTCTTAGAAGGTGATTAAAAGATGCCTGTTGATTGATTGGGGGTAGGAACTATTTTATTTTTGTCTCTATTTTTTTGTCCCCACTAGAGTGCCAGGTTGGTACATGATAGGTGCTTAAGAAATGCTTGCCAAACAAACATACCAATGCCCAACAGGAATTCCCTCTACAAAATTTCTGACAAGTGGCTATCCAACTTCCATTTGACCTCTAGTGACAAGGAACTCACCGGCTTTGTGTATAACAAGGCTAACAATCCATCAGCCTTCTCACTCACTCTACCACCCTTCACATGAGGAATCCAAGTCCCTTTAGGCCAAGTAACTGTAAGCAGGATTTCAAAATTTCCAAAGGACTTGAGGCCATTGAGACCATTTCCCTCCATTTCACAGATGTGAAAACCAAGGCACAGAAATGTCAAGTGCCTAAGCACACACAGACGGTAAACATCAAAAGCAAAATCTGGAACCTGGTTGTCTGACTCGAGGGCCTTTTCCACTGCGTTATGTACCTTCTCTTTCCTTAGCTGTTTTAATTTTGACAAAGGAGAGCTCAACTCTTGTTTTGGGGAAGGTAATAGGGAATATGGAGACTACTATCTCTGAATGACTGTGATGTAAAAACAAAATTGTAATTTTAAATGTTTTTTAAGAATAGGGGCTGGTTAAGAAGTGAAAGGGAGGGAACATAGCTAGATGGCCCTAGCATGCAACCAGTGCCCAAGAAATATTTTAACAATCCAAAAAAGGTGTATTGGAGTTGGTGATGGTGGGGCATCCTCTACAGCAGAGGTTCTTAGCCCCATGTCAAGTCACCAAGCATTTAGTAAGCACCTACTATATGCCAGGCCCTAGAGACACAAAGAAGGGCAAAAAAGCCATCCCTGCTCTCAGTGGAATGGAGGAAATAACATATAAATGAACAGATGTAAATAAGATATAGATAGGCTAAGTTTGAGATAATTAACAGAAGGAAGACCCAAGCATTAAGATAGATTGGGAAAGGCTTCCTGTAGAAGGTGGAATTTTAGCTGGGACTTAAAGGAAGACAGGAAATGAAGAAAGTAGAGGTGGGGAGGGAGAGCCTTCCAGGCACGGGGGGGGGGGGGGGCAACCAGAGAGAATGCCCAGAGCTGAAAGATGGAGGGTCTTTTTGTGGTGCAATAAGGAAATTTGAAGTAGTAAATTGAACAGTACATAGGGAGTAAGGTGTAAGAAGGCTCGAAAAGCCAAGAAGAGATTCTATATTTGATCCCATGAACAATAGAGAGTTCCTGGAGTTTGTTGGGTAGGGGAGTGACTTGGTAAGATCTGCATTTTAGGAAGGTGATTTTGGCAGCTGAGCAGAAGAAGGTCTAGACTGAGGAAAGATTTGAAGTAATGACACCAATCAAAAGGCTAGTCCAAGCATGGGATGATGATGGTGGGCACCAGGGTGGTTATAGGGTCAGAGGAGAAAAGGCAGATATCTGGGGGACACCCATGGCTAACAGATGCACCCTGGGTAAAGATCTAGCCAAGGAGACTAAGAAGGAATAGTCAGACCCATAGGAGAACCAGTATCACAAAAAGCTAGAGAGAAGAGAGTTTCAAGGAGGACAAGGTGATCAACAGCGGCAAAAGCTATAGAAAGTGTGAGAAGAATGAGGAGTAAGAAAAGGCTGCTGGATTTGGTGGCTGAGAGATCATTGCTAACTCTGGAGAGGTTTTGTCTGAATGGTGAGCTTGGCAGGCAGGCTTTCAAGAGTGAAGAAGTGAGAGGAGAGGAGGTGAAGATTTCCGTTGTAGAAGGACTGGATTCTCAGGATGTTAGCCATGAAAGGAAGGAGAAAGGGGATGGGCAGACCAAGGGAGGGCTTTTTGAGATACAGGAGCATGTGTAGGAAGTAGGGAAGTAAAGAGCGGGGAGGACAGAGGAGTCCCTCTGGGGACAGAGGCCTGAGACTTTTTTTAATCTTGATAACTGCATTTCACTGTAAGTATATTTCACTTGCTTTCCTCTTTAATCCTAGGTGTTTTATGCATTTAAAAACATTATTCTGAGAAAGGGTCCACAGGGTCCCCCAGACTTCCAAAAGAGGCAATGACAGAAGAAAGAGGTTAAGAACATCTTCCCTATGGCAAGTTTGTGGGAAGATATGGCCATATCTTCCCCATGAAACTGCGAGCTCTTTGAGGGTCCTTTGTATCCCTTTCTTTGTATCTTTGTATCCCTGGTGCTTAGCACATAGTAGGTGTTTAATAAACATTTATTGATGGACTGAATGAGAGGGAGTTGGTGGGCTGCTGTCTGCACTTGTGAAGGGATAGCTCACGTAAATAAATCATAGACTACAAGAATTTCAGAGCTAAGACATTAAGTTGGGAAAACACACAAGGAAGGTACCTTGATAAACTCTGAAGCTCCTATGATCATCACCCAAATTTATAGGACCTCTGCCTCAGGGCCAGCCTCTTTCCTGGTCTATGACAATAAGATAGCTTACAGATGGTTGGAGTATCAGATGACCAAAATCAGCCAGTGTTTGGATGAGACAGAGGAGAAACAAGAGGGCCCATGATGCCACTAAGACTTTTGGCCAGAGTCATGAACAGGTCTGCCTCCTCCCCACCAACACTCAGACATATCACACCAGACCAGGCTCCCTGCCTATGTCCGCTCGCAGGCTCCCCCATCCTTGCCTGGCTCCCTCCGCCAGCTATCTGCCAATTAGCAGAAGTAGCCATGAATTTATAGCAATGCTGTGTGGGAGGTGTGGAACACTGTGATCCCCAGCATTTTTACCTCACATCCATATGTATCACCTCTACTAAATGTTCCCTTCCAAAATAAATCTGCCCTCAGTCTCTCCCTCCCATCAGACTGTGTGAGCAGAAGGCCTTAAATCAGAGCCAGCATCTATGCCTTTGACACCCCTAGGCAGGAGAACCTCTACAGAATGAGCCAGACCCCACCAAAACTTATCCAAGCCACCTTAGAGTTCACTTCTGGTCTGGGTGAAATGCATGACTAGCATCAAGATGAAAGCATTCCTGCCCTTTCTGTTCAGATCACTACCCAGAAACCTGTACTTGAGGTGATCAGACACCACAAACATTAAAAAAAAAAACTAACACTTCTTTGGGCCTCAGTGTCTCCTGTCAAATAAAGGGATTGACTGAGATGATTTCTAAGGTCCCTTTTGGTTCTATGAGCCACCAATTCTCTTAGCCTATGCTATGGCTCAAACCAAGGGCTCCACAGGGCACCCTATGCATCTGACTGAAATGAATCAGATAAAGGTTGGCATTGGGGCAAAAAAAAAAACCTGAGAAAGGAGCTTATGTGGTTGCAGCTTGGGAGAGGACAGAGGAAAAGCTGAGATTCACCAGCTCACTCATTCAGTGCTCCCACGGCAGTTCATTCAATGGTTGTTCAGACAATGACATCACTGGTGACGAGTCAATGGACAAACAACATTGCCATAAGTGTTCGGCCAATGGGTGCTAAGCAGTCATGGTCATCATGGGGCTCAGTGAATGGGCACTAAGTCAATGATGTCACAGATGCTCCATGGGTGCTCAGTCAATGTCATCAGTGGTGTTCAGTCCATGGGATGAGTGATTAGTCAAGAAGAACTCGATGAAGGCTGCCATGAGCACTGAGACCAGAGCTGTGATCCTGGCTGATCAGTTCATGCTCATCAGCCACTTTAGAAAGGGAGAAAATAACCTAATAATGAGTTCTGATAGACCTAAGAAATGGGACACTTTCTACATGAGGCTGACATCCCACCTTCCAAAGCAACTCCATCTAATTCTCTCTGTTTGTAAAGTCTTTGTTTTTACATAGTAAGGGACTTTGGAGGTCATTTCATTTGACTTGCATGTGAATGAGAATCTCTATCATGTACAGACAAGGGGTGCCCCAGCATGATAGTGTTGACTGAGGAGGCACTGAGCGCAGTGCTGCTGCTACTAGTACTTTACTACTACTGTTGTTGCTGCTGCTACTGTTGCTGCTGCTGCTACTGTTGCTGCTGCTATTACTACTACCACTGTTGCTGCTACTGTTGCTGCTGCTGCTACTGTTGCTGCTGCTGCTACTGTTGCTGCTGCTGCTACTGTTGCTGCTGCTGCTACTGTTGCTGCTGCTGCTGCTGCTGCTGCTACTGTGGCTGCTGCTATTACTACTACCACTGTTGCTGCTACTGCTACTGCTGCTGTTGCTGCTGCTGCTACTGTTGCTACTGTTGCTGCTGCTGCTGCTACTGCTCCTGCTGCTCCTGCTCTGACTACTACTACTTGTGCTGCTCAGTCCTACTCTATGTGACCCTGGAGTTTTCTTAGCAAAGATACTGGAGAGATTTGCCATGTCCTTCCCCAGTGTGCCCCCATTTTACAGATGAGGAACTGAGGCAAATAGGAGTTAAGTGACTTGCCCGGGGTCATGCAGCTAGTTAGTGTCTGAGGCTGGACTTGAACTCAGTCTTCCTGACTCCAGGCCCGCACCAAGCACTGCACCACTTAGTTGCTACTACTACCAGCTAACATTTATACTCAAGGTGCTGGTTTGCAAACATCTCCTTTGATCCTCACAACACTCCTGAGAAGTAGGCCCTCTTATGATCTTCACTGGAAGTCACCAGATCTAGCGTCTTCTGAACACCTGCTCTGAACCCCTTTGTACCTTCCCCATTACAGGGAAATAAAGGTGCATGTGACTGAGCCTGGTAACGTCAGAAGCCTGTCACAAGGTGCTCCGGAACCTTGCCAGGGAAAGCCTGTAAAATTACAAGGCCAGCACTGGCCAAGGTTTACATTTCAAATCCCATGCCCTCATGACACAAACTCTCATGTTAACTTAGATTTCCAGATCAAACAATCCCAAATCTGTCCTTTTGGGAGATTGTACTTGCCACACTCCTAGGCTTCAAGAGTTAGGAGGGGCCTGAGAACAGGGAATGTTAAAGCTTGGAGGGGCCTTAGAACAAGGGGACGTCAGAGCTGGGAGGGGCCTGAGAACAGGGAATGTCAGGGCTGGAAGGGGCCTGAGAACAGGGGATGTCAGGGCTGGGAGGGGCCTGAGAACATAGATTCCTGGCCCTGGAAGGAACTTTACAACAAAGAAGGACAGAGCTATAAGGGACTTTAGAACACAGAGTGTCTGAGCCTAGAAAATAGAATGTCATAACTTAAAGGGATCTTAGAATATCAGAAGCTGGAACTGGAAGAGACATGAACTGTTAGAACTGTACATGAACTTCGAACACAGACTGTCCGAGCTGGGAGGTGTTTTGGGGATATAGAACAGAGAATGAGAAAGGATCTTGTGAACTCCAGTGTTCTCCCCTGTTCTCAGGCAGAAGGGGTAGGACCTCTGAATGGGTAACGTCAGTGCCAAAGGGATGGCAGGGCACCCTGTGTTAGAACCAGGAGGGCCCTTAAAGCCCAGAAGCATAGAGCAGAGCAGGCATTAGAGCCAAGAGTGTCTGAGTGGCTGGCAGAGAGAAGAGAGGAGTCTGCCAAAAGCCAGAAACAGAAGTGAGGGTGGCAGGGTCTTACTGGGCGGGCTGTACTCCTCTGATCTGTGTAGTGCCAGGACAATCCTGTCCAGGTTCCAGGGAACACTCTGTGCGAAGACAAAGGCATCTTCTTCGATGTAGTCGACGTGAGGTAACCTCAGTGCCTGCCGAGAAGCCCAAGGAACTGATCAACCTTTTCTGGAAACATTTGTTTTGGCCTAAACCATCAAAAAACCCAGGTCTTTGTTTTACTTCCTCTTTACTGAATGGTGCAGCCCCAGAGCCTGTGTAAGCCAGCCAGCTCACCCACCTGCTTTCAGAGCCTTTTCTTGCTTATTGTCTGCAGAATGATTGGAAGGGCATTTTTGTAAGAAAGAGTAAAATCACAGACCATTAGTCTGTGATTAGGGAAGGTCAGAGGAGAGAGGAAGCTTAGAACATAGGATGTCAGAGCTAGGAGGGAGCTTAGAACAGGGAAGGTCAGAGCTGGGAGGTAGCTTAGAACGAAGCATATTTCCTTAGTGCTCACTCTGTGCTAAACACCAGAAATTCGAAGAAAGTGATAGCACACTTCCTGGCCTGGAGGAGTTGATGATCTCATGGGAGGAACAACTGTATGCCTAGAAGACTATACAGAATCCATTTGAGCTGATCTCAGAAGGAAGGCTCTACTGAGGGGATGGATGGGGGTAGGTGGCTTCTTGATGAAGATAAGATTTGTGCTGAGACTTGAAGGAAGCCAGGGAAACCAGGAGGCAGAGATGAGAAAGGAGAATGCTCCAAGCATGGGGCACAACCAGGGAAAATGCCCAGAAGCTGGAGATGGTCAGTATTCAGATGATAGTATAAGTGGATGAAGCATAAGAAGGCTATAGAAGTTGTAAAGGTCTTTACAATCCAAAGAATTTCTATCTGATCCCAGAGGTCATAGAAAGGCACTGGAGTTTGTGGGAAGGGCAGTGCTCACAGCCCCTCTGGCGGAGGCCCCCAGGATCTTAGACGTGAAAAGCTGACTCTCCCCCAAGCCCTGGCTCAGAAGAGCTGCCCTTTCCCAGAGAAGAAACTTTATCCTGTGTTACATCATCTTCAAGGAAGCTGCCCAGTGATGAAGGAAGCCAGAGAGGCCTCAGGTCCCAGCTTTAATAACAACTCCAGTGTCTCTGGCGCTTAATAGTTGAAAACCAGCCAATCCAACAAACACTTATTAAGTGCCTCCTGTGTGCCAGGCTGGGGACATGGATACAAAAAGCCAGTGCTCCTGCTCTCCTGGGGCTGACTACTGGCAGGAAGGGGAGATGATCCAAGATACAGGCAGCGAAGGAGAATGCTGGGTAACCTGAGGAGGGAGGGGGTGGCTCCAGCTGAGGGGATCCAGGACAGCTTGGAGGAGAAGACAGCACCTGAGCTCAGCCCTCAAGTCACCCAGGAATTCTCAGCAGCAAAGGCGGGGAGCCAGGATGGGGGGTGTTCTGGGCTGGGGGCCCAGCCTGTTCAGAAGGATAAGGCAGGAGGTAGAATGCCCACTCTGGGAAGCAGCTGCCATGGGAGGAGCTGCAAGGAAAGTGAATGAGCCAGCTGGCACTGAGAAGGCACTTAGATGTCCATGATTGTTTATATTTGTGTAAGTGTCATTTCTCTTGATAGAGTGAAAGCTCCCCGAGGGCAGGAACTGTTCAGATTTTGGTTTTGCAGCCTCTCCACCTGGAACAGTATCTGGCACATAGCGGATGTCAAGCTACTCTGGAGAGGGGGGAGGCAGAGACATGCAGGTGACCATGAAGGCAGCTCAAAGCATGGGGACCAGGAGTAGGAATGTCTCCAAGGCTGGGAAGAGAAGAGAGACGATGGAAGAGCTATTTCTGTGAGTGCCCCCAGGTGTGTGTCATGGGGTCAGAGCTCTAGAGGCAGAGGGGCCAGTTGAGTCAGCTCCTCTCTTGTACAGATGAGGAAACTGAGGCTCAGAGAAATGGAGTGACTTAGCCAAGGTCATAAAGGTAGAGAGATGAGAGATGGGGAGACAGCCAGATAGACAGGATGGGGAATAGGTGAATAGAGATGACAGGCGGAAAGAGGGAGAGAGACAGAGAGAGAGAGAGAGAGAGAGAGAGACAGAGAAAGAGAGAGAGAGAGAGAGAGAGAGAGAGAGAGAGAGAGAGAGAGAGAGAGAGAGAGAGAGAAGAGACAGAGACGGAGGGACAGAGACAGAGAGAGGAGAGAGACAGAGAAAGAGACAGACACAGACAAAGACATCTAGACAGGATGGGGGATAGATGAACAGAGATGAGAGGGGGGAGAGAGGGAGAGAGAGAGGGAGAAACAGAGACAGAGAGAGGAGAGAGAGACAGAGAGATGGAGAGAGAGAGACAGAGATATGGAGAGAAAGACAGAGAGAGAGGGAGACAGAGAGAGGAGAGAGACAGAGATAGAGAGAGAGATGGAGAAAGAGACAGAGAGAGGAGACAGGGAGAGACAGAGACAGAGACAGAGACAGAAAGACAGAGACACAGAGAGACAGAGGGAGACAGAGAGACAGAGACAGAGGAAGAGAGAGAGAAAGAGAGAGAGAGAGAGAGAAACAGAGACAGAGAGACAGAGAGAGAGATAGAGAGAAGAGAGAGACAGAGAGAGGAGAGACACAGAGAGAGACACAGAGAGAGACAGTCACCAGTTCCTGTGCTAAGTGCTGCAAATACAAATAAAAGAAAGATTTTCTCTGCCTTTAAAGAGATCACATTCCAGTAGGGCAGGGGTTCTCAACCTGTAGGTCGCAACCCCTTTGGGGGTCGAACAACCCTTTCACAGGGGTCGCCTAAGACCATTGGAAAACACATATTTCCATTGGTCTTAGGAACTGAGACATGGCTCCTCTATCCATCTCCAGGCAGGTCTACGCACATGCAAATACACCCACATATGAGTATTAAAGGGTCGCCACATTAGGAAGGTTGAGAACCACTGCAGTAGGGGAAGACAAGATATAAAGAGAACTGGAAGTAAGCATCAGCAGTAGGATTTGAACCCAAGTCCTCAGGCTCCACATTTCTGAGTTCTCACTCTTCTCTGCTGCTTTCTGAATAAACACTTGCTCAGTGAGATAATGCAAAGATTATTGTTCCCATTTAAGAGGCTCAGAGAAGCTAATTCCTTGCCCACTTGCCAGGGCTTCTCCAAACCCACCTCAGGGGCTTCCCCCACCCACCCACACACACACCTCATCCCCTACAAAGCTGCTTCTCTCTGATAATCGAGCCCTTCCACAGCAGTAAATGCTCCCTCCCTTGGCAGGCTGAGGATCGGGGCTGGGGAGCCATCTACAAGCCTCACCATATCCAGGACATCGCTGCTCATCTTCACTAGGAAGCCAGGGAAGAGGTCTTGGAAGACATGGAGGATCTTGGTGAGGTAGCCGTGCTTGGCGGCCCGAGCCTGGAGCCGGCGGATGGTGCGCTCTGTCTGCGACTGGTGAGTTGATTCCTTCAGCACCACCAGGTAGTTGCCAGGACGCCTCCAGGCGCGCTAAATCCCGACACAAAAAGGCACAGGGCAGTTGGCAAATGTCAGCTGTTTGGTCCTCACGACAACGCCAGCAGGCAGGTGCTATTATTATCTGTTTTTCCTCAGAGGAAACTGAGGTAAACAAAGGTTAAGTGACTTGTCCAAGGTCACACAGCTAGTTTAGTGTCTGAAACAGGATTTTAACTCGGGTCTTCCCAACTCTTATCAACTTCACCAACTAGCTGCCACTAATGCCTCTACTTTAGGACCCAAAGGCAGATTAGAAAAGCTCTTGCCTTCAAGGAGCTTAAATGCTAATATACAGCATATGCTTGCTCATTGGAGAAGGATGAGGGCGAGCCTCTCTCAGCATCCCTGACATGTGCAGACCTAACAAACAGAGCAGAATAGGCTCGGATCCCCCAAACTGATGCCCTCAGGGGCTAACATTCTGGATGCTAAGGTCTCTCCCAGGGCCAGCATTCTTGTTCCAACCCTCATTTCCAGCTCCGACATTCAATGTTCTAAGATGGCCACCCTGGACCACACCTTTGGCACCTTAGCCTGGATGTCTCCAATCATCTTCTACCCCCATCCTCAGAACACCACACACACACACACACACACACACACACACACACACACACACATACATTCACTCACTCACTCACTCACCATATACCAACTTTTCAATCAACAAGAATCAATCAACCAGCATTTACCAAGTACCATCTATGCTTGGGGCTTTGTGCCAGGTGCCAGAGACACAAAGACAAATCTGAAATGGTCCTACCTTACACTCGATTGGGACAAAGAACAGGTATAATGCATATATGCATATGTATAATATATACACATAAACACATATACATGTATTTATATATGCATATACACATACATCTGTATAAATATATACAGATACGCAGCTGGGTTGTACAGCGCACAGAGCATCAGGCTCTAAATCAGGAAGATCCCTCTTCCTGAGCCAAAATCTGACCTCAGAAACCTACTAGCTGTGTGACCCTGTCTAAGTCATTTAACCCTGTTTGCCTCAATTTCCTCTTTTGTAAGATGAGCTAAAGAAGAAAATGGCAAGCTACCCCCAATATCTTTGCCAAGAAAACCCCAAATGGGGTCAGAGTCACATGTGAAAGAAAAATTACTGAATCACAACATACGTGCATATGTACACACATATATGAACATAGATATATTTATATGTGTGTATATCTGCACACACACAATAATTACAAGATAATGGGAGGAGACACTAACCACAGGGGGGTGGGAATCACCTTCCCCCAGCCACAAACCTTTTCCAACCCCGTCCTCCCCACCAGGGACTTTCAGACCCAACCAAGGCCCAGATGAGGGGTTAGCAAGGTTGGTTACCACCCAGAATGTACCAGAGAGAGAAAAACAAGGAAGGTGTCCCCAAAGAGGCACATTTTTTTGAGTTTTCTATTCATCTTTATTAAGTCAAATGAAAGAGATCTTTTCATTTAGGAAGTGTACAAAAACCAAAATATAACGCCATTATGTCCATATAGCAGTTCCATAAGCAAAGGATGATTTCCGACTTTTAAAAAAAATCTAACCATATTTTAATTTATTTGAGAAATCATTCCATTTGTTCAGGTTGCTGCAGCAGCAAATTCAAGAATATAATAGACTCTGTGTCTCACATCTGCTCTAAAACCTATCTGAATTGGATTGTTTTATCATGTAATTTTCATAAATAACCAGGTTTCTTGAAAAAAGTGCTGTCCATTTTACAATTAGATCGAAAGAACCCCTAATATTTCTATTTAGTCACCATTGCCAAGGAAATCAGTTTCTTGGCATCCATGCCAAGTTCACTAGTCGTTCTTTCTTAAGCTTCCAAAACATGAAATGTGAGAAAGGCAAGGCCCAAGATGTGTAAACAAAAGCTATGTTTTCTGTCCACACCCACAATCTGCTTTTTTTTTTCTATATGTAGCACAAAGGAGATGTTGGTTTTCTTTATTTCCTGAAAGGAAAACTCTGTTTTGTTAGACTTAAGAATCGCATTAACAATTTGACTAAAGTTTTAAAAATTTTATTTAGGTTAACTTGGGGATTGTTCCTGAGAAAGAACCAAATCTCAGCTTGAAAGGATGGTTATTCATTAGGCAGGGAGTACATTGGAGCACTTGTATAAAGTGAACATTTCCATCTACAGCTCCATGGTTGAGTATCCGCAATAACTTCTTAGTGATCTTCAATCTTTCGGCTTTTTGTTGCCTATTCTCTAAAAGGGCCCAATAGCAGACAGCACTTCCATAGCATCATAGGAAGATGAAGATAAAGATTCTCTGAAGAAGCCTAGCTCTTTCACTGTTTAACAGGCATTTATGGTAAGAAGACATTCCCCAGAATTTGTACTTATATTCACTATCAGGTCAATTAAAAAAAAAGTCAGTGGAACTGGAATCTTTCTTCAGGAAGATGAATTTAAGATGCTTTGGGAAAGAATGAAGAATACTTTCTAATAGGTAATGGGTATTTGAGAAAGCATAGTCCAATGATCAGAAATGAGTGGATGTGGAAATGACACAAAAATTACATGGGGCAGAATTTTAAATTGCACAGTTAAAACTTTGGAAAACAGCAGATTCTGAGTAAGTCTTGATAGTAGAAATTTTCTTATCCTGGTTTGCAAAATTGCAAGATATTTTTGCAAAGAAGGGAAAAGGAATAAAAAGAGATGAATTCTGTTTTATTGGTAATATTCTTGGTACTCAAGGAACTCTCTGAGATCTTGGTTGGTTACTTTAAAGCTGAATGTGTCACAAAGTAGATGGTGATTAATGAACAGGACTATATGAAGTCTGGAGACTGTTTTCTCTGCTAAAAACATGATCAAAAAAGATCTGATTCTGAAATGCTGGCAGTACCTAATAAGCATAGCAGCTTTTATTTCTTTCCCCCACTTAGTGTTTTTTTTCTTTTTTTCCAATTACATGTAAAGATTGTTTCCAACATCCATTTTTGTATTTTGTATTTTGACTTCCAAATTTTTCTCCCTCTTTCCTCCCCCCTAAAGACGACAAGTAATCTGATGTAGGTCATACATGTACAATCGTGTCAAGCATATTTCCACATTTACTCAGAGGGACATTCTTTACCCAAGCACATGTTCACGTGCCAGAAAGTATCTCTTTCTCCCCAGCAGGGAGGGATTGCTCTTAAATCAAGCCACATGTCTTCCAGCAGGGGCTCAAAGCTTCCAGTGGACAGGAAGTTATTTTTCAATTTTCCAAAGAAAGAAGGTGGGGGTGCGACTTTCAAACCAGCATCTCCAGATGTTCATTCCTTGCACTGAGCACAGACCTTCACCCTCACCTCTTTCACAGATGTGATGGGAAGGGACTTGCCCTCCAAGGATTGGGGCTAAGAGTGAGGTAACCCAAAACACCAGTTAGTGGGTCTTTCCTGGAATTACAGAATTTGGGGAATCGGAAGAGACCCTGTAGTCCCACCTATAGACCACAGGAATCCCTGCTATATCATTTCCCAAGCTGCCTCTCCTCTTTCAGACACAGGGGCTAGGGCTGGGGCTGGGGCTGAACAAGATGAAGCCCTGAGACTGGGAGGGAAGGAAGGAGCCCTGCACGGGGAAAGCCCCACACCCTTAGTCCCTGGGGGAACTTTGAAAACCTCCCTGTTCGTCCTCCTTCTGACTTTCATTGTCCTCAGTCTGCTATAAGGGGTTTCAGGAGCGATCTTGTAAAATACTTTGCAGCCTAGGTTACATCTCCAGTTCTGGGGGCAACTCTAACCTTCAGTGGTCTCTATTCTCACACTCACAGTTAGTTAGGATTGATTTTAGATCTGAAAAAAAAAAAGGCCTTAAAAAGTATGGGGTCCAGCCCTTTCATCTTATTGATGAGGAAACGCCGGTGTAATGGACAGCTCGTGGACTTGGATTTACTGCCACAGTCACTGCCTGGGGGACTCGACATCTCAGGCTCGAGTTCCTCATTTGTAAAATAGTGATAATATTAGTATCCACCTCAGTTATTGCAAATGAGATGATCTGGGGAAAGGGTGATGTAAGAATGATTTATCAAGTCATTTACACAGTGGTGGCTACAAAAGTACCTTAGACAAGATTCAATCCAGGTCTTGGCTACAAAATATCTGAGGCAAAATTTGAATCCAGGTCTTCTTGAGAAGAAGCCGAGGGCCGCTTCACTTTTTACAGTCTATGTTCTATATTCTAAAGTTTGATGTTCTAAGCTCCCTTACATCTCTGACATTCGCTGTTTTAAGCTCCCCACCACCCTTGACATACTGTTCTAAATTCCCCTCTGCTTCTGACGTTCGCTCTTCTAAGCTCCCCTTCACCTCTGACATTGTTCTAAGCTCCCCTCCAACCCTGACATTCTGTTCTAAGCTCCCCTCCAACCCTGGCATTCTGTTCTAAGCTCCCCCCACCCCTGACAGTCTAAGCCCCCTCCTAGCCAGCTATGACTTTCTCTCATCTTTCTAGCCCGCCGTTCTCTGCATTGTAGCATTCTAAGCTCTAGGGGGTCCATCAGCCTTTCGCTGAGCGCTGGATGTCAGTGCCTGGGGGCCCTCTGCCGTCCGGCCAGATTCCTGCCTTGGGCCCGCTCCCTACCTTGTTGCTGCGGTAGAAAGCTGCCGATGCCACCTGCTTGACAAAGTCGGTCTGATTGTCCTCCTCGGAGGGGAAGGCGAGCGCTAGGAGATCGTAGTCCCCTTCGTCGTCCTCCTGCGCGCAGACCGGGCCAGGCCCTGGGAGCAGCAGCAGAGGCAGCCCCAGCCCCAGCAGGAGCCAGGGGACACTCAGAGTGCAGGCACCCATGCTTCTAGCGGCGTCTGGGGAGCCCGATCTCGTAGCTCCAGAGGGGAGGGCCCGGCTGGGTGTGGGGACAGCGGTGGTGGGGACGGGGAAGGTGGCAGCACCGTTCCTGGAGGGCAGCAGCTCTGCCCGGACTGCGCCTCGGGGAGGCGAAGGCTCTAGGCTCAGAGCCCAGGGGCGCCGAGGCTCAGCCCCGAGCCTAGGTCTGAGGGTCTGAAGCCACCGGCTGGAGCTGCAGGGCAAGGGTCGGGCGTGGGTTGGGAGTCCTGGCCAGCGGAGAAGGGGCTCGCGGGACCAGGATGGCTTCGGGGCAAGGATGCCTACGAGGTCTCCAGGCAGCTCCGCACTGAGCGCGCAGGGAGCCCCTTCCTCGAGGACCCTCCCTCCTTCCCCCCTTCTCTCCCCCACGCCAGTCCCTAGCGTGCGGATGTGGGCTCTGTCTAGGGAGCTGGGGAAGCTGCTGGTCAGCGGGCAGGAACCGGGCTGGGACCTTCCAGATCGCTTTATGCGAGACTACTGCGCTTCAGGGTTGCGCTCTGGTTAGCACTGCCGCGCTCCGAAAGCTTTCCCTAAATCCTGCGGGGCGTGGACTGTGACGCCCAGGGCGCGGGGAGATCACGCCACCGAGATCCCATCGGACCATCTTCTCAGATTAAACATTAACGGGGCGGGGGAGGGGGGTTCCCCCCCTCCATTCGGGGAGGTCCCTGCCTCTTTTCCCCTTGTCGGGTCACATTACCGTACTATGCAAAAAAGCAAGGAAAGTAGGAAGAGCGGCCCCCAGAAGAGAGTCACACCCACTCTCCCCACTCCCTCGGCTCCCAAGAAAAGGGACTGAGAGTTCTCCCCACCCCACTCCCTCCCCGGGGTGGGCTCGTAGGATCCCGGGTGCAGACTTACTGCAGGAGAAGCGGGAAGATGAAGGCAGAGGAGGGGAAGGCTCTGCCGAGGGGGAGAGTGCAGGGTAGCACTGAGGGAGAAGGGGAGGAGTTGGGGGGGGGGGGGGGGAGAGATGCCGGATGGAACCTGGAGCTCAGCTTCAGCCCCGTTTCCTGTCCCAAATTGGCTAGGGCGGGAGGAGGGGAGAGTGGGAGGAGATGAAGAGGCCTTTGGTGTAAAATCAAATTCGAGAAGCCGGGCGGGTCTCCAGTGCTTGGACGCAAACTGAAAGCGCCTGGGACTCCCAGATCGGGGGCTGAGGATTGTGTCGGGCCCCAGCTCTGCAGGTCACCTGTCGCACTGCCGCGGACTTTCACTTGCATGCTCTTGGAGACGGAACTGGGCTTCCTTCAGCCCAGACACAACGAATTTAAAGGCTGTCAAGTCCTGTTAAAAGCATTCCTAATAATAGCTAACGTTCACATAACACCTATTATGTGCCAGGAATTGTGCTGGGAACTTTACAAAGATCTTATTTGATACAACAGCCCTGAGAGGTAGGTGCGATTATTATCTCCAATTTTACATGTGAGGAAACTGAGGCAGACAGGTTTTAAGTGACTTGCCCACGTTCACACAGCTAGTAAGTGTCTGAGGCAGAAACTGAACTCTGTCCACGGGCCACCTAGCAGCCTAAATTCTATGTTCTCTAAGGTCTGTTAACAGAATTTTCCTGAGCCACTCTCTAACCTGAAAATGAGGAAACAGCAGGCCAGAGATGAAATGCCAGTAATCAGGTAGCCTCTAATTAATTAGTTTCATTATGAGAAAGAGCTTCCCAAATCAGCAATTCTCCTGATCAGAATTCCACCTTGTTGAAGTGAGGACAGAGATTATATGTGTAAATCACAAGTGGGAAGGTGGATTGGAAATCAGTGGTTCCCAGGGCCAGAGGGTTTCTTGAGACAAACCCACAAATGGAAACCAATGCAACAGCTCTGGGGTCATGTGGGAGCTCTCCAGTCCTTGTGGGCTGACCCTGGGTGGGTCACAGGAGCAGAGTTCTGTGACAGGAGCAGGTTCTATGGTCTTTGACTGGTTTCCCTTCCAGTAGGCAGGCAGAAGATGTAAGCCTTGAGAAGGTTTCAGGAATTAGTTCAAACTGCATTGTGAGTCTCACAAGCTGGAAAAGGAAATTCTGAAACATCTGATCTATAATATATAAATTACACATATATCAATCATTATGAAAATCACAATTCCCTCCACAGGTCCCTCCTAGCTCAGAGGTTCTTTATTCTAACATTTTGTGTTCTCAGGCCCCTTCCAGCCCTGACATTTCATGTTCAGAATATGAGAGACAGGAAGAAGCCTCAGAGGTTACCTAGCCCAACCTCTAAGAGATATTCCTGAAGATAGCATCCCAGGGGTTGTATAGTTCAGGTATGGGTTGGCTTGTGTACTTCCAAGGGCTCTTACAACCGTGTAATTATTCTGTGATTATGATTCTGTAATAAATGGTTACAGCATAGTGAGGAAGGGTGCTACGGGGAAGCAAAGAGCATGGGATTTGGAATCAGAGGAATTGGCTTCAAATCCCATTTCCAATAAGTGACCTTGGACAAGTGACCTTGGTCACATGATCCCTCTGGGCTTCAAGGCCTTTTCTGTAAAATGATGGAGTTGGATTAGATCAGGGATTCTTACCCAGGAATCCACAGGCCCTCAAAGAGATGGAACACCTCTAAGTCAAGGAGGCCATGGATAGATTTCAGGGAGGTTTGCAAACATGAATGGGGAAAAAAACTGACATTCTTATTTTCACTAAGTTCTGACTGAAATTATGACTTTTAAATGAGTGTACTCATTGTGGTACTTGGCTGAACCTGTACATGGAAGCCAATCAGCCAGTCAGTCAACAAATCGATTAAGGGCTTATCAAGTACCAAGGAAAGGCATGCCCATGGTCCTGCCCTGTAGAAGCTCACAGTCTAATGGGAGAGACAAGATGCAAACATCTATTTATAAACAAGACACAGACAGGGTGGACAAAAGCCGTTCTCAGAGGGAAGGCACTAGCAGCCCGGGTAGTGCTGGTGGGGATTGAGAAAGGCTTCTTACCAAGGTAGGATGTAAGCTGAGACCTGAAGAAAACCAGAGAAGTCAGGAGGGAGGAGACGAGAGGAGGAGCAAGGACAATCCAGGGAGGGGGCAATGAAAATGCCTAGAGCTGGGAAGATGGAGGGCCTTGTTTGAGGATTAGCAAGAAGGATAGTGTCCCTTGGGTGGGAGGAAAGTGTAAAAAGACTGGAAAGGAGGAAGGGCCAGGTGATACAAGGATTTAAAAGCCAAGCAGAGGATGTTATGTCTGATCTGGAGGTAGTAGGGAGCCACTGGAGCTTATTGAGCAGGGGAGTAATGTGGCCTAACCTTTGATTTAGGAAGATCACTTTGACGGCTGAGTGGGATGAGACAAGGCAGGGGGCTCACCAGCAGACTACTGCATTAGTCCAGGTGGGAGGTATAGAGGGCCTGCCCTGGGGGGGTGCAGGGTAGAAAGGGGCTGAAGAGGGCATATCCAAGAAATGTTATGAAGGTAGAATGGATGAGACTTGGGAACAGACTGGAAGGAGCTGAGGATGCTACTGCCATGTGAGCCCGGGTACCAGAGAGGATGATGGTGCCCTCAACATAAAGGGGAAGTAAAAAAGAGGAAACTGGGGGAAAGATAATGCATCCAGTTTAGGTAGAAGTGACAGAGCCCACTCATGTATGAAAATCTTTTCTGGTCCTTCCCTTACCCATTAGGCTTAAATGATGGTCTCTCTCCCTCCTCTGCACTATCTCAGCACTTTTAACTTCCCTTATTATGTTAATAACTTGTAATTATATAGAACCCTAATTATGCCCATTATCTCATCTGATCCTCCCAACCATCTTGTGAGGTCAATAGAGTACGTAATAGGATGCCTGGTTTATAGCAGGGGAAACTGAGGCACAGAGAGGGGACGTGGCTTGCTCAGTCGTGTCTAGAAAGTTGTGAATCAGACGTTAGAGGCTTCCTTCCATCACAACCCATCTGTCTGAGCATTTATGTTCTGCCTCCTCCCTCTCAGCATACAGACTGGGTCAGGGCAGAAGCCCTGGATTTGGAACCAGAGGGCATGAATTGAGGCCCTAGATCCTTTGTGCACTTGGGTAAGAGATTTCTCTGGGCTTTGATCAGTTCCCACAATAAGGGGGGTTGGACTAGATGACCCCTGAGATCCCTTCCAGGTCTGAATCAATGATGATCCATTTACCTCCCTGGGCCTCAGTTCCCCTGTCTGTAAGAGGATGGAGTTGGACTAGATGTTAAGGTCTCTTCTAGCTCCAAAGCTACCATTCTGTGTTCCTATGTCTTGTCACCCCCAGGGTTCTAAGCCCTTTGATAACACAGACTCTGGCTTGTTTGTAGAGCCATAGAATATTTTTGCTAAAATGCGCTAGTCCAGTGAGTCCTAACCTGGGCTCCAGGTCTGCAGGGGAGTCTGTGGCTAGATTGTATGTAATCCGTGACTTGAACAGGAAGAAAGGCAATGTTTTCCCCCACTTACTTTGAACTAAAGACTTTTCTTTAGTTGTTTTGTTTCTTTTCCTCCCCAAAACTTCAGTTACTTTAAAACCTGATTCTGAGAAGAGGTGTCCATAAGCTTCAGCTAAAGGAGACTGGAACATACAAAGAGCCCTGGATCCAGTCCAACCTGCTTCACACTCTTCTGCTTTACACATGAGGAAATGGGCTGAGGGAGGTTTGTGACCTGCAACTGCAGAGATTACCTGTGACTGATGACCTGTGAAATCCCTGATGGCAAAGTAGTTGTGATTGATGGACATCACCCTTAGTCAAACATGGGACTTCCCCTACTTCTGAAGATTAGTTAATGATAGAATTTTCTTTGCTTCTGAAGGAATCTCCCAAGAACTAGGGAATTTCCCAGGGACTCACCAAGGTCTATAAAATCTCTCAATCCCTGAGCATCAGGGTCCCTAATAAATAGATTGATCATGCTCAGAGCTCTGCCTCAGTGACTTTTATTGTCTCATGGAATCATTATTATATGATAATGATTTCTATATCCAATTGAGTATGTGTATATATACATATACACACATATATATGTATGTGCTCATGTGTATATATACATATATGCATGTATTCATTATTCCCTCTTTGAATCAATTTCAATGAGAGTGCGGTTCAAACATTGCTCCCCCATCTTCCCCTCAACTGTAAAGGTTCTTCTTTGTGTGCCCCTTTTATATGAGAAATTTCCCCCCCCCCATTCTGCATCTCCTTTCTTCCCATCTTCATTTTTTTGAGATCATGCCAACATAATAAACTCATATACATGCCCTCTGTCTATGTAATCTTCTTTTAATTGCTCGAACAATGATAAAGTTCTTAGGAGTTACACGTATCATCTTCCCATATAGGAATATAAACAATTGAGCCTAATTGAGACCTTTATGATTACTCTTTCATGTTTACCTTTTTGTGCTTCTCTCAGAGTTTTGTGTTTGAATGTCAAATTTTCTTTAGCAATGCTTGAAAGTTCTCTATTTCATTAAATATCCTTTCCCCCCCCCCAACAAAGAATTGTACTCAGTTTTGCTGAGTAGGTTATTCTTGGTTGTAATCCTATCTCCTTCACCTTCTGGAATATCATATTATAAGCCCTCCATTCCTTTAACACAGTTGCTGATAAATCTTGTACAATCCTGATTGTGGCATCATATTTGAATTGTTTCTTTCTGGTTGCTTACAGTATTTTCTCCTTGGCCTAGGTACTCTGGAATCTGGCTATAATATTCCTGAAATTTTTTATTTTGGGATCTCTTAGGATGTGATCAATTCCTCTGGATCTAAGATATCAAAGCAGTTTTCCTGGAAAATTTCTTGAAATATGTAAGGTGTAGGCCTGTTCTTTGATCATGACTTTCAGGCAATCCAATGACTCTTGAATGATTTCTCCTTGATCTATTTTTCAGGTCAGTGGTTTTTCTGATGAGGTATTCTGATGAGGTTTTTCTGATGAGATATTTCACATTTTTTTCTATTCTTCATTCTTTTTACTTTGTTTTATTGTTTCTTGATGTCTCATGGAATCATTAGCTTCCCCAATTCTAATTTTTAAGGAATTATTTTTTCAGCATGATTTTGTACATCTTTTTCCATTTGGTCAATTATGTTTTTAAGGAGTTATTTTCTTTAGTGAATTTTTGTGCCTCGAACCATTAGGCTGATTTTGTGTTTTAAGGTGTTGTTTTCTTCAGCACTTTTTTTTGTTCCTCTTTTATCAAGCTGTTAATTCTCTTTCACAATTTCTTTGCATCACTCTCATTTATTTTCCCAATTTTTCTCTATCATTCTTATCTCTTCCTTTAGTTCTTAAAGGAATTCTTGTTGGGCTTGGGTCCTATTAGCATTTTTTTTGTAGTCATTTTCACACTGTTGTCTTCTGAGTTTTCTCTGATAACCATGATAGTTTTTTTATGGTGATGTTCTTTTTTATTGTTTGCTCATTTTTCCAGACTATTTATTGACTTTGAATTTTATATTAAAGTTGGGCTCAATTCACCTGGGAGTGAGAAGGTGCTATCCCAAGGCTTTTTTATGCTGCTGTTTTCAGAACTAGTTCTGGGGACCTGCAAGTTTTTGCTGTTTTCAAGGCTGGGTGATATGGGGAGAGGTATGGTCACTGCTTTCCTGGCTTGTTCTCTAGTCTTTGCCCAGGAAGAGTCCTGGTCCCCTGAAGCTACAAACACTAGTCCTCCTCTTTGCCTTAGAACTGAGACCGAGGTCCCTGTTCCCTTGTTACTAACCCCCAATGCTCCCCTCCCTCTATGACCAGAGTTATATATGTTGTCAATAGAATTGTCAGTCAGAGCCATCTATACCCAGTGGCAGCATAGGGCTCCCTATAATCTCTTTCTGACTGGTTGTCTGACCCTCTTCCCATTTGAAGCTCCTAAAGAGCTGCTGCTGCTGCTTTGGGTGTGAGCTCTGGACAGGCTTCCACCCCAGTGGCCCAAACTTCTTATCCGACCTCCTAATTTTCTTAGGCTGGAAAAATGTCTCACCCTGACTTTTGTTGGCTCTGCTACTCCAAAATTTATTTGAAGCATTATTTCAAAGTTGTTCAGCTGGATTGTCTCTAATCCACCATCTTGGTTCTGCCTGATACCAAAGTCATTTTTATGGGAATCTTTTTCAAGAATTTGTCTTGAATCTTGCCTTCCTTCTCCCATCTGCTACCACAATCCCAAGCTGTTTTCTTCCTGAATTCCAGTGGGATTTGACCCATGTGAGGATGGGGGTTGTGTTATGTGGATCTAATGTCTGATTATGGGATTTAGAGTAGCAAGAGACCATCTTATTTCATTCACAAATGAAGAACTGTGTTTTTGGTTGGTTTTTTTTTTTTGGTTTGTTTATTTTGCTTTCTGGAGGGGAGAAGGCAGAGCAATTGGGGTTAAGTGACTTGCCCAAGATCACACAGCTAGTCTTTTTGTGTGTGTGTTAGGTGTCTGAGATCAGATTTGAACTCAGGTCCTCCTGACTCCAGGGCTGGTGCTGCCACCTAGCAGCCCCTGAACTGTTTTGTTTACAAATAAAGAAACAATCCCAGAGAATTTAAGTGGCTTATGCGGGTTCACACTACTAATAAGCATCTCCCATTGGATTTTAACCCACGTCTTCCTGATTGCACTAGCCTAGGCTGCCTCCCTCTGAGTGCCTCTTCCACCCTCTTCTTTCCCAATCCCTCCTTTTCCCAAGATGGGCTGGAGAGTTCTTTTCAACACAGGCCAATGGAGAGAAGATCCCTCTATCCCCCTTCATCCCAGGAAAATTCTAAAAGAAGAGCTTCATTGTCTTCATCAACTTCAGCCTGTCCCTGGAGGGCAGAGATGACCCTCCTCCAGCCCAAGGGAATGGTCCAAATCAACTTACCCTTGAAGCAAACCCCTTACTTCCTGACCACCCCTTTTCTTCCCCCCTCCATGCTGTGTTCAGCTTGAGCTACCCCCTCCCCTTCTTGTGTTCACTGGTCACTTTCTCACCCCATGTATTCCTTTTAGAATGGGGGTGTCTGCTGGCTTTCCTTTCCCAAGCTTCTTTCCATGACTTCATGCCCTCTCCATGAGCTCTTTCTTCCTCTGCCAAGTTGGTGGCATGTCCCTCCTTTCCTCCATCTCTTCCTCCTTCCCTTCCTCTTTCTTCTTTGTCTCTGCTCTGCTGTCAGAAGACAGAAGCTCAAAATACCAGGCCCAGAGTTACATCAGAACTGCAGGCCTGCTCTGAAGGGAAGCTAAGGCCCTCCTGGCCTTCTGGAGGTGATAGCAAGAATGCTGGGCTGGTGAGCAGGAGACCTAGGGAACTGAAGTCAGGGGACCAGCGTTCAAATCTCCCTCACGATTGCTATCTCTCTGGGCCTCAGTTTCCTCATCTGTAAAATGGAGAAGGAGGGGAGTTGGACTAGATGGTCTTTGAATTCCTTCTAGTTCTAGACCTGTGCTCCCAAGACCTCACAAAACTCTGGGTTCTAGGCCTGGTTCTTCCACTAACTTTCTTGGTGACCTTGGGTGAGTACTTTACCTGGACCCTAGTTTCCTCAAGTTTAAATTAGAGATAATTAGCCCACCACTCATTTTCAGTATACCCTTGGGCAAGCCTCTTCCCCTCTCTGGGCCCTGGTTTCCTTATCTGTAAATTCAGTGGGTTGGGATGGATGACCTTGAAAGGTCTCTCCAGCTCTCTAAGCCAGCCCAGCACCTGGTTTGTAGTATGAACTTTATAAAATGCTTGCTGATGACCTCATGAAGGATCCAACAAGACAGTGGAAGAAAAAGATTGTTGCCAGCTCTAAAATGCTAGAGAAATGGAAGGCGCATTTACTGTAAGAACAGAAGGGTTTTTTCTGGCAACTCTGGATCTCCCCAGGCCATTTCACAAGAGTAATTAAGCATTATGTCTGTGGTTTTTCTGGTGTTGGCTTTCTTCTGTGCGATATCCCCACTCTCCCCCATATTGTCACCCCTGTGATTGTAACAGCCTCCTCATCGGCTTCCTCTGTTACCATAACTCTCCCTGCAATCTATCCAGCACATACTGGCAGCCCAAACTTGCTGGGGCTCTGGTCTGAGCACAGCCCCTTTCCTGCTTCAGCATTCTCACTGGCTTCCTCTAGCCTGGAGGACACAATCAGTCTGGCATTCAAGGCCCTCCATATTCTGCTCCTAGCTACCTAGCTACTTTTCCATTGCTAGCTCCAGAGCTAAAACCCTATAGGACAGGACCCTGGTGTTTCTTTCCTGAGCACTGAAATCCACAGGAACATTGATCCTTGGGAATGGAGCTGTTAACCAGGTTCTGTACTCTGGGCTGTCAAAGATACTTGGATAACTGTCTCAATGTAATTGGTTTCTTTTGTAATACTGTATGCTTCATTTTATGCATCTACAGACATGATTCTTAGAAGGGGTCCGTGGATTAAGTGACTCTCCCGGGACGGGAAGGGGCGAGGGGGTGGCCAGGACACAAAGAAGGAGAAGAAGCCTGGTCTTCGTGGCTTTACTCCCACTTCGATAGGGCTTTCCCGGCTACAGATAGTACTAATAATATCTTATATCTATATGTATGCATAATGTAATATGTATAAAATATACGCATATATGTTTCACATATTTGTGTATGCACACAAGTAAATATATATTTTATATATGTGTGTGCATACAGAAATATATAAATATATGTTTTATGTGTGTGTATGCATACACACATACTTTCCCAGTGGATTCTTACAGGAGCCTTGTGATATAGTTATGAAATAATCCCCATTTTACAGATGCCTATATAGAAACTGAGGCTAAGAGGGTTATGTGATTTGAACCCACCTCTCTGTGGCTCAAAAAAGAATACCCTGATCACTATGCAGTGCTAACTCAGGGTGTTATTACACTGTGTTACAGATGAGAGAACTGCTAACGGATTAATGACTTGCGGATTTGAACTCAAATCTTCCTGGTTCAATGAGCAGCAGCATCCTGACCGCTCTGGGGGGGGGGGGGGCAGAGTCGGTGTAATCTCCTTCCTTCCCCAGAGGAAAACTGAGACTCAGAAAGCCCAGGTCCATCCTTTCACTAGGCCGTATGAGCTTAAGCTCTGAGTCTGGGACTGGGTATTTTTCCAGAGCCAGCATAACTCTTTGGACCCTGAATTTCTGTTAAAAATACCTGAGTGTACCAAGGTCAAAGGAAGGGGATTCTCTGCTCAATCCTCTCCCACCTGCTCACCCTCCTCAGAGCCTTCCCTCACCCTGAGCAGCTGCAATGTCCAGCTCTGCCAGGAGAGGTCACCCTGCAGCCAGCTACAGGGAAAGAGGCTGCTGGGCAGAGCTTGCCTCCTAGCCCGGGGACAACAAGGCTGGCTGGGCTCCCAGGGGCTGCACTGATGCATGACATCCTTCAGCGGGGCTGAGAGTCAAGGGACTGGGGTTTCCCTGCCAGCTTGTAGCACTATGGCCCTGAGCAAGCCCATTCTAGCCCTGACATTCTGTGTTCAGAGATTCCACCAGCCTCTGACATTCTATATTCTAAGGTGCCTCCCAGCTCTGACATTCTATGTTCTAGAGTCCCTCCCAGCTCTGACATTCTATGTTCTAGAGTCCCTCCCAGCTCTGACATTCTATGTTCTAGAGTCCCTCCCAGCTCTGACCATTCTATGTTCTAGAGTCCCTCCAAACTCTGACCATTCTATGTTCTAAGGTCCCCCCTAGTTCAGATGTTTTAAAGACCCTTCCAGCTCTGACATTCTCTGCTCTAAGTTCCCATACAGCTCTGACATCACATGCCCCAGGCTTCCCTCATCTTCTGACATTCTTTGCTCTAACAGTCTGTTCTCGGCTCTAAGGTCCCTTTCCATTCTGCATGTCCTACAATTGTAAGAATCTTTGGTTTGACAGTTAGTGCTTTGTTAGTGGAGTAGACAAACTCAGAAATCTTGGGGCCAAGTCCTGGCCCAGCCATTAACTTGCAAGAAAATTTGTTCCCTGGGCCTTGGCAGGAAGGTGTTGGATTAGATCATACAGCCAAACCTGTCCCATGCTTTGTCTTCAGAAAGGGGGACCTGAAGTCTCTTCCTGCTGACAGTCGGGAATCCTGCCTGGCATGTCTACACCAGCAGCATCACCACCGGGGAGAGTTTTGAATGACGGTGCTGGATCCCTTGGGAAGGAAACTCAACCAGTGACAACTTGGAAGGGTTCCCAACAATCCCAAACACTCCGGCATCTGTAAACTATGCTATCAGAGCTCAGTTCCAGGTGGTGTTTGTTGAGAGTAGTGTTGAGAATAACCGCCGTGTCACTCAAGGCCACACCTTCTCCTCTCCTGGGACTGCTCCCCCTTCTCATCATAATAGCACCCATAGTGCCCATGGTGTCCATGGGAATGTTAATACTTACTGTAGCTGTATTGCCAATAGAAGAGACTATGCCTAGTCCTTCTATAAAGAGAGGGCTGGACAAGACCTGCCTCCTGAGGGAGTGAGCTCCACCTCACCCCTTGGAGGTGTCCCCCGAGCAGGGGCTGGGCTGCCCTAACAGGAGCCACTGCCTGTCCTGCTCTCAAGATTGCAGGCTACAAAAGAGGAGTGCTGAGATCACAGTAGTAACGAACAGTGCTTCCAGACCACTGCTGCTAACTAAGGTTCGGGAAGGACTTTTCATCATTTGGCTCTCACAATAACCCTGTGATATCCCCATTTAACTGAGAGGGAGACTGAGGCATGGAGAGATCACATGGCTAGCTGACGTCTGAGGCAGGACTCAAATTGGTGGCTTTGCCCCCTGGTGGCCTGCATGGGTTGTGGATTGTGAGCTGGGAAAGATCTGAGAACTTACAGAATCACAGAACTGGAGTTGAGAGCAACCTCAGGGATCACTAAGGCCAGTCCCTACCCAGCAGGAATCCTCCAGCCCCACCCCCACCCCCAACCTACTAGAGAAGAGAAGAGGTGGAGAGAAGGCTGGATCTGGAGCCAGGAATACCCACTTTAGGAGACTGACTTGCAGGCTGTGTGACCTTGACCACTCCCTGCCTCAGTGTCCCCATCTGTAAAATGAGGGAGATGATAGTATCTGCTTCTTAGGGTGGTTGTGAAGACCAAAAGGGATTTGGAAAGCACTTTGCAAACCTTAAAGTGTCATAGAAATGAGAACTAGGCGGCTCAGTAGATAGAGCCCTGGGTCTGGAATCAGGAAGACCTAAGTTCAAATCCATCTTCTGACACTTCCAACTGTGTGACCCTGGGCTAGTTACTTAACCTCTGTTTGCCTCAGGTTCCTCAACTGTGAAATGGGGGTGAGAGCAGCCCCCCTTGCAGGATTGTTGTGAGTTCAAATAGTATCATATTGGTAAAGCCTTTGGCACAGGGCTTGGGCATAGTAAATGCCATATAAATGCTATCTCCTGTTAGGGCAGCCTAGCCCCTGCCCCAGGGACACCTCCAAGGGGTGAAGTGGAGCTCACTCCCTCAGGAGGCAGGTCTTGTCCAGCCCTCTCTTTATAGAAGGACTAGGCATAGTCTCTTCTATTGGAAAACAACTATAGTAAGTATTAATATTCCCATGGACACCATGGGCACTGTGGGTGCTATTATGATGACCATTTTACAGATGAGAACATTGAGGCAGACAGCAGTGAAGTGAATAGCCAGTAAGCATCTGAGGGTTGATTTGAATTCAGGTCTGCCTGATTCCAGCCCCACTGGAGTTTATAGACACCCACAGACTATATTATATTAAGACCCTGAGGGGGAAGTGACTTGTCTAAAGTGAGTTAAAGTGAGGACTGTGGAGGTAAAAGTATCCAACCTACAGTAAGAGAGACTGAGGCAGAGGTCTGACTCAATGGCACTTTATTAAAGGCTCCATGGTCCTCTTTACTGAAGATCTTCTCAGATCTTCTCCCCAATCTGAGACGCCCCCTCCTTCCAGGGCCCTACTTTTATAGGGGTTGCTATGTAAACATTCAAGGACACTGGTTGATGTATACATCAACAGAGACACAAGCTGGGCAAAGCCAGGAGTATCTCCACTCGCTGGGTGGCCACAAGATGGGCACCTGCTTGCACTGGACTGGTCCAGAGATACAAAAGTAATCTGGGGGGCCTTACCGGGCAGTTAAGTTGTCTCCACCACACTGAGCTTGGTTACCACAACAAGGAAAATCAAGGGTGGAGGGCTTGCATCCAGCTTCCCGTGATCTTTCCATCTGCAGAGCACAGCTCTGGGCCAAATGTGCTGAACTTAATAATCCTATCAAACTGATTGATACTGATTGGAATAGAGTAGGGGGTCTTCAATGAATCAACGTCCTCAGGACTTTTGCAAGCCTTAAAGTGCTATGTAAAGGCGAGTCCTCGTTTTCACAGAGGAGGAATCTGAAGGGGGGGAAGGACTGAGAGGAACTGGGCTTGAAGTTCGCCTCTGACCCTTGCTCCCCAAGTGACCTTGGACAAATCTGTCTGTGCTTCCATTTCTTCATCTATGAAATGAGGACATCGGTGCTCTGAAGTCTCCTCTGGCTTTATGGGTAGAATACTGTGACCTTCCTCTTTGGAAAAAGCCAGTTCTCTCTTTCCCCAAGTGAATGAGTAATTTTCCTCTGCCCATGGGGAACCATCCCTGCCCACCTATTCAAGCAGTTCCAGCTGCTCTTGGCCCCTTCCAAGGCCACAGCGGATGCTGGGATGTGCCTTGGGGTCCTAGAGAGCTCGTAAAACCACGCAGGAATGTGACTCTGAGTAACTAGCAATGTTTAAACTTGTCCTGGGTTCTGAGCTGGAATTTGGAAGCTCCAGGCACCCCCAGGCAAGCCCAACTGTGCTTCCCATGGAGGGAATTCTAGAACCAGTGATCAGAGTGCTTGGGGAAGGACCCTGAGGGGAATCATGGGTCCCCCGGACAGGAACAGGAGCTGAGAAAGCTGACTTTCCTGCAGCTTCTGCTCATGTTAGGACAAGGTCATTAGACAGGCCATAAGAAGGCCAAACCTGATGCATGGGGTGAATGAGAACCAAGCTCAGGAAAGAGGTCAGGCAGAATAAGTTGGCCTGGCTTGGAGGAACTCCAATTCTCTTTATAGAGTTAGAAAAAATAGTAACAAAATTCATTTAGAAGAACCAAAAGCTCAAGAATAGCAAAGAAATCCATGGGGAAAAAATGCAAAAGAAGGTGGTCTAGCTGTGCCAGATCTCAAATTGTATTATAAAGTAGAAGTTATCACAACAATCTGGTACTGACTAAAAATAGAGTGGGGTCAGTGGAATAGATTAGGTATAAATTACACTATAGTAAATGGCCATAGTAATCCAGCATATAATAACCCCAGAGATCCAAGCTTTTCGAACAAAAACTCATTATCTCACAAAAACTTCTGGGAAAATCAGAAAAAGTATGGCAGAAACTAGGTATAGACCAACATTCACACTGTATTCCAAGATAAGGTCAAAATGGGTACGTGATTTACAAAATGGGTACATAAAAGATGATGCCAAAGCAAATTAAGAGAGCATGGAATAGCCCATCTGTCAGATTTATGGATAAGTGAAGAACTTAGGATCAAAAAAGATATAGAGCACATTATAAAATGTAAAACAGATAATTTTGATGATATAAAATTAAAAAGTTTTTGCACAAACAAAACTAATGCAACCAAAATTATAGAGAAAGTAGAAAACTAGGAAAAGTTTTTTTTACAAGTATCTATGATAAAGGCCTCATTTCTCAAGGATATAGAGAACTGAATCAAATTATAAAAATACAAGTCATTCCCCAGTTGATAAATGGTCAAAGGATATGAACAGGCAATTTTCAGACAAAGAACTTAAAGCTATCTGTAGTCATATGAAAAAATGCTCTAAAGCACTATTGATCAGAGAAATGCAAATTAAAACAACTCTGAAGTATAAGTACTTAATATAATAAGTACTTTATTTTATAAAAATAAACCTATCATATTGGCTAATATGACAAAAAAGGAAGATGTTGAATGTTGGAGGAGATGTGAGAAAACTGAGACAGGAATGCACTGCTGGTGGAGTTGTGAACTGATCCAACCATTCCGGAGAGCAATTTATAACTATGCCCAAAAGGCCATAAAACTGTGCCGATCTTTGATCCAGCAATATATTATGGGGGTCTATATTTCAAAAAAAGGGGAAAGGACCTATTTGTACAAAATGTTTATAGCAGTTCTTCTTGTGGTGGCTAAGAATTGGACATCAAAGGGATGCCCATCAATTGGGGAATGGCTAGACAAGCTATGGTTCATGATTGTAATGGAATGTTATTATTGTGCTGTAAGAAATGACAAGCAAGATGATTTCAGAAAAACCTGGAAAGACTTACATGACCTGAGGCATAGTGAAGTGAACAGAACCAGGAGATCATTGTACCCAGTAATAATGACATTGTTGGATGAAGAACTGTGAATGACTTAATTGTTCTCAGCAATACAGTGATTCCAAGACAATCCCCTCCCAAAGGACTAATGATGAAGTGTCCTATCAATCTCCAGAGAAAGAACTGATATTGATTGAATACAGACTGAAGCAGGCTATTATTTACTTTTTTTTTCTTTGAGTCTTCTTAGACAAAATGACTAATATATAACTGTTTTATATAGCTGCACATGTATAACCTTCATGGAGAGGGAATGATGGAATTTGGAACTCAAAACTTTAAATAAAAATGTTAAAAATGTTTAAAAATTGGAAAAAATACACTAAGAAAAAAGAGAGATACTAGTATTCTTCCATTATGGTGCCTGATATTGTCACTATTTAAACTGTCCCTAGTTCCAGAATTAGAAGAATTTCTGCCCCCTCCCTTTTAATTTAATTTAAAAAATAATAATATATAATAATTATTTATATATTATACAATAATTAACTTAATTTAATAGTTTTAGGGATCATCATTTAAGACCAAGGTGAGTGATTTTTTTGGTGAGCTGGTTTGGGTACAGGAAAGGCTGAAAGGTTAAATTATTTGCTTGCATCTGAGACAGCATTTGAACTCAGGTCTTCTTGACTGGAAGACCAGCACTTACACAATCCCCAGCAGTCTTTACAACGAATATTTCCCCTAGCCAGTCCCACCCTTGCCTGTGATGTTTGGGAAATATTTCTCTGATCCTCACCCCAGCATGGTATTCAGACCTGGCCTGACCCAGCCCAGGCTTCAGGGGCTTTGAGACCCAGGGCTTAAAGATTTCACTGGTTGAGTTACTCAGGAGAATCACCAAGACCATAGAACACTCCCACCAACACACACACCCACAAACCCAAATTCTGGAGAATGCTGAGTAGGGTTTAAAAGATCAGGTTTTAAACTGATCAGAGCAAACAAACCAACTGGGCTGGTCCTTTGCAAAATTGAGAGGATGACAAGTCATCTTGGGCAAGCTATAATCTTTGTTTTGCCTAAAATTCTCCCTTCTAAGGATCCTTCCTTCAGCTCTAATATTCTAGACTCTATGCTCTGACAGTCTATGTTCTAAGAACCCTTCTGGGTCTGCGTTTTCTGTTCTATAACATTCCCTATTTTAAAGTTCTTTCTAGCTTTGACTTTTCTTTGTCCTGAGTTCCAAAACCTATATTATATGGATCTCAGTACCCTTTCTGACTGCCTCTTCCCTATTTCCCTCTCCCCATCTCTTCTGGTTGTTGGGTGTCCTCACTGG
The DNA here is from genome assembly GCA_028646575.1 of Pseudocheirus occidentalis. Taxonomy (NCBI): domain Eukaryota; kingdom Metazoa; phylum Chordata; class Mammalia; order Diprotodontia; family Pseudocheiridae; genus Pseudocheirus; species Pseudocheirus occidentalis. The sequence goes on from CM053593.1 coordinate 18,822,557, forward strand.
GCTCACTCCAACCCACTTCTCAGGTTCCCCTTCCCAGGACAGTCTACCTGGCTCCAACATGACCCCTCCCACAGACACTGGCTCCATATGGGTTCTTGGGGGGTGATCTGAAGAGAGTATGGCATGGGGAGTCAGGACACTGACCTGGACTCTTCCACAGAGTCATTCAATGTGTTTTGTTTTTGTCTTTGTATATCCCAAACACAGCATAGTCCTAAGCCTGTAATAACCACTTCGTAAGTGCTGAGTTGGACTGAGTGTGTGATCTTAGGGAGATAATAAAATCACCTAATGTCACATCTGGAATGGACTTAGTTCAACTCCTTTATTTTTCAGATGGGGAAACTGAGGCCCAGAGAGAAGATACTTTGAATCCTCATTACTTAGCACTAGAAATGTTGGTAGAACAAGGGCTCAAACTCATCTCCTAACTCTCAGACTGTTGCTATTTCTAACTATTCCTGTTTCTCTGTCTATAAAATAGGGGCTCATGCTGCCAGTCCTTCCTCCTTCACAAATATAATAACATAATAAATAGTGTGGCTCAGAGCATTCACCATCTCATTCAAATCTCACAATGACTAACATGAGTGCAAGGATTCTTTGGTGGAAGAGATAAGTCTCCTGCTTGGTCCTAAAGGGCAAAACTAGATGCAAATGTAAGGGTACCAAGAGGTATAAGAGTTGCCCACGTTCTACAGCAACTTTCTAGTTGGCAGAACAAGTCAGGTTCCCAGAGCTCAGCTCATCACCTTTAATGGCTCTAGGGTTAGTCTGAAGAACTGGGGGAGTGCCCTTCTATTGCTTTATAGCATTAGAGCTATAATGAGCCCCCACTGGTGTGCTTCCACCATGATTTTTGGCTCTCCAATAAGTCAGCCAGAATTTTTTTTCAGAAAGGGATTTCAACTGAGGTGGTAGAGTAAGAATAATTGTTACAAACACCTTCCCCTATCAAAGTCAATGACAACATCAGTTCACACAAAGCCCAAGGGAACACAGACTCAAGTGGCAAAGGGGTAATTTACCTGATTAAGGAGCATTTCATCATTTACTTTTAATGGGCCAAGACAATTGAGTCTCACCCTTCCATAAGCATATACTTGAGCTCAATATAAGGAAAAGCAACATGGTCAGTAGGCAACAGGCTGGATTTGTAGTCTCAGACTGCCGTTGTTCAGTCATTTTCAGTTGTGTCTGACTAACACCCCATTTGGGGTCTTCTTGGCAAAGATATTGGACCGGTTTGCCATTTCCTTCTCCAGCTGGGGAAACTGAGGCAAATAGGGTAAAGTGACTTGCTCAAGGTAACACAACTAGTTAAGTGTCTGAGTTCATATTTGAACTTAGGAAGATGACTCTTCCTGACTCCAGGCACGGCATTCTCTCCACCATGCTGCCACTCATTTGCCCAGGACCTGCACTCAAATCCTAGCTTTGGTATTTAACTGTGTGACCTTGAGTAAGCTTCCCTGGACCTCAGTTTTCCCACCTGTAAAATGGAAGCATTGGGTTTGATGTCTTCTGAGGTCTTTCCTAGAGCTATGATGCTAAGAATTTCTTCCCAGGACAACCTAAGCATTCAAGGATAGAGACTACTTCATTCTTTTCTTCATATCCCCAGTATGTAGTTCAGTCCCTGGCAGACTTAATCAATGTTAATTGAACTGAATTGCTGTTGATCAGATGCAGAATCGTATCAAAGTGGAACAATCTAAGGTAATGAGTTTCTGGTCTCTGGAGGTGTTCGAATAGGGATTACAAGAGAATTTATTGCTAAATCTATTGGGAGGATTCCTGCTTACATACAGGTTGGAGCACGTGGACTCTGAGGTCCCTTCCAACTTTATGAATGTATTGGTGTTCGTGGTTTTTTGTAGTTTGTGAGTCAGACAGAAGCCGGTATCACATGGAAGGAGAGCTACCAGCCAGGAGGCTGCTGCAGAATTTCCTTGATCTGGGGTTTTTCCCAATCTGAAGGGAGCAGGGAGCTGTTATGCTGTTTCCTGCCCAGGGGGTGAAGGCTTCCCAGCTGGGTTCCCCATCACTGACCACAGGGCACTGGTGCAGCAATTGGCCTTTCATCACTCAGGACTATAGCCTGAGGCTTTCAGGGCTCAATGCTTTGGGACAATCATTTTCCCAAATGGTCCACAAGAAGGACAAATGACCAGCCCAAGGTCATGAGACTGTCAGGGTAGCAAGCAAAGCTTGGAAGTGCTGGGTAGTCAGGGGAGCCAGCTTTGGTATGGTAGAAAGGACACTGGGTTAGGAGCCCAAGGCTGGGTTCCTGTCTTGAGGCGGCAGTGAATTTATGGCACCACAACCCTTCCCTTCTCTGAATTTTTGTTTCTTCTTGTGTAAAATGAAAAGGTTGAAAATGATGAACTCTCATTTCCTTCCAGATCTGACATTCTGTGTCTAACAATGTCTAACAACTGCTGTGCCCGCTTAGCTAGGGAGCTTCTTCATCTCCCTCTGCACTAATGGCCCCCTCTGCTCTGGAGGCCTCTGCACCATGTACATGGTGACTGATTCTGTCTGCCTAAAAGAAGGATCAGAACCCTTTTCTCAAATTCTTTGGTTCATTATTCTCCCCTCTTGGGGTCCCAGGGAAAAGTTACTTAGAACTTAGGTTTGACTCATGTCTAAGATCTCCCAAAGCGGGTGGGTGGGGAGTGTGGAAATCTATTTGATGTACTAATATTAATCAGTTACGGGCTTGCAAGGCTTACAAGCACTATTTTTTTCTTTTTCTAAACTTAATTTTTTTTCCCCAATGATCTACTTGGAACAATAAACAAAAACCCAGCCCTTATTGGGAAAAGAAAAAGAAACCCTTGTAACAAATGTGCCTAACCATGCTCTCATTGGCTGTGTCTATGACATGTATGGTTCATTCTGTACCCTGGGCCCGTCACCTACCCCCGTCACGAGGTGGGCAGACCTCAACAAGCACAAAAAGACCAAAGAACTTAAAACCTGCCACAGTGGCTTATCACCACGACGATGCTCTTCTGGGAACTTGAGAATTAAAGCTATCAATACAGAAAACATTTTGCAGGACACCCAACCGCTGTGCTACATTTCACCCGACTCTCTTCGGTGTTGCCACCCTTCCCTCAAGTCCTGTCTTTGATCTAGACAAGCCAGAATTTTGGATCATTCTCTTGTTTTTGGTTGTTTTCTCTGGGCCAAAAACACCCCCTTCTACCAGTCAGTTCTGACTGAGGGCCCCCCGGGGCAACTGGGTCTCTGGAACCCACAGACTGCTTCTAAAGTTGGACGTGTCCGTCTCAGGCTCACTGTTTGGTCACCTATGAGCAGACAAAGAAGCACAAAGCAGAAAAGGCAGCTGGAGGCCCTGCTCAAGCTCGTCTAATGGAGCATCTTGTTCTAGATGCCATGAGGGCGTAGGAGTGATTTGGCCAGAACTGATGGAACGGGTCTCTATATCACCCTTTATGGGAAGAGATTTGTACTCTGATATGGTCTGCAGACAGGAATAGAAGAGATCTAAGGGAAGAGAGCCATGCATTTAAAGAGATGGCTGATATGGGGATGCCCAAGTTCTCTAGTGATGACAGGAAGTAGTCAGGGCAACTTTGTGAATGTTCTATAGCTCCTGTTAGATAGTTCTAAGGCCCTCCCAACTCTGACATCCCCTGTTCTAAGGCCCCTCCCAGCTCTGACCTTCCCTCTTCTAAGGCCCCTCCCAGCTCTAACCTTCCCTGTTCTCAGGCCCCTCCCAACTCTGACATCCCCTGTTCTCAGGCCCCTCCCAGCTCTGACATCCCCTGTTCTAAGGCCCTTCCCAGCTCTGACATGCCCTGTTCCAGGTCCCTCCCAGCCCTGACATGCCCTGTTCCAGGTCCCTCCCAGCCCTGACATCCCCTGTTCTCAGGCCCCTGCCAGCCCTGACATCCCCTGTTCTCAGGCCACTGCCAGCCCTGACATCCCCTGTTCTCAGGCCCCTGCCAGCCCTGACATCCCCTGTTCTCAGGCCCCTGCCAGCCCTGACATCCCCTGTTCTCAGGCCCCTCCCAGCCCTGACATTCCCTTTCCTGAGGCCCCTTCCAAAGTTCTAACATTCCCTGTTCTAAGATTCCTTCTAGTTCTGACCATTTCTATTATTGCTCTCCTTGTTCTAATTTCCTGACTAGCTCTCACAGTCTGTGCTCTACTAGTCTAATACTTGATATGTTTTTTTTTAGTTTGAATTAATTTATTTATTTTCTTGTTTACATCACGATATTTTCTTAATTCGTTTAACAATGAGAAACCCTAGCTGGGCAGCAGGAAGATCAGTCACCAGGGGATCCCTCCCCTTCCCTGACCTTCTCATCATCTTCTGCCCTAATCCCTGGGATGTGCAAAGCCCATTCCCGCTGCCAGTCAGGAAGAGTAAGTCAATGAAGGCCCCCCAAGCCTCAGCCTTCCCTTCCCCTGGACCCTGCAGGGCCATCCGTGCCCTCCCAATCCCCAGGCACAAGCTCTCTGAGCTCCTGCTACCTCCTGAGGGCCCTTGGGCTTGGCCGTCAAGACTATGCCACTCCTTCAGAACTGTCGACCTCTTCCATCTGCACTGAGGCCCATGGGCTGTGTCTCCCTTCCTTCCCTCCTGCTTCCTTCCTCCTTTCCTCCCTTCGTTAGTGTCTGTCCTGCCACAGAGGCTCCAGCATTCACTGTTTTTGTGTGTGTTACCTTTGCCAGCCTGTTGGATCGTCAATGAAAAATGAGAGTCGACTTATCTTGTATTTCTTTTATTTGCAGTCATTTGGAGGATTCTTTCGCATTGCTGTCAATAGTATGTTTTTTCTTTTAAAATAATGACCTTGGGGCAGCTAGGTAGCACAGTGAATAGAGCACCAGCCCTGGAGTAAGGAGGACCTGAATTCAAATCCAGCCCCAGTCACTTACTAGCTGTGTGACCTTGGGCAAGTCACTTAATCCCAATTGCCCTGCCTTCCCCCCTCCAAAAAGATGGGGAAAAAATGGCCAGTCCATCTCCTTTGGCCACTGATCTGTTGCGGAGTGGCTCATGGCCCCCCATGTTTGTATTAACTCCCTATATGTCTTGGATCTCAGATCCTCAAAGACCTTGGACGCGAAGGGTTTTCTTTCCCAGTTCGCAGCTTCCCTTCTAGTCGCTTTGATTTTGTTCATGTAAAAGCTGCTTACTTCTACATCATCATCATTGTTTCACCTTTTATGGTCACCTCTGTCAGGCAGGCTTTTTCCAGTGTGATAGGACTGCATTATGTTGGGCTCAGTTGTCGAGCATGCTTAATTTAAAAAAAAAAAAAGTGAGTTGGGTTGATTTTAGGCAAGGGGATGAAGACCTGGCCAGGGAAGGGAGCAGGGTTCCCCATCACTAACCACAGGACACAAGAGCCCCAACTAGGCACTTCCCCAGGTGGCGGCTCACTTCCTTTCATCTCTGAGGACCTCAATCTAGGGATGCCCATTTCACAGATGGCTGACTAGAAGAACAAGTGACCAGCCCAAGGGCACCAAGGGCAAAACATGTAAATGTGACAAAGAAATCTCAAAACTGCCAGGCAGCTATATTAAAATGGAAAGAACTAGGAAATGAAGCCAGAGCAAGCTGTTTAATTTTCTGTGGGTCTTACTTTTTTTCATCTATAAAATGGAGCAGAAAGCTGAATGAAATCAATTCTCTTTCAGCTCTTATGTTCAATAATCCAGTTCAATTTTATGACAGCAGATGGAAAACCACCCTCCACCCAAAGACTGTGTCCTCAGATCATTTCAGAGCCACTGGTTCTCTAGGGCTTAGCATGAACTATCAGATACTAAAGTGTCAATCTCCTAAGTATTCAGCCTTTCTATATCAAACTAATGCTTTTGACCAGCTGTTAAGCTTATAGAATAGAAAATTCAATTTAACCTATGGGTTTTAATTGTCTTTTATGTGCAAGATGCCTTTCTAGGTGCTGGGGACACCAGACACACACACACACACACACACACACACACACACACACACACTCACCATCCATCACAAATTCAGCAGGAGACAAGGGACCAGCAGACTCATGGTGAACAATATGGAATGTGACCACCTTGCCTTCCTTCTTCCTCAGTGACCAGTGTTGGTGAGTCATGGCCCTTTGCTGCCCAGGGAAGGCTGGCCAACCAAGCTGAAACATCAAGTCACCCTGAGCAAAAGACAGGAGGTGGTATGCGCCAAGCAAGTCAAACCATCTTGACCATCATCCCCCTTCAAAGCTTGATGAAAACAGCCCACCACCTTCAACCCAAGAGGCTTTGGAATGACAATGCCTTCCAGACAACTGACTCTGCTTCCATTCCAGCCCCCACAGCCATCCCTGAGGGGAGAAATCATGGTGGAGAAGGGGCTCTCCTTCCTTGTCACTACCAGAGACAGCCAACTGCCACCACCAGGCAGCTAGGCCCAGGACCCTTGCAGGGGCACCATTCCTGCTGCCTCCCTTTTCTCCCTCAGGATGACTCACTGCTAGCTTGGCTTCTTGCCCTCTATGTGGGCAGTGGGTCAGCAGTTGGTGGGCATGGCTGGTCCCTCTCAGCAGAAGCTTCTTCCCCAGATGGCAGCCTCAAGGGGGCAGCTAGACTTTGCTGCTTATTCCCTATTTAGGGTGAAGGGTGGCAGGGAGCGAGAAGTGGGGAGCCTCCTCTCTGCAGTCTGGATATCTTGAGTTTCCAGGGCTTCCTTCATTCTAGACTTCATGGGATTTGCTGTAGTAGCTTGAGGGTGCATCTGGTAAAGCAACTGGCCAGAAACCCTATGCTGTGTCTCTTCCCAAGCAAGAAGGGCTCCCTGGCCACCACCCACTTCAGCGGATCTCATCAGGGAACTCATCAGGACCTCCGAGGTCAAGGAGCACAGGTCCCATTTTAGAAGCAAACAAATGAAGACAAAACTGTTGGAGCAGAGACCCAGGCTGGAGCAGATTTGAACCTTGTGGGTTGCCCAGGAGTCTCCTGGGAGAACCAGGCTCCTGAACCAGCTAACGTGTAGAGCCTAGAGGGAGAAGGAAGGAGCTGTCATCTGTATTAGCTGTAAACACAGGCCTCCATCTGGACAATGTTGACATCTCTCCTCAACCCAAACCCCAGGTGACTTCTCTGAAAGTGACCCTTGGGAAAAAGACAGGTGTAAAAAAGGAAAGAAAGCTCAGAGCAGGCAGGCAGAGAAAAAGACAGGAGCTCTCTGTAAGCTTTGTCAGCTTTTTGCCTCCCCTTCCAGGAAACCTGCCTTGATTCCCCCAGCCCACCGAGACCTCCTTGCCAATACCACTCACTTGGAAATAAATCACACACAGCCTTGACGTGTCATGTTCTGTTATTTGTCTGCATTTTTATTTTACTTCTTTATTTTTCATTTAAATTTTCTTATTTATAATTATTTACCTCTGTATTTGTACCTGTCTTGTCTACCCTTTTAGACTGCAAGCCCTTTGAGGGAAGGAAATGTTTATTCTGTGCTTTTGTACACCCCCCACCTCCACCCCAGTACCTGCTCAAACTTAGTTTGAACAAACAGCTTAGTTTGAACAGAGAATGTTGGAACACAAAATGTTAGAGCTGGCAAAGCCCTCAGAATAGAGAACATCAGATCTGGGAGAGACCTTAGAACAGCGAACGTTAAAGCTAGGATGAACCTCAAAATCATTTCTTGTGGCCCCTTTATTTTACAAAGGGGAATAATCTGATGTAGAGAAGGAAAGTGGCTGGCCCAGGTTTGTTGCTCTTACTCATTTCAGTCATGCCTGACCCTCCATGGTCCCATTGGGGGTTTTCTTGGCAGTCACTGGAGTGGTTTGCCATTTCCTTCTCTAGCTCATTTTCCAGATGAGGAAACTGAGGCAAACAGGATGAAGTGACTTGCCCAGGGTCACACAGCTAGCAAGTGTCTGAAGCTGGATTTGAACTCTGGAAGATAAGTCTTCCTGACTCCAGCTTGGCTCTGAGCACTTTGGCAACTCCTAACTGGCCTAGCATCACATGGTAATTTAGGGGCAAGACCAGAACTAGGATTCAGGTCTCTTGGCCCTGAGTCTAAGGCTCTCTGTTCCACATCATGGATTCAATAAGATTCACTTGACCCCTGAGACACCCACTTTTGGGTACAATCTGGGCTGTGATCACCCCCAAGATTTCCATGTTAAGTGCCCAACTCCCCAGTTGCCAATAGAAATGAGTCAAAGGCCTTTCCTAACCATAGAAAGACCAAACTTCCAAGTGGAAAGTTCCCAACCCTCCAAGACGAGCCGAAGTCAAAAGGAATCTTCTTTGGCAAAAGCAAACACTGGGATGGAGGATCATTTGTCAAGGACATGATAGAACATTTTCCTGGTCAGATTCACTGCTGTATTAGATGATGCCCAACATGGCCTCCGTCTTTGACGTTCTGAGAGTTATTTTGCTCGAGTCCTCAGGGCTGATCAGGGGTGATCCACCCAGCAAAGACCCCACTGGTGTGTATTGGGTTCACTTTTGGGCATGCCATTTTGGGAAGGACTCCCATGACCTGGACAGCAGTAAAGACCCTGTTATGCCAGGCTCATAGCTGCAAGGAGAGAATCCTTGGAGCAGACCATGATGGCTGCCTTCCAATTCAGTGTGTCCCAAAAGTCTTAGGGCAGTCGTCTAGTTTCAGAAGTTTAAAACCAAGCTGAGGATTTGTGAAGGGCTGCCACCAGAAAGAAAGTTCAGCCTTGCTCAGCTTGGCCTCAGAAGGTGGGTGTGACAAGATTGGCATAGCACATTATCATTTACAAAATCATGTACATCCCTTGGAATAGCCCTATAAGTTTGGTGGGACAGGCTTTGTTGTCCCCATTCTACAGATGAGGAATGTTAGGGCGCAGGAGAAATTCGAGCAGGGTCAAGTCATGAGTTCAAGCCAACAAAAATGTTTATTAATAGCTTACAAGGTGTGGGACCCTTGATGTATCTTGGAGACACAAACATGAAAAACCGCACAGTTCCTGCCTGCAGTGAGATTACACTCCAGTGAGGGATATGGCACGTACCCAAGTGACGGATACGCGTCTCAGTAAGAGTGACAGAGGACTCTTAGTGCCAGCCCTGAGCATCAAACAGTGCCCTCTCCATGCCCATCCCAGGGCTCCCTCTCATTTATCACTTCTCTATTTATCCTTAGTAACTTGTATAACTTACACAGTCTCAGGGGAAACACATGGGATCTCCCATGAGGGGCGTTTCCACATCAAAAAGAAAACATTACCCAGTCCCTGCCCTCAAGGGCTTACATTCTAGAAGGAGAATGCAACATGCATGCGGATGATCTGAGCAGGACGGTCAGGAAAGGCTTTGCGTAGGAGCTGGCGCCTCTCCTGGGAGGCTCGGCCGTCCGTCCGTCCGTCCGCTTAAGCAGTGTTTTTGACAGCAGCTTTCTTCCTGTGATGTCATTTGGCCACAAAGTATAGACAATCACAGGCTACAAAGGATCAAAGGTCGGACAAATCACCACCCCTCAGTTTTCTCATCGGTAAAAAGAGGGAGCTGAGCTAGAGGGTCCCTAAGGCCACTCCTAGCTTCAGATCTGGGATTCTATGATTGTGTTGAAGATGCCTGGAAAGATTTGTGAATAGAAAGGGAGGCGGGCCGGTCACACAGTAAGAACCAGGAATCAATGGTGTCTAATCTGTGGCCTCCATCGGCCTGTAGACAAGATCAAAAGACCTAGAGGAGGGACCCAAGCCCATTGGGTGGAGCCAGGGGTCAGGATTTACAGGAGGGCACAAACAGAAGTCACACAAGGTGAGGCGGTATGGAATGGGTGGCTATCTTCCCTGTTGGAAGGATTCAACACTTCCAGGAGAGTCCTCAACTATCCTAGAAGAAAAATGTACTTGTTTCAAATGATGGATTGCGGAGTGTTCAAGCTAGAAGGGATGGCTGATGTCCTCTAATTCCATCCTCTCGTTTTACAAAAGGGGAAGACAGATAAAACAATTAAATGATAAAATTTATAACATTATAAACTGATAATATGATAAAGTCACAAAGGGGCCCAGATGGAGAAATGACTTGCTCAGTATAAATGTTGTGTGTATATAAATAAAGCACTGGGTAATGATATAAATAAAATTGCATGATATGGGGGCTACTATGGTCGAGGGGGGCATGCTTCCATCCATCTTCCTTCTCTGAGCCTCCACTGGCCCCCCAGTGGCCTCTGCCAGCCATTATGAAGGCTGCGGAGAGGACATGTCCACCCCCATTGGTACCCGGGCACAGCCAGAGTGGTCCCAGGTAGTCAGACCTCTGAGTTCTGAAATAACAGCACAAGAGAAAGGCCTCCACCTCCCTAGTTTTGCGCACAGAGTGCCAGACTTGGAGTCAGGAAGGCACGGTTTGAATTTTCTCTGAGCAATGTGACCCTGGGTTAGTCAGATACCTGGTCTCTTCAGTTCAAAACTGTAGAGGGTGTATGTCAAGTCAAGACAAGAAGGGAAGGCATGGATGAGTTTCAATCAGCATTTGTGGATGGACTGCCCGCATTGAGGAGTTCATGTATCAAGAGAAGCATATTGAGAGTCATAATAATCCCTCACATTCACATAACCCCCTTTCTTACAGAAACCCTGTGATTTGTGAATATCCCCATTTTATAGATGGGAACCACTGAGGTAAGGTGAAGTGATTCAGAGAAAGTCATACAGTGAGTTGGAGACCAGGCCAGATCTGGCCCTGGTGAGGGCCACTGACCCCCAAACCCTTCTCTAGCCCTAGAAGTCTGGCTCAAAGTCAAGCAGCTCCTCATCTTTGAGGGTCCCCCCTGGCCCATCCTTCAGTCCATAGTACAAATCCTCCTCCTTTTCCTCAGGCTCCTCTGGGGCGGTATCAGACTCCTCCTCCATCAGGTGAGGAAGGCCTCCTTCAGAAGGTGCATCCTTGGGGGTAACCGGCCCCAGCTTGGACCCAGGCCAGAAGTTTGGAGAAGTGCCCTGGTCAAGCTTGGGGCTGGGGCTGGGGCTGGGGCTGGGGCTGGGGCTGGGGCTGGCCTCATCACCTCCAGTAGCATCGATCAGAACAAAGTCTGGGTAGCGATCCGGCTGAGAGTCTGCTTTCCTGGACCAATGCTCTTCCCCCTCTGGAGGGGAGGGGTTCCTGCTGCCGCTGCTGCCGCTGGAGTCTAGCTCATCTTTAAAGGAAGCCAAGGGGGCAGCAGTGATCTGGGGACTGGTCATCTGGCTGGGGAGAGCAAAGCCACAGAGCAGGAGAGGTTAGGGGAGGCTGGGGGTTTCCTGAATGACGACCAATGCCCATGTTTGTATAAACCCCATGTGTTTCTCAACCATCATTATAGGCTCAGAGAATCCTGCACGGATGGCCTGCCCTGGTACCTCCTCAACACAGGGGAAAGGACCCAGGCTCTTCAAGGCTCTCCCAGCAGAGCCCAAGCTCCCCGAGAAAGGCTTTGAGGAAAGGAGTGTCCCTTGGTGGACTGTGCTGTTGTCTAAGGACGAGCCCCGTGACAGGAAGAGTCAGCCTTAGGGGTGGACTCTGTGTGTGTGTGTGTGTGTGTGTGTGTACATGTGTGAGAATGTGTTATGTGAATCTGTGCACGTGTGTGTGAATGTATATATGTATGTATGTGTGTGAGAGAGACAGAGTATATGTGTGTGAGTGTGTATGTGTGTGTGTTGTGTTTTTAACCATAGGAATCCATCCCATGACTTAGCTATCCCAACAACACAATGACCTAAGACAGTTCCTAAGGATTTATACTGAAAATGCTCTCGCTGCAGAGGGGATTGATGGAGCCTGGGAGCAGGCGGAAACACGCTTTTTCCACTTTCTTCCTTCCTCTCCGTATGTGTTTCCTTTCACAACCTGACCCACACAGAGCGAGGTTTATCACGACATCTTGTGTGTGCTCAGCGTCAGATAACCTGCCTTCTCACGGAGGGGGACAGGGAAGGGAGGGAGGAAGAGGGTCTACAACTCAAAAGTTCAAAAAGTGAACGTTAAAATTGTTCTTGGGGTGGCTGGGTGGTGCAGTGAATAGCGCGCCGCTTCTGGAGTCAGGAGGACCTGAGTTCAAATCCAGTCTCAGACACTTACTAGCTGTGTGACCTTGGACAAGTCACCTCACTACTGTTTGGTTCCGTTTCCTGAAATTGGGGCAGTAACAGCAGCTGCCTTGCAGGGCTGTGAAAATCTAATAAAGTACGTTTGTGAAGTCTTCACACAGTGCCTGGCACCCAATAGTTCTTTAAAGATGCCTATTCTCCTCTCTGCCCACCCCCATCACTACCCCAGGCGTTCAGGGGGCCGTGATCAATCGATCGATAAACAGCTAAGTGTTCTCTGTGTGCCGTGCACTGTGTGAGCTACTGGGGATCCAGAGAAATGAACACAGTCCCTGCCTTGGGGACTCATCACTCCGACCTGCACCCCTGTAAGGACCTCCTCACTCCTCTGCCACCCTCCAGGCTCTGCTCTGTCCAGTCCTTCATCCACACAGCACACGCAGATCTGACCATATCACTCCCCAGCTCAGAAGTCTGCATTGGCTCCCTCTGGCCTTGAGGCCAAGCTAGAGAGAGGCATTCAAGGCCTCTCCCCATCTGACCCTCCACAAGCCTCTCCCCATCTGACCCTCCACTGACTCAGACTTTCCAGCCAAACTGCCCTGAGCTCTGTGCTGTGGGCTTCCCCCTTCAGCCTCCATCTCCAGTCTCCACATCCATGCTCGGGCCTTGTGTGCCGTCCCTCCTCACCTCCTGCCCTTAGACTCTTGTTTCCTTCAAAACTTGCTAGTGCCCCTGCCCCCAATGACCTTGGCCATGTAGGTAATGTTTAACTTGGCCTGCATTCGGAGCGTGTGTGCTCCTTCCTGATAGAACTTTCATCTTTGCCTTTGTCCAGCCTAGATCCAGAGCATCATTTCTGGGGTATCAGAAGGTAATCCTAGCAGGAAGGTCCAAGTGCCAGGCCAGGGGCAGAGCCCCGAGCCTGGGTTAGGGCCCAAGGCTTCCTGCCTCCTCCTCCTCCTCCTTTCTACCCCATTCACATTCTCCCAGCCTGTACCTTCTGACACACATCAGGATCCCCATCCTCCTCCTTCCTCACTATTTGAAGGCCTTCCCTTGCTGCATTCTCCTGGTGGAGACACAGAGGCCACAGACACACTCCCAGAGACTTTTTGTGTCCAGTTACAGCAGGAGCAGAGCCTGCATGCTGTGCCCACCTGCCATCAGCGGAGAGACAATGCAAGGTGATGAAAAACCTTTCATATTGCTGCAGGGGAGACCCTTGACCCTCTCTGACTCTTGGGTGCTGTTCTCACAGAACTCTAGGAGTCCCAGGCTGCTTCTCTGCCTTAGAGCCACAGTTTCTCCCAGAAACCTCATAAATAGTCATTTCCCACCAGAAGCTCCAATGGCCTCTTGCGTCTCCAGCATTCTTGGAATCTGCTGTTGCCGCCTCCAGAACTAAACTGTCAGCTCTTTGAGGGCAACAGCTGTGTTCTGCCCTCTCGCCCTTCCCACAGGGGCAGGCCCAGAGCCAGCCACACAGCTGGTCACTGGCTTTCCATCACTAGGTTGGAGCCAGGAGTCAATAAATGTTTATTTCCTGGCTGGTTTCTGTACTATTTGGTATCAACGTCATATGGGGAATCTCAGAGCTGGACAGCTCGATGGTCTAGTCTGATTCATCCCTCAGAGCCTTCCCCACTATACAATGTCCTCACCAAGAGGTCCTCAGCCTCTCTGGAAGACCTCCAGCTGGGGAAATTCACTGCCTCTGGGGCCAGCCTATTCAACTTGGGCATGGCCCTAATTGCTAGAAAGATCTTCCTTGTGTCAAGCCTAAATTTGTGTATTTACAGCTCCCATCCACCCCACTGCTCCTGGTTCTGCCTTTTGGGACCAAGCAAAATAAGCCTGATTCTACACCCATAGGAACAGCCCTTCAGATCCTGGATGCTGGCTCTCATGTTCTCCCTGGGCCTTTTCTTTTCCAGGACAATCATGGCCCAGTGCCTTCAGCTGCTCTGAGTGACCTATGTCAGAGGGTCTTTCACAGGTGTCCTCCCATCGACGGGCTCTCTAGACTGCCTTCCATCTGCCCATCTCATTCCCCCTACCCCCATGCCCCACGGGGAGCACAGGCCACTCACCTGGCCTCAGGCTGACCTCCATGGTTCTCAGCCTCCACCATATCCAGGCTCTGGTGGACAACAACAGTTGTCTCCATGAAAGGCTCTGAGCGGGGACCCCTTCCTTCTCCAGCTTTGAGCTCGGAAGGGGGCAGGCTCAGGGCCGACAGGACGCCCTGGTCCTCCCCAGGACCAAAGACCTTCATCTGGATGTGGTGATAGTCAGCGGGGCCGGGGCTCTGTGTTGAGGCCTCTTCTTCCAATCTAGAGTAAGGAGGTTGGGACCTGGAGGAGAGAGGAGGGAAGGCTGATCCAAGAAGCAGGGACCGCAATGGGAAGAAGAGGGGACCTGTCCATTACATCATCTAGTCCCCAAAGAAGCCCTGGGACGTAGGCAGGGGTTATGACTGCTTTACAACCAAGGCCCAGAGGATGATTTCACTCTTTTGTTTGTATGTCAAGCACCTAACCATCCCTGGCACACAGCTGGAACTTAATAAATGCTTGTCAATTAACTGATTAAAGTCATTGGAATTCACACAGCTTGTAAGGATGGGAGCAGAGTCTGGAACCCAGATTTTATGACTTCCGATCTAGTGTTTTGGGGTTTTCCCCCACTATTACACTGACTCTTATGGAGAGAGGAGGCCCCACAGGGGCGATCCTCTGTTGGTGAGGGGGTGTCTTGGGATTCTGCTCCAGGTCTACTGTTCTCTGTCTCCTGTGCCGAGAGCCCTGATCCCACCCACCCATCCCACTGAGAGGGGTCTCCGATCTTTTGACTATCCTAACACTTCTTTTCTCAAGCAATCTATGAATCTTTCTGAGTGTTTGTCTGTGTTTTGGGGTCTCTATGTGGCTTTTCTAATGAGTGGTTGCCCTTGGGGAGGGGAGGGACTCCCTTGGGACAAATGGTGGGGTGTCCTGCCTGTCTGGCCTCCCGGCTGTCCCTCAAGCAAGACACCCCATCTCCTGTCTCCAGGCATTTCCCCTGGCTCTCCTCCATGCCAGGAATTCTCCCCTTCCTGGGTGAAGCCTCCTGTAAATCCCAGCTAAAATCCCACCTAGTCCAGAAACCCCCCCACCCCCTAATACCTCTGTCTTCTGTCTCTTGATCACATCTATAACTTGTTTGTCTGCTGACTCCCCCCCTAGACTGGGAGCTCCCTGAGGGTAGGGACCATCTTGTGCCCTTTTTTTGTATCTCCAGAGCTTAACCCAGGGCTTAGCATACAGAAGGAGCTTAATAAATGGTTGTGGACTTGTTGACTGTTTCAGGAAGGGTTGAAAATACCCTTTCATGGTACAGTAGAAAGAAAAATAGCCTGGAGTCAGCAGATCTGGGTTCAAATTCTGACTTTGCCGCTCACTACCTGTGTCCTTGGGCAAATAAACCACTCCTTATCTCCTGGTGTCCTCCTCTTGAAAATGAGTCATTTGGCTCTGATGGCCTCTAGGGTCCCTTCTGTATCTGATCTTAGGATTCAAACACATCCTACTTTCTTTTTTGGTCTTTGTAGTGAGATATTTCTGATTCAGCTCTTGCCAAGAGTTTCTCCCCTTGACCTTGACTTGGGGGCAGGGCTGAGCACAGCTCAGGACTCATTAAAAACAGATTGGGAGCTGTTGAGAGGGAGGCCCTGGTCCTGGCACCTACCCCTTCTTTTCAGGAATGCCATGCTCGGCGGTGCCCAGAGCCTTTGGGGACAGGAAGCTCTCAAAATCCGTGTCAGCAGGGATGAAGGCGATCTGTGGAACAAAGAGGGAGCTCTGAAGCTGGATGGGCAGATGGAACAGCGGCTCTGCCCCATGACCCTTCCGGCTTCCCCCTCCCCCAGCCCAGAGCCTTATAGGGCCCCGAGGGGAGGGGCAGGAGGTCTCTGTGCGAGCTGAAGGAGGCACGTTGGAGGGCCCTCCACCTTGGCAAGGCCTCCCCACCCCAGCCTCAGCCCCCTCCTCTGCACTGTGAAGATCACAAGCTGTCCTGCCTAGTGCCTGGAAACCTGGGCAGAAAAGGTGTGTAACCCCTCCAAAGCTGCTGCAGGTGTGAATGACTATTATGGGAGCCACCAAAGCTTCTGGGCAAACTGAGGACCAGCCAAGACCACAGGGCTCCAGACTCTGGACTCTGTGTGTGTGTGGGTGGGGGGTGTATGTGATGTGGTGTGTGTGAGTGTGGGGGAGGTGTGGGGGGTGAGTGTGTGTGTATGTGCTTGATGGGTAGGCAAGGCTCCTCAGCTGTTAAATGGGACACAAAGGAGCTCATGGTGACTCCACAATTGTGGGGTTTCCCTGAGGAAACTCCAAAGAGTGTGTAATTCTCACGATTCACACAGTGGAATCTTCCACCAGGAGCCTTTGCACTGGCAGTCCCTCATGCCTGGAATACACCCCATCCTCATCTCAGCCTCCCTCATCCCTCACTCCCTCTTTCTCCCCTCCCTCCTCATCCTCACACCCCACCCTTCTCCCCACCCCTACATTCCCTCCTGATCTCCCACTCCCATCTCATCTCCTCTCTTTATAGTCCCTAGTCTGCTTCAAATGGCCGACCAAGTGCTACCTCTTACAAGGGGTATGATCCTAGTCTTAGTGAACTGCAGACTGAATCCTTGTTCCAGTATGACTGGGCCAAACAAGAAGCTACCCTGAGCTCAGCTGAGCCAGGAGTGCCCAGGAGTAGTGAAGGGCCCATGCCTCTATTCCCTGTGTCGGCCAGGCTGCCTCTTGGCAGCATGTTCAGGTCTGGCCTCAGAGTTCAGGAAAGCTGTGAATCAGTCAGAGTGTCCAGGGGAGGGTGGCCAGGATGGGGAAGGGCCTTGAGTCCATATTACATGAGGAGTGGCTGGAGGAGCTGGAGAAGACTCAGGGGGCCATGGCCGACCTTATCCTGTGGACCAGGCTTTAGCTTTGTTCTATTTGGCCCCAAATTCAAAACCAGGAGCAATCAGGGAAAAGTGACAGAAAAGGAGGTTTGAGATAGACAGCAGGAGGAATAGAATGGGCTGCCTGGGAAGGTGGTGAGTTCCCCATCCTGGGTGGTATGAGTGACTGGATGGGGATTTATTGGGGATGTTCTAGAGGGGGTGGATTCTGTTCAGGTGTGGGCAGGTGGTCCCTGGGATCTCTTTTGATCCCTCAACACTGTGAGGTGTAGGAAAAGGAAATATTATTAGGTCAGTTCTACAGTGGAAAACACTGGAGTTCAGAAAGGCTGCTGGTAGGTGGGAACACAAGGTTGGAGCCCAGATCTCCTGACTAAAGGCCTCAGGCCCATCAGAGAGCACAGAGATACCATCATTGACTGACAGTGCTCCCTCGTCCCTCCCCTGAAGCCCCCCTTCCCAGGCTCAGAGGCCAGCAAAGGCCATCACAGCTGCCCAGGCTGGGGAAGCTGTGGCTTCACCATGGATCTCCTTTCCTCCCAGTGTGTGACCCCTGGTCTTGGCTTCCTGAGACAGCAGTGAGTTGACTGTAAATAACCAGGCAAGTAACTCCAAACCGGCCAGGACTGACCCTCCACACACTGGTTTTCCAGATTTGGTGGTAGAGCCATGGGCATGGGAGGGGGAAGGCAAGGGCTGGTGAGCAGAGGGACTTGGTGTCTGCTTCTAGGGGTTCCTGATTGGAGTCTGAGGGTCTAGAGGGAGCAGCACAGAGCACCAGACTGGAGGGGATGACAGAATCAGTCAGCCAGTGATGGAAGGGGCTTAGCATAAGGAGCACAAAGTTCTAGAAGACAGCACAGAGAAGATCAGAGCTGGCAGGGAGCTCAGAGCTGAGAGGGGCCTGAGAACAGGGAATGTCAGCCTGGAAGGGACCCATCCCTTGGTCCAGGTTCCAAATCTTTTTCTGGGTATCAGATTCCTTGGTCAGACAGTCTGGTGAAGACCGCTTCTCAGAGTCATGCTGGTGGCCCACCTCCATAATTGAAGGGCCCATTAAATTTGTTAGAAGTTAGTGAACTTTCCCCCACAGAGTACCCAGACCCCTCGTCAGCTCTCCATGGACATGTGGGTCTTTGGATCCCGGGACAAGAGGTTCTCCAGGCCCATTTTATAAATGAGGAAACAGGCTCAGAAAGAAGAGACTGGCACAGTCTCTGGTTCGTGCAGATAGATGGAGCCCCTAGAGGAGCCATTACCTGGCTTAGACCTTTCTTTGATCATTCTGCCCCTGCTTTCAGGCCGCTGCCTAGCATGTTGTATGGACAGAATAAACACTGGTTGACTGACTGCATGCATACACAAAGGCAGGATACACACATACATCCAGAATTAACCTCTACAAAAGAAACAGAAAGACATAGCTACACACACAGAGACCCTATGGAAAGGCATGCATCCATGGGCATAGACACACACGGCCTCTACCATGACAGCATACACTGCATATGTGCGCATGCAAACACGTTTCCTCACAGAGCCCTGTCTCCTGCCTACCTTGGGGTAACACTGGCACATGCTCCAGACGACCCCTGCGATCAGTGCGATCCCCCCGATGACACAGAAGGTGATATACACCTGAGGCCGGTCCGCCGTCATGATGAACATGCCCACGGCCAACAGGAACAAGCCCAAAATGATGAACCCATAGCGGAAAGTCTTATCTTCAGCCATGGCCCTGTTGACCTCCCAGCTCCAGCTCACCCTGGGGGAAGAGAAAACTCTTCCTTGTGGGGGACACACTGTCAGCACCCAGAGGTGTGTGTGGGGTGATCGTTCAGATCCCCCCACCCCCAGCCCATGGGAAGTCACAAAGCAGGGCTCTGGGCAGGGCCCATCGTGTAGCTGGCTGAGGTCTGTGCTGACTGGTTTCTAATGGGCCTGGAAGACCAGCTGCCTACGGCCCGGCCCCAAAGTTGCACGCTTCATTGGAGATGTCCAGCTGCCCTACCTCACACCTCACTCTCACCTTCCCTCTGGGGCTGAGCCGGCTGTGTAGGTGTGGGACACCCAGGTGGGAGGGAGTAGCCAGGGAGGGACAGAGGGAAGGGGCAGGCTTACGGGTGACATGCCAAAACCCTGACATCATTCCAGCTGCCCAAATGCCTGTCCCGAAGTCAGGGGCTGAGCTTCGGAGGCTCCCATCTCCCTTTAGTGTGACCCTCCTCCTGTTTCCTTAGGAACTCTTGGCCAGTGACCTTGACTCTCCTCTCTTTGCCCTCATCCCCCATGGCCAAATCTCTCTACTACCCGAAACACAGCCTCTCCTCTCACCCTGATCCAGCTCAGACCCTCATCCCTCTCCCCTGGACCACGGAGAAAGCCTCTTCATCAGACAGACAGCTAGTCATCCATCCCTGTCCTCATTCATCCAATGTTAAGCTGCCTGATTCCTCCTCCTAAGGCAGACAGAAGTCTGACTTTCTCCCTCCTCACCTCAAACATTTTCCATGGCTCCCTATCAGGCAGCATAGAAGCTCTTCAGTCTGGCCACATACCCTTCCTAGCCTGGCTCCAGCCATCTCTAGGTCTAGGGCACGCCCTCATCCTTTGGCCCCCAGAACACTGGCTGTCCTGCCTCTTGTCTCTGGGGCTCTCCTTGTCTCCCCAGCTCCATCTCTTAGGACCCTGAGTCTCCTTCCAGGTTTGGCTCCTAGGCCATCCCTTACAGATGCCTGTTTGCTCCTCACCCAGAGGGCTCCCTCCAGCCCTTCAAATCAAACGTTGATAATTACCTGCTCTCCTCAATGGAACTTCCTTAACGGAAGTCACTACTTTTCACTTTGCTTCTATCTGCAACATCAAGAGGGAGCCTGGTGTAGTAGAGAGAGACGTGGCCTCAGAGCAGGGAGATCCAGGTTCAAGACCTGCCTTTGACTCTTGCTGGCCAGGTGGCCCTGGGTAAGTCATTTAACCTAAGACTCCCAGAGACTAAGAGCTGCTGAAAAGGTCTTGAGCCGTGTGGACAGAGAGTTTCCAGCACCAGTGAAGTCACAAATCTGGTCCCTAGGAACTGGCCTGTGTGGCTGCTGTTTCATCATTACAGTTGTGTCTGGCTATCTGTGACCCCACTGGGGGCTTTCTTGGCAAAGATACTGGATTGGTTTGCCAAGTGACTTGCCCAGGGTCACCTGGTTAATAAGTGTCTGAGGCTGGATCTGATCTCAGAAATATCGGTCTTCCTGACTCTGGGTCCGGCACTTTCTAAGTATTTCCTTTGATCCTCACATTTTACAGTTAGGGAAACTGAGGGGGCAGAGGTACGGCGGGCATAGCAGTCAACACCCAGATGTGGGTGTGGGTTTTGCTGAGGGTCTCCACAGCTAGCAAGAGTCTGAAGTCAGATGTGGAGGGAGGCCTTCCTGCCTCAGCCTGTGGGCGCCCACTCCCCCGTTGAAGTGGGAGCTCCCTGAGGGCTGGGCTCACAGCCTTGTCGGCTCTGCACCTGCCCCAGCAGCTCCTAACAGATGCTTAATAAGCCTTTTGTTGAATTTAACTGGAATAGAAACTGGAAAAGCCAATGAAAGGACTCAGGCACGAGGAGCAGCCCCCCCCCCCAGGTTCATTCTTCACTTATCCTGTATCCCACCCCCCACCACGCAGAGTATCCAGGCCACCAAAGCTCCCTTTGTCTCTGTCTCCCTCCCTCCCCATCTCTGGGACTGGGAAAGATAAACTTGACATCCTGAGTCAGCCAGGCCAAAACCCCTCCCCACGCCCCAAGCAGGCTCAGTGAGAGGCCTGGAGCAGAGTGGAAACTGCTCTGGATTTGGGCTCTGAATACATAGGTTCAGATCCTGGTTCTGCCTCCTGGTGCCTCCGAGATCCTTGACAAACCCCCCACACCCTCCGGTAAAATCTGTCTATGAGTGGTGGGGGGATTAGAATCAGAGGTCAGTTAGCAAATGTCTAATCCAACCACTTTAGAGACAAGGCCCAGAGGGCTGACAGAGGGGTAGATGTCCTGGGTTCAAATTCCTCTTCTGAAACATCTTATCCCTCTGACCTGGGACAAGTCACTCCCAATCTCTGGGCCTGTGCTGGGGGTCTCTGAGGCTCCTTCCAGCCCTGGACCTCTGACTGCAGGCACACACTTGCTCAGGGCTTCTGGACATCAGATCCCTTGGATCCTCCCCTCTTGGAGGAGGGTCCTGCCTGGCCCCTGTCCAGCCCCCTCAGGGCCCAGCCACTGTGCAGATCCCCTCCCCTGTTCTCTCCCCAGCCCTGCCCTGGGCAGTGATGGGTATGTGAAATGATTTCACACTTACTGGTGTGTGTGTATGGGGGGGGGGGGGCGGGGTGTATCTGCACAGGTCACACACACACACACACACACACACACACACACACACACACACACACGCTGTTGTCCGGTCTACACTATTGCATACCACAGAATTCTAGTGAGGAAGGGGGGGAGGGAGGGATGTGGGACAGAGCGAGCAGTTCACCCCAGTCATCCCCTACTCTTAAGCGGTTAGCTATTAGAGCCGGGGTCTCAGCAGCTCCCTCTGGTGCCTGTCACCTCTAGCTGCCTTGGGAGCCAGGTAGAGCCCTGGGCGTCACCCCAATTTTCAGAGGACAAAACCAAAGCCCCCCACCCTGGCCCAGCAAACGGGCAGGATTCACACCCAGGGCTCCTGCTTCCAGGTCCCCACTTTTTCACTTTCACCACAGTTCTGGATGGGCCTGGAGAGACCCCGGAAGTCAGCTAGTCCAACCCCTTTGTGTAACAATTGGGAAAGCTGAGGCCTGCAGAGGAGAGCTGACCTAACCACGGTCACTCAGGGTCAGGACTTGAATTCAGCACTCCAAATCCAGACTGTTCTGAGACCTCAGGCAGCGCCTCTAGCACTTAATCCAATAAGTATTTATGGAGTGTCTGCTGGATGCTGTGCTCACAGTTTAGGGGGATTGCCGCTGCTTGTCCTTCATTCTTGAAGAGGACCAGGGCATCAGGGAGGTGATGCTGTGACATGCAAGTGAATTGGATTTAAGTGAGGTAGGGCTGGGCAAGGTCACCAACCTCACTTTCTCCTCCAGAGCCAGAAATGTATCAGGATGACTGGGGATGGCCCAGGATGCAGTGGGGGATCCTGGCCTTTTCATAAAAAGTTTCAGTTTAACTGAGGCAGCCCCCTTTCAGTGATTAAGGCTTCTTAGGGGGATTGAGAGAGCCAAAAACCTCTAAAACACAGTTCCTGTCCTCAGGGGGCTTACAGTCTAGCAGGAAGAAAGGCTATAAAAGGGGGCCAAAAACAGGACAGAGCATCTCGGCTCTGGCATCAGAGGACCTGGGTTCAAATCCCACTCTGTCATTCCCTGTCTGACCCTGGGAAACAAACTTAATCTCTCTGGGCCTCAGTTTCCTGATCTGTAAAATGGGGAGAGATTGAACTAAAAGACCCTGAAGTCCATTCCAGCCCTAGATCTAGGATATTGTGGGGCCTTAGGTCACTCTACAGTCCCACAACAAGTAAAGGGCCAGGGGTACAGAGAAATAGAGATCAAGGTCTAGAGTCAGAGACCCGGAGTCCAAGTTCTACTTCTGACCCTTACTGGGTAACCCCGGGCAAGTCACAGAACATCCCTGGGTCTCAGGCCTCGTAGCCACTTACCCAAAGGTAAGCTCCCCATAGGCAGGGGTGGTCTGGCAGGACAGGTGAGCCCTGCATTTGGAGCCAGAGAGACTGGTCCTGGGAGCCCAGTCCTGGGAGCCCAGCTGAGCTGCTGCCACTCACTGAGCATGTTCACCTGGCAGCCTCACAGAGTCCTCACCCCCCAGTCTGGGCACAACAGCAATAATAACTAAAATGTGGGCAGCGCATTGAAGTCACACATACTTTACACATATTATCTCATCTGATGTCACTTTAAATGGAAGGGCTTGGACTAGGTCAGTGACAAATGGAAACAGGTCCCTTTGAGACACATGTCAATCTACAAAACCACGGTTTCGCATGGTCCATGTTGTATTTTTGTTTATTTTGTTAAAAAATTCCCAATCGCCTTTGGATCTGTTTCTGATCACTTGAGGTTTGTGGGCTGCTAGGTTGTCTGCTCTGGGCTGGATGACCTCAGATCTCCCTTCTTGCAAATCTCACAAGTCTATAATCCAGCCCAGTCCAATCAACATTTATGAAGTGCCTACTATGTGGCAGGAATTGTGCTAAGTGCCGGGTATACAATTAATAAAAAGGAAGATAGTCCCTGCCCTCAAGGAGCTCACACTCTAATGGGAGATGGAGACAATACATAATACTCTCTTGTCATGAGATAATATTTGTAAAGCACGGAGCACACTGACTAGCAGGTGCTTAATAAATGTTGGTTTGCTTTGGAACCACAGTGGAGTGGGGAAGAGAGACCTAAGCCTTCAGGGATAGCCTGACAGCCCTGAGGGGAGATGTAGCTATCTCTGATGCAGAAGAGTGAAGCCAGAGACATGCTTACTTTACTCTAAATGTATCCTTTTCATCCTTTTTAGTGGTGCAATAATCCTCTATTACATTCACATTCCATAATTCACTTAGCCACCCCTTAACTGATGGGCACTCTCTTGGTTTCTAGTTCTTTGCTTCAACAAAAGTACTGCCATAAATATTTTCATTCATATGGTCCTTTCTGTCTTGAAAGACAAAAAAAAACCAAACCCAATCTCTTTGACCCAGTGTTAACATCACTGGATCAAAGAGAACATGCACAATCCAGTCCAAATTTCTTTCCAGAATGTTTGGACATCTTTATAGCTCCATTAAGAGTACGTCAGTGTGTCTGCCCAATAGCCCCTCCAACAACTGCCATTTTCCCTTTTTTCGTCATTTTTGTCATCTCACAAACCTCAACTGTATTTATTTGTATTTCTCTCATTGTTAAAGATTTGGAGCATTTGTTCATATAGTTAATTAGCTTAATTTTCTTCTTTTGAGAGAATATGCCTATTAATAATCTTTGATCACTTATCTACTGAGGAAAAACATTCTTATATGTGCATTTTAATATTTTGAATTTATTTGTGCAAAACTTCATGTAATCAGAACTGCCCATTTGATCTCCTGTGATGCTCTCTCTCCTTCAGTCAAGAACTTTTTACCTCTCATAGAAGATAAAAGTAGTTCTTTTTGTTTGTTTATGATATGCCCTTTTAGATAGAGGTCATCATCCATTTGCAACTTATTTCAGTTTGTGGTGTGAGCTAATCTTCATTTCTGCCAGATGAATTTCCAGTTTTCCCAGAAGTTTTTGTCTTAGAGAGAATCCTTACTCCAGTAGTCAGAGTCCTTTGGTTTCAATCTTGTTCATTCAATCTGTTTCATCAATCAACTTTTATATTTTTTGATCATCACAGCTTTGTAGTTGAGTTTGAGATCCAGATGCTCACTTTCTTTTTATTCTTTCCCTACAGATCCTTGACCTTTCATTCCTCCAGACAGATGAACTCCTTCATTTTTGTGTTCATTTTTCCTATCGAGTAGCCCTTTGGATTCTGATTGGCATGTCCTGATTCACTGCTCCTAGCTTTATAGAAGTGACCCTTTGGAATCTGGTTGGCATGTCCCCACTCACAGTCCACCTCTTGGAGGATGAAGACGGGAACACATACATAGACTGGTTTGCATGCTCTGGGCAGACACTGTCATGATCCGAGTCCCCATCTGCAAAATAGTCTGTTCTTGTGCAAGGGCTCCTATCTCTTTCCCAGCCAACTTGCCTACTCTCTCCTACAGTCTAGGTGGTCTCCACTACTCCGAAGATATTGTTTTGATTTCTATTTTGTTTCATCCTTGTCCAAACACTCTCTATCCTGTTCCTCCCCTCATGTTCTTGGATATCTTCCCATGAATACAAACTCTTAATAAACAATGTTTCTCAGCCCTACTTTTATTTATTTATCCACTTGAATAAGTTGTAGTCTTACAGAGTCAAATTCCAGGCATTCACCCCATCCCACCAAGACCCTGGGACCGTTGTTGATGTTTAGTTTGCTTCTTTGTCTTAATATCATCAGCTGGTCCAATTTCTTGCTCGTCCCAAGGCTGAACTGAATTGTGGGTTCTCTTTCTTTCCAGACACTGTCTCCTAGGAGTTAGCAGTCCTCTCTTTTGCTTATCTTCCTTGCCTGTTGGACACACTGCTTAGCCTATCTGTAGGCAGGGGACAGCTTCTACCATCTCTCTCCTTTCTCAGTTTCACAGAATCTTTAGGTTGCAAGAGATCTGAGGGGCATTGACTCCAACCTGAATCTGAGCAAGAACCTCCTCAGTAACATTCCTGACAAGTGGTCATCCAGCTCACTACCTCCCAGGGCAGCCCATTCCACTTTGGGATGGCTCAAATTAGGAGGAAGTTTTTCCTGATATCAAAACTCTGTCTCTTCCTCCCATTCTTCCTGGTTCTGCTTCCTGGGGTCAAGCAGAACAAGTTGGAGCCCTCTTCTTGTCCCCTCTGAACCTCTTCTCTTCAGGCTAAAGGTCCCTGTTTCTTTCAACAATTCCTTGTTAGAACGCCCAGGGCTCCAGATAAATCTAGTCTCACAGAATCATAGACTGAGAGTCCAGTAATATCATTCATGTTGTTTAAAAATATTGACACATATATACTTATGTGTGTATGTACCACACACGTGCCTTTCCCTTAGGAGGTTGTCAGCTCCTTGAGGCAGAGACTCTTTGCAATTTGCTTTTGGCTCCCCAGTGCCTAGCACAATGCCTGGCATATAGAAGGTGCTTAATAAGTGCTTATTGACTGATTAATGAAGTTGGAAGGTACCTAAGAGATCACTTTGCCTCCTCATTTATGGCTGAGAAAAATAAAGCTCAGAAGAGTGACTTATTCAAGGTCGAACAAGGAGTGAGCTGTCCAGCACAGAGCCTGACATGCAGCAGGCATATGACGAGTATTTGCTGATTGATTAAACATCCATTGATGTCTTGGGTCGTGCTTCTCTATGTCAGAGAGGCTGATGCCGCAGTGAGAACCTCTCTGGGCTCCCTGCTGTACTGCCCTCTTCCCCTCCCCAACACTCCTCTGTCCCCTTCACTTTCTCCCAGGGGCCCCTCAGCACCATCTGTGGGAAGCTGGAACTGAGGAATGAAACTTAAGCTGAGTGAGAAAGACCCCACCAGGGGGCAGCAGGGAGACAGCAATGTGGTCTGCCTTGGGAAAGGCAGAGACTGTAGCTTGGCCAGACCCTCACGCTCTGTCTTTGTCTCTATCTCTCTCTGTCTCTCTGTGTCTGTCTCTGTCACACCCACACCCACACCCACACCCACACCCACACCCCCCACACACACACAGACACACACACCCCTGAGCAGGTGAAGAGACCTGTCCATTAGAGTCCTTTTACATACCAGACCCTCTCTCCCTCTCCAGAAAACACTGCGCCTCAGCTCGAGCTCAGCCAGTCCCCTCATGTGCCCAGCACAGCCTGTCTCATCTCCCACCTCAGAGCCTTTGATGGAACTTTCCTGTTCCCCTTCCCATCCCTAAGTCCTCCCCATCCTTCATGGCCCAGCATAGGCACCACTTCCTCCAGGAAGCCCTCCCTGATGACCCCAGAAATATCTCTCCTCTGAGCGCTCACACCTTTCATATTGGCCAACAAATCCTATCCTGCCTTAGGTACTTATTTTATTTCTTTCTCTTATATTGGCTGGCATTTACCACCAGTGTAGCCTTGTATAAACCAAGTCACCTCTTGGTTATTTGTAAGATGAGGGCCTCTGAGGTACTTTCCTTCCTCACACTCTCATCCAACCCTAACCCCAAGTACCTCCCTTCTGTGCCCCATTCTTGCTGATCTTGAAGAGGCAGCTGACGACTTAGGAGACAAGAGATAAATATAGGATGCTGGTAAGAATGCTGGGCTTCGATCAGAGTTGCCACTTGCTAGCTCTATGACCTTGGTCACTTTCTTCCTATGGGATTCTGATTCCCCTTCTGTAAAATGAAGGGGCAATTATCTCTAAGGTCTTTTCCTTCATTATCTCTAAGGTCTTTTCCATGTTTGATATTCTATGTTTTAAAGGGTTGGGGTGAGGATGTAGGTTGGGAAAGATGGCCACCGCTAGAGCTGCCAACAAGGCTGTCCTTAGAATGTCCTGATCAGGAGTAGTTCAGGTTATCCAAAGTTAGAATGAGCTGCCTTGGGGGGCAGCAGAAGTCTGGAGACAAGGGCTGGGGACCACTCGTCAGGTGTCTTGTAATGGGCTTTCCTTATGAGGTAGAGGTTGATGGAATCCCAACCTCCCAGCCCATTGTTGATGGTCTCCATCCATCATCTATCACACATCCAAGGGCAGAATTAATGACTGTGAATGTGGGGTCTTTACATCTTCTACATCAGCCCACAGGCCTGGAGTAGCTGTACTGATTTGGAGTTGGAAGGAACCTTGGAGGCCAGTTAGTCAACCTTTTCATTTTGTAGATGATGAAACAGCCCTGAGAGGCTTAGGTTAGAGTCACTGGCTCTAAGTCATATGGGTAATCAGTAACTCAACCAGGACTTGAACCCAGATTTCCTGACTCTAAAATCATTACCCTTTCTCACCTGTCACACCATCTCTTAAAGGTCAGCTCTACCACCCCGTGCTTCCATTCCAGTCTGAGGGCTTGACTTCTCTGTGATTCCACAGTAAGTGATACCTGAAGAACTAGATTAAAAACTGGGGTAGCCAGTGGGAACCGAAATGGAAATTCCCCAACTTAACATACCTGTTGGGGGAGCAACAGCTCCTCCTGGATCACCACCAAACCCAGACCTTAGCTCACCATATCACCTTGGCCATTGCTTCCCCTCCCTAGCATCTGGCACAATCCTTGGCACAGAGAAAGAAGACACATAATAATTGCTGGTTGCTGCCTCATCCATAAAATAAGGGGGGTGGATTTTAAAGATCTCTTTATGCTCTAACAGTTTGTGAGGCTATAAACCTCTTGTGACGGGGAGCTCTGCTACCTACAATTACTGGACAGCTCTAATAGTCCGGCTGGGCTGAAGTCGGCCTCCTGGTCAAAGCCCCTCCATGCCTGCAGGCGTCAAGAGGAACAGCTCCCTCCTTCTCCAACTGAGGTGAGTGAACATGGCTTAGTCCAGCTGCTCCTTCTCCTTTGTTCGCTCTGTGACCATGGGGAAGTCATCTGGGCCTGTTTCCTCACCTATAAAATGTGAGGGATGGGGTTGAGCTGAGTGACCTCTCAGCTCCTTTTTGGGCTAAAATCCAGGTTCTATCATAACCTCTTGACTGTTTGGAGGGTTGGTTGTGTTGTAAAGCTGGGAATTCCCCTCAGCCCAGCGCTAGGTGGTGCCACCTTTTCCCCCATCCTCTGGGGCTTCAGAGGCCCTCACAGCCAGCTGCCTTCACTCTGCCTGGGATGGGAGCGAGTGGGACCTAAGTGGGCTCTTTCCCACACCTGCAACTCATTAACCCGCCTTCCCTGAGGGAAATACTTCACGTTTCCCACCTGGAAGGACCCAGAAACACTTAGCCTGACACTTTTACAATTAACCCTTTGGGAATGGAAAGGGGACCAAGATCAGAGACAGAATCACAGTGTGAGAAGACAAAATGTCAGAACTCTGACAGGGTCTGGGAGCAAATGTAAAACATCAGAGAGTGCCGGGCTCAGAATCGGGAAGACTCGTCTTCATGTGTTCAAATCCAGCCTCAGACACTTATGAGCTGTGTGACCCTGGGCAAGTCAAGTAATCCTGCTTGCCTCGGTTTCCTCACCTGTAAAACGATCTGCAGAGGGAAATGACAAAACCAGCTGACTATCTTTGCCAAGAAAACCCCAAACAGGGCCATGAAGAGTTGGCCACCACTGAAATGACTGAACAAACAAGGTGTCACAGCTGGAATGGCTATTAGAACATGGGATGTCAGAAGTAGGAGGTGACTTAGAACACTGAATGTTAGAGCCTTTGACATAATTCAGTGAAATAGCTTCCTTTCATGAGGCCTGAGTTAGGGAAGTGACCACAAAATGAGTTAGTGGGAAAAGTAAGGTTAGGTTCCAGGTTCCCAGATTCATGGTTCGAGGTTCTTTCCCCACTGCCACATGAAGACTGGTATTGTTACCTGGGAACTGGCACATCTCAGTGGGGTGGTGGGTCATGCATCTTCACCAGCATGAGGAAGCAGTGGTTCTTACCTCCATTCAGTTTAAGAAGTGTTTATTATGCAACTATTATCTGCTCAGGGCTGGGGATACACAGGGATCAAAACAGTCCTTATTCTCAGCAAAAATTGCTGTTATAAGGACCAAGGGACCCACCAGAAAAAGGGGAAAAAACTGATAGACAGAGCACAAGATTCAAAGGAACTAGTGGAATTCAAACTCACTAGTGGAATGCTCTTCAGTAAAGCACATACTTTCTAGGCCCCTCCCAGCTGTGACATCCCCTGTTCTAAGATCTCTCCTAACTCTGACATTCCCTGTTCTAGGCTCTCTCCCAGCTCTGACATTCCCTGTTCTAAGGGCCCTCCTGGCTCTGACATCCCCTGTTGTAAAGGCCCTCCCAGCTTCTACATTCTTTGTTCTCACCCACAAAATGAGGAGTTAAAGTCCCACCCGGCTTTCCCATACTGATTCTCCTTAAACTGTTAGCTCCATAATGGAGAGAACTATGTCCTTCTTCACCCTTTGTAGCCCAGGCCTTGGAGAAAGGAGTTATTCAGATAAAATCTGATAGTTTGCTGTGGGTTGACTTGTGGGTCAACCTCATTGTTCTGAATCCTTCCTGCACTCCCTCTGTGCCTTTCCCGGGGCCAAGGAGCCTGCTGTACTCAGGCTTTCCCTGGTGAAGGGTTGGTTAACTAGAGCTGTCCATTCATCAGTGACGATGCCCGGCCCCACCTCTTCTCCCTAGCTAGCTCAGCCTCCATCCACACTAAGGTTCTAGTACCTGAGTACCTAGCCCCTCATGGCTAGTCTGACTTTTACAACAGCCTAGCAGATGCGGAAGATAGAGATGCTCCTCCCCATTTTACAGATGAGTTTACTGAGTCTGAGAGAAGCCATCTGTCCGGGTCTTCTTCTTCTATCTGTTTTGTCTCCTGGGGGTTGGTGAGGGGACAGTAAGGAGACAGAGTAGGGAAGTGGGGTTGTAGAGACACTAACATCTACCCCCAGCCCCCAGGGGAGTCTCTTCTGTGGAAGGCCAAACAAGTACCCAGTGACCAATAACAACCCCTCTCATCTCTCCTGCATTCCAGTTTCCACAATTATTTTCTGAGTCATTATCTCATCTGATGCTCCTAATATCCACCAGAGATATATAGGACTGGGACTTAGGTTCCCATTTTTGAGATGAGGAGAACACGAGAGAGGTGAGAGCATTTGGCCAAGGGCACACACCGAGTCAGTGGCCTATTGAGGACCCAGTCCCCAGTCTTGCTTGAACTTAAGCCCAAGCGAGAGCTGCTCTTCACTCCCATTAACCTTGACTTAAGGTTGTCTCTGGAGAGCAACAGCAGCCAGTCTGGGCATCTGCTCCTCCATCTGGGTTCTTGGTCAGCCTCTGCCTGGCTGCCAGTGGCAATCGAGCAGCCAGAGAGACCTTGGCTCAGGCTGGACTGTCAGTCACAGGCCATGGGCATCGATGCTCTCATAGCTGGGTGGGGGGCTGACCCAGGCTGTGCCTTGGTTTCTCCACATCTCTGGACGAGGAGGAACAAGCAGGGCCCCATCCGATATGCTTCGGGTCAGTCCTACTGGTTTCACGCCAGTGGTCCTGCTGTACGGGGGAGGTCCATTCTCCTCTTCCTCTTCTGTGACAGGTGGGCTACAGGTCATGGCCATCTCATAGGTGGGGATTGAGGTAGATGACCAGCTACTAAGAATGGGAAGCAAAATGAGAGGGTGTTAGTGGAATGGGGAGGAAAGACAGGGATGGAGCTGGAGTCATAATAATGCTCTCATATTTCTGTAGCATTTTTGTAGTCAAGTAATATATGTATAAATTAAAAACTTAGTCTTTGAGAGAAAAATGACTTGTCCACCAGCACACAGGCTTTTTAGGGAAGAGTGTCACAAATATTGAGCCACAAGGGACATTAGATATCACAGATTCCAACGCCTTCATCTGACAGATGGGGAAACTGAGGCCCTGAGAGGCTAAGTGATTTGCCCATAGTGGAAAAGCTGATAATTATCCAAGGTAAGATTCACACTCAGGTCTTCCAAGTCTAGAGCTCTCTCAGCTCCGCTTCCAAGCTGTCCTAAGCATTTCTGTAGTAATCTAAGGCTAACACAGCTCTTTACACAGTGCCTGCATCCTTTCAGGAAAGGCTGTCAGGGAATGAGACCTTCCTCCCCTCCTACAGAAATCTGACTGAGCCCAGTGTCTGGCACGTGGTAAGCACCCACCCTCCTTTCTGTCTGGCTATATGTCTTTGGAGTCTCACCTTCTTCAGGAACTCCAGGAAAGTGAGGAGAAAGGAAGGGAGGAGTCTAGTCCTGGCTCTTCTACTCACCAGCTGGGAGACTTTAGGGAAGTCCCTTCCCTTCTGAGTCTCATCTTCTTCCCCTATACAGTACAAGGGATGAATGTGACCCTTTCCTGCTCTAGACTCCCCTTTCTGTCTCCTCCTGCTCTTCCCCAAGAAATACCAGAATTTTGCAATTTATTCAGTAAGAGAAGAGCTTCCCATTTACCCACATGAGTGTAAATGATCCCCTAATTATTTCTTAGAGGAGAGTTTCATCTCTGATCCCAGCTGGCAGGGACTGTGGCTCTTCCCCATCTGCTCTATGGTGACCATACAGGTCTGGGCACACAAGGGGTTGGGACAGGGCTTTTTGGTTCTTCACCATTGCCACAGATGTTTAGATCTGGAAAGGACCTAGACGGAGAGTAAGGTATTAACCCAAGAAGTTTGGATGGGGAGTTTACCAGCCTGGCTTCTGGTTCCTGTTCTATCACTGACACTCTGTATGAGCTTAGATAACTCGTGATCAGTCTTAGGGAACCAGTGGAGACTGTTAAGTAGGGGGTGACAGGGTCAGCCCTTCACTTTAGTAACACCTTTAATGCTGAGTGGAGGATGGATTGGAGGGGGGAGAGACTTGCGGGAGGCAGGCCCACCACCAGGATACTTCAATAGTCCAGGTGTGAGGAAATGGGGGTCTGCACCGGGGTGGGGGGTGTCTGCACCAGGGTGGGGGCAGGATCAGAGGAGAGAAGGGAGCACATAGGAGAGATGTTAGGAAGGGAGAATCAACAGGCCTTGGCAAGAGATTGGATATGGGGGACAGGGTGGGAGTGAGAGACAGGGAGGAATCCAGGATGATTCCTAGGTTTGGATGTGGAAGATGGTAATAGCTCCCTTTAAGTCCCAACTAAAGTCATTTCTTTTACTGAAAGCCTCCCCCAACCCTGTTTAATTCTAGCCCCTTCCCTCTGTGAATTATTTCCCATTTATCCTGTAGATAGCTTGTTCTGTATATATTTGTTTGCATATTGTCTCCCCCATTAGACTGTAAGCTCCTTGAGGGCAGGGACTGTCTTTTGCCTCTTTCTGTGTCCCTAGAACCTAGCACAGTGCCTGGCACATAGGTGTTTAATCAATGTTTATTGATTGATTGAAGTTAGGAAAGAGATAGTGAGTTCAGTTTGGGGCAGGCTGTTTTGATGCTTATGGGGCATTCAATTTGAAACATTCAATGGGCAATTTGTGACATAGAGCTGGAGATCAGGAGAGAGACCAGGCTAGATACATAGGTCTGAGAGTTGTCTTGATAGAAGTGGTCATTAAATCCATGGGAGCTGATGAGATGACTAAGAGAGAACATCCAGGGAGAAGAGAAGGTCCAGGGCAAAGCCTGGGGACACCCAGAATTAATAAGCATGGCCCAGTTGAAGAGCCAGCCAAGGACACTAAGAGGCAGTGGTCAGAGAGGTAGAGGGAGAACCAGGAGAAAGCCGTGCCACGAGGTCACAGAGGAGATGCAGGGGGAGAAGAGGGACAGCAGAGTGGGATGCTGCAGAGACCTCAGGAAGGATGAGGCCTGAGAAAAGGCCACAGAATTCGGCAGTGAAGGACTTGTGAATCTGGAGAGGGCAGCTTCAGCCAAATGATGAGACCTATGAACTTTTCAGAGGGTTTAGAAGAGGAAGTGGGAGCAATGGAGGGTGTTGGCAGCTTTCTCAAGAATGAATGAATAAGTATCTATTAACTACTTACCATGTACTAAGACTCAAATATGAAAACAGGATGGGAGTTTAGCTGAGGGGAGGAGAGAAGCAGGGAGATTGCTGGGATCTTGTGAGGGCCTTTTTTATGGACAGACAGACCTGTTTCTAGGAAGTAGGAAAGAAATCAATACATAGGGAGACTGGAGAGAAAGAGAAAGAGACCCACAGAGAAAGACAATGAGAGAGAATAACTCTATACATGAGATGACTCAGTCCCATTTCAAGAATAAAGTGCAGCCAACCTTGGTTTCTCATCTGGGTAACTAGATGGTCTCAGATAAGCCTTCCTGGTGCAAATCCTACTCCTGGTTCTTCTCTCTCTTCATCCCTTATTATGAGCAAGTTGGATTAAATGACCTCTGAGGTCTTTTCTGGATCTAAATTGTATGGTCTGGAGAGGTGGGGGACAACGGCTGTGGAATGCAGTATAACTTGTCAGATGGTTCTGCTGAATTGCCTTGAGTTGGGTGGATGATCTTGGGATCATCTGAGTAGACATGATAATTGAACACACAGGAATTGATGAGGTCACTGAAGGCACAGGGAAAAGGGAAGAGGGCCCACGACAGAGACTTGGGGGACATCCAGTTAGTGGACGTGGATGGAAATCCAGCAAAGGAGTCTCAGAAGGATGGGAAGTGCTTATAGACATGAAAATGAGGGAGTTGTCTGAAGAGACCAACGTGGATCCAACCAACTGAGGTTTTGAAAAGGCATCATCAGTTTTTTGGGGTTTTTTTAAAGACAAAACATATATAGGCAAGGGCAAGTAACAGAGGCTCAATCCCCAAGTGTGGTATAGTCTTGTACACTGTACACTGTAAGAACAGTGTCTGGGCATCAAAGCTCAGAATGCACTGAAGCTGGCAAAGGATGCTAAGGATAATGATGAAGATTTGGATCTTTGTCAGATTGTGGCAAAGAGAAAGACAAAAGAAGGGACAGGGTCTTGGACATAGTGATGGGGTGGACAGGGCGACAACTCTGAGCCATAGAGAGAAGACTGCTACTCCATTGAAGTTTTTTTTCTGTTTTCTTTGCCAGGGAAAATTATCTTTGATTAGAAAAGGCTGAGCAAAAATGGCTAGCAGGAAAGCCTCTGATAAGAGTATTAGCACCTAGCTTCCCTCCATGAATCCAAGTGACCAGCCCAGAGGAACTTCAGTGAAAGGTCCCAGAAGGATGGATGGATGTGATTTCTGAGCCACTCTCAGTGATGTCTGAAAGGTCATGGAGAATGGAGTAGATGTCCCCAGATTGGAGAAAATAAAATGTTAGCCTGGTTTTCCATTGGAAAGGAGAGTTATCTACAAGCCATAGACCAAAAACTCAACTTCAAATCCTGGCAAAATTCCAGAACCTATCATTAAATGGATGGTTAGTGACCAATTGGTGGAAGGAGATGGGGTTGGGGGTGGGGGTCACACAACTGTGATGGTGAGAATAAAATGAAATATCTGTGATGTGCTTTGCAAATTTCAAAATGCTATGTAGATACCTAGCTCTCATCATCAACCATCATCATCATCATCATGACTAATCTGATAAGTGCTCATTCAGTCTCTGCTTAAAGAGAAGCAGAAGAAATCTAATCCCCCATAAGCTACTTGGAGGTATCTAGCCTGTCTCCCTACTGATCCATGGTAAACAAACTTGGTCAGTCTTTGTATGGCATGATCTTAGAGCCCTTTCCCATCCTCCTTCTGTGGGCTAAAGTCAGCTTCGTGACATTCCTCCTAAAGTCTGACTCTACATCATACTGCACAGAAGGTCTGGCCAGGACAGAGCACTGAGGGATAGTTGAGCACCTCCCCAGGTCTGGACATTCTATTTCCCTTGATACAGCCCAAGATGACAGAGATCCTCCAGAAAGCCCTGTTCAGATGCATCCCTGGCTTCTCCAAAGCTAAGACAGACCAGAGCATAAGACCAGAACAAGATTCTACCATGCTAACAAGGGCTCAGGTATGGTTCTGGTATCCAAATGGGTCTGCTTCCTGAGATCAACCTATCTGGGTACCGAGAGGCTCATCACCATTGGTGACATTTTTTAGCCGTGGCAATCCATGAAGATTTCATTAGCTTTCTGATAGCCGTGATTGAATTAATGATTCCTATGGATTAATGATTGGATTAATGATTCCTATGGATTAATGATTGGATTAATGATTCCT
The DNA here is from genome assembly GCA_028646575.1 of Pseudocheirus occidentalis. Taxonomy (NCBI): domain Eukaryota; kingdom Metazoa; phylum Chordata; class Mammalia; order Diprotodontia; family Pseudocheiridae; genus Pseudocheirus; species Pseudocheirus occidentalis. The sequence continues at coordinate 18,858,020 of CM053593.1, forward strand.
ATGGAGTTGGGAGTCCACCAAAGCCCCCAGGTTATGGGAAGTTAAACTACAGTCTAGTCAACTTTCTTGCATCTTGTAATTGTAAAATTGATCTTTTGAACCCAAGTGTAAAGTTTACATTTATCCCTAATGAACTTCATTTTATGAGATTCAGTCCCATACTACCTAGGCCATCATCAAACGCTGAAATCCCAACTGTCATCTCTCCCTTCCAGCTTTGTGTCATCTGCAAATTGGATTTCCTGCACCCATGACTTTATTCAAGTCATTGATAAGATGATCAGTAGCATAAAGCGCAACACAGATCCCTAGTACACTCCACTTCCTCAGGGATTGCTAAATAAGTCAGAATTGCCTTTGCTGCTATAAAAGGTGTGGGATTCCATGACCCCATGGCTCTGCTCTGGATCCCTCCACCACTCCCTTCCTGGCTCCTTTATATCCATCTAATTTGGTCTTATTCCACTCTGCCCAATCCTTCCACTGTGCTTACAACAAGCCCTTATTCTGTGATTAACAAACTGCCCTTCAGAGTAGATTTGGGTCTCTCCTTCCTTGAAATGAATTTTTATCTATTTTGTATTTATTCATGTATGTACATGTTTTTTCCCCCAATAATATGTAAGCTTCTTGAGGGCAGGTATGGTTTCAGCACCTGGAAACAGTGCCTAACAAATAGTGGGAATTTCCAAAAAGCCAAAGCAGTGGTTCTCAACCTGTGGGTTATGTTCAATTTGTAACAATGAAAATACATCCTGCATATCAGATATTTACATTACGATTCATAACAGTAGCAAAATGACAAACATAATTCATAACAGTAGCAAAAGTTATGAAGTAGCAACAAAAATGATTTTATGGTTGGGGGTCACCATGACATGAGGAACTGTATTAAAGGGTCACGGCATTAGGAAGGTTGAGAACCACTGAGCTAAAGGAAATGGAACAAAATGTACAGGTTAACTGGAGTTTTAAAAACAAACACATCAAGGGGTGGCTAGGTAGCACAGTGAATAGAGTACCAGCCCTGGAGTCAGGAGGACCTGAGTTCAAATCCAGTCTCAGACACTTAACACAAAACTAGCCATGTGACCTTGGGCAAGTCACTTAACCCCAACTGCCGTACCTTCCACCCTCCAAAAATGCTAGATAGATAGATAGATAGATAGATAGATAGATAGATAGATAGATAGATAAGTAAATAAAAGCAGATCTTGATAAGATAATTCTGGATTTGGCATCTCATTCCATTCTGTGCCTTTGGAAAAATGAGATCTCTCAGGGCCCTCAGTTTTGTCATCTACAAAATGGCAGAGTTGGCTTAGATTAGGGTTTTGAAGCTGGGGGTCCTTTTACTTGTTACAGTTTGACAGCTGCATTTCAGTATAATTGGTTTCCTTTGTAATTCTACATGATGTCATTAAATGCATTTAAAAGCATTATTTGGAGAATGGGTCTTCTGTGTCACATGAATGTAAAAGAACCCTTGGTCCAAGACGACTTCCAAGGTCTCATTCTACTCTCATACAGGAAAATAGATTTAGAGCTTGAGAAAACCTTCAGGGTCCTTGGGTCCAACCCCCTCATTTGACACATAGAGAAACTGAGGCTCCTAGAGGTTGTAACTTGTCCCCTCCATAAGACTGTGAGCCCCATGAGAGAACCACAGTGCCCAGCACCTTTGTTGTGGTTGTTCATGTCCAACTCTTTGTGACCCCAGTTGGGGTTTTCTTGGCCAGGATACTGTAATGGCTTGCTATTTCTTTCTTCAGTTCATTTTATAGATAAGAAGACTGAGGCAAGCAGGGTAAAGTGACTTGCCCAGGGTCACACAGCATGTAAGTGTCTGAGGCCAGATGAGTCTTCCTGAGTTCAGCTTTGGAGCTCCAACCACTGTGCTACCCAGATGCCCCTCCTGGCCCATAGTAGGTACTCAGTGTTTACTGACTGACTTGCCCAGAGTCACACAGATGGTAAGTATCTGAGATAGGAACTTGAACCCACAGCTGACCCTGGGCTTCCCACAGGTTCTTCATGCAGGACAGCCCCAGGTCAGCTTGGTCTCCAGGCTTTCCCATCAATTCTCCTCCTAGAAGATGGTTTCTATATAAAAGGAGTCCCTCCAGAAAACCCCAAATAGGACCTGGCCATTGAGTTCATTTGCCCCTCTCTGCTCTTCTGTGAAGCAGCTTGGCACCAAAGCCCTTACTGACTTTGCTGGTTTATCTGCAGGGATATGGGAAGAGGTCCAGGCCAGATGGTAAGAGACAAAGAGAGAGACAGAGACAGAGACAGAGAGATAGCTAGAGACAGAGACAGAGAGATAGAGAGAGACAGAGACAGAGAGACAGAGATAGAGAGACAGAAGACAGAGACAGATAGAGAGACAGAGACACAGAGAGAGACAGAGAGAGAAAGACAGAGACAGAGACAGAGACAAAGAGAAACAGAGAGACAGAGACAGACAGACAGAGACAGAGAAAGAGAAAGAGAGAGCATGTAGAAGGGAAATGAACTCTGAGGACACTGGTCTGGATCCTGGACCTGGGAGAAGGGTGAGCAGAGAGAATACTGGCCCACAGCCAAGCACAGGAAAGTCATAGAATCGAACCAGAGAACATTGTAGACAACCAAATGTCAGACCTGGGAGGGAGCTTAGAACAGGGAATCTCAGAGCTGGGAGGAGCCTGAGGATACAGAATGTTAGAGCTGGTAAGGATTTGGGGCAAAGAAAGTGAGCCCAGATTGATTTTCCATCCCTCTGCCTCACATACTCAGTGTTCCAGTCAAACTTGCTCTAATCCCAGGACATAAGATTCCATTTCCCCTCTCTGGACCTTTGCACAAGCTGTCCCTCACACCTGCGATGGCCTCCCCCCCCCCCCAGCTTCCCTCAAGGCTGAGTTCAAGGGCCTCCTCTTCCATGGGGCCTTCCCTGATCTCAGTCTCCCCATCCTCACTCCCTACAAAAATGCCACATAGAGTTTTGCATCTACTTTTTTGTCTAGGGTTTTCTCTCAGCAGAATGAATTGTCCCGGAGGGTGGAGCTGTGCCAGTTTTATCACTTTGTTCCCAAACCCTAGTCCAGAGCAGACTCTTAGGAAATGCTTGTTGAAGGGAATGGTTTCCTTTCCAGCTCAGGTCTGGAGCTGCCTCCTCCAGGAAGCCTTCCCTGATTGAGCCAGCTGCTCTGTCTTAGACCAAGTGCTTGGGGTTGGGTGGAGATCAGGGAATCTGAGGTTGCCAGGGACCAGACCTGGAGCTAAATCCCTTAGAATGTAGCTAGTCCCAGCGGGAGATCTGTTTGGTCTGACTGGGCTTGTTTTGAGAGTTTTGGTTTCTCTGTGTGTCTGTCTGTGTCTGCGTCTGTGTCTGTCAGTCCTCTCCTCTGTTTCCTCTGTCTGTCTCTGTCTTTGTGTCTCTCTGTCCTCTCCTCTTCTCTCTTTGTCTCTGTCTCTGTGTGTGTCTGTCTTCTCCTCTGTTTCCTCTGTATCTCTGTCTCTGTGTCTCTCTATCTCTGTCTCTCCCTGTGTCTCTGTGTGTCTCTCTGTCTCTGTCTTTGTGTGTTTCTCTGTCTGCCCTCTCCTCTCTTCTCTTCCTCTGTTCCTTCCTGTTTCTGTCTCTCTGTATCTCTGTGTGTCTCTCTGTCTTTGTGTATGTCTCTGTGCTCTCCTCTTCTGTCTCTCTGTCTACCCTCTCCTCTCTTCTCCTCCCCTCTCTCTCTACCTCTGTCTCTCTCTGTGTCTCTGTGTGTCTCTCTGTCTCTGTCTTTGTGCGTGTGTCTCTGTCTGCCCTCTCCTCTCTTCTCTTCTCTTTTTCCTCTTTCTGCCTCTCTGTCTCTCTCTCTGTCTACCCTCTCCTCTCTCCTCTTCTCTGTTTCCCCTCTGTCTCTGTCTCTCCCTCCTTCTCTCTCTCTCTTCCTCTCTCTCCCTTTGTCTCTCTCTCTCATTTAACAGGGAAGGAGAGAGGGACTGAGCACAGGGAAGCCAAGGCAACAAAGGAAAGAGTTTTCGAGAATGGGCTGGAGGGCAGCCAGAGGGGCAGCTCTGACATCTCCACATCATTGGGGCAGTTGAATGGGAGCCTGAGGCTGGTCTGTCTTGCCAGGTGGGTAGAGAGGTGCCTCTCTTGGAGGAGGAGATATGAGGGAGGGGCTGGACTGGACGCCCTCCAAGGGTCTTCCCGTAGAGTAACAAGATTCTCTTCTCTTTTAAAACACTGGGGAGTGGGGGGGGGTGTTAAATAACTTTGTATTATATCATCTTCATTCTCAAATACATCCTTTCATACTCCACCCCCCCCCCCAGAGGGCTGGCCCCTGTGACTAAGACAAGAAAGAGGAGGGGGAAGTAGGTCAATCAAATGGGTCAATCATCAGCTGTCTGTCGGCCACCTCTGTGACCCTGGACAGCTCCCTCCCCAACCTGGGCCTCAGTTTCCTTCTCTGTAAGATAGCCACTCAGGTCCTTCCTGCTCCAGCATCCCTATTCATTTATAAAGTGTGTATGGCCCTTTACTAGGCCCTCTGGGGAGCACAAAAATAGAGAAGACAATTTCTTCATGCCCCTCTCCCTTTCCCCTTCTTTCCCTCTGTTCACCTCTTGGCTGTCAAGGCTGCCAGAGAGCCCTGGATTAGGAGTCAGAGGTCTGGCATTTAGTGTGGGCTCTGCTGCCCCTCTCGGGTCTTGGTGCCCCATTTAAGTGGCATCCTGAATTTTCTGGGGTTCAGTTGCTTCCTCTGGAAAACGAGGGCATTGAACCAAATGATTCCGAAGGTCCCCGCCAGCTTGGAAGCCTCATCTCCATCCCGCCCCCCAGCTCAGCCTGGCTGGCTCTGAGAGCCAAGGGAACCTCAAAGGGCTTCAGAGAAAACACTGAACTCTGGTCTCTAGGACCCCAGGAAATTGGGACTGTACACTGAGAACCCGGGCTTGGAGGCCCTGGAATCAGAGATGGTTTGAGCTTAGATTCTATCTAGTCTGACCACCTCCTTTACAAAGGTGAGGACACCGAGGCTCAGAGAGGAGAAGGACTCCCTGCACCCCCAAACCACACAGTACTTAGACCAGGACTGGAACATTCTCGGGTTCCTCCTAGCATACTCATTTTCTGTTCTAAGGTTCCTTCCAGGTCTGAGATTCTCTGTTCTAAGGCTCTGACATTTTCTTTTCTCTGGTCTAAGATCTCTCCAGCTCCAAATGTTCTAAGGTTCATCCTAGCCCGGCATTCTATGCTCTAAGATTCTTCCTGGTCCTGGCATTCTGTGCTCTAAGGTTCCTCCTGGTCCTGGCATTCTGTGCTCTAAGGTCCCTCCTGTTCCTGGCTTTCTGGGCTCTAAGGTTCTTCCCGCCTCTGACATCCCACGGTCTATGCTCTGACATCCTAGACTTTCACTGTAACGGTCTAATGTTTTACCCCAATGCTTAGCCTGTCGCAGCCCCCCGAGGCTGACCACTGACTGATCACTGAGTGAGGATATTCTGACGTCACCAAGGCTGAAGGTGATTGTGCCCCTGCCTGGACACGGCGGTGACCCGGGACTCTGTTGGGTAAATACAGGACTATGTACACGGACAACAGCTCTCTCTCCCTCTGCTCTGCAAGTAAGCAGGAGGTCCTGGTCTAAGCTGGTTGGCTGGGTCCTGGAATTGTTCACTGGCCCAGCAGGTAGAGGCCATGCTGAGGCTGGCCAGGTGCAAAGGGGCTCATGGAGGACGAGGACAGCCTGCCAACAAGCCTGAATTTTACTGTCATTGAGCCACTTGGGTCGCATCCCACTTTGTGACCCCTTTGGGGTTTTCTTGGCTGAGATATTAGAGGGGTTTGCCATTTTCTTCTCCAGTTCACTTGACAGATGGGGAAATTGAGGCAAACAGGGTGAAGTGTCTTGCCCAGGGTCACACAGCTAGCAAGTGTCTGAGGGAGCACTATGAGGGAGTAGGGAGGAGCCTGTGGGCTGGGGGGCTACAGGTGAGAGGGGCAGAGATGGGGGTGAAGGTTGCAAAGGTGACCCAGTCCTCCATCTTCTTGTTCCTCTTGGGCCTGGGCCCTGGACAAGGTGCGAGCCAGGGAGCCCAAGGGCAGAGGGGCCATCAGGCCCATCCCATCCAGTTTTTTCCCTCAGGGGAGCTGGGGGACCACTTGGGGAACAGCAGGGGCTCAGAAGCCCCAGCCCCACCACTTCCCAATCACAGGCAGCCCTATCCTGGGCCTCAGTTGTCTTGTCCATAAAATGACAGCAGGTGGACAGCACTAGAAAATGCTGACATAATTCTAGCTTAAACCCTGTGTCCTGGGCTCTGCAGGGGCTCTGGACTGAGGCACTGTCCTCCAAGCAGAGAAATCTCCGCAGCCAGTCATGGCATGAGATATTTAGACCTGGAAGGGCCTTCACAAGCCATCCAGTCCATTTTAAAGATGATGAATCGAAGGCCCAGAGCCGCAGAATGACCCGGCCTCACTGCGCCTCCTTGGGCCTCCTGCCTGGCTCATCCACTGAGGCTCATACAGGTGCCACGGCTTGTCCAGGATAAGGAGTAAGGAGTAGGAATAAGGGAGGGTCAGAGAATGAGAAACCAGCTCTCCCTGATTCCAGTCCAGGCCTCTGCCCACCATGGCATCCTGCTGTGTCTAGTGCTCCCCTCCCAGCTTCCCCACTCCCTGCCTGGGCTGGGGTCCAACCGGTCACCAGGCCCACACCATGCAACTGACCTGCAGCTCCACTTGTGAGAGGGCTCGGCTGTGAAGTAGCCCAGTTCCCTGGGGAGACGGCTGTGGTAGCATCGAGGGGCTGCCCGCACGTTGGCCTTGGCTGACCAGAGCAGGCCCCAAAGGAGCAGCATGCCCCCGACGCCGCAGCAGAAGAAGCTGACCGATCTCAGCAGGGCACTGGGGGGTGCGGTTGTGGGGGCTGGGGTGCCGGCCAGGGGGGCTGCGTTCCCGGGGCTCAGAGACGGCCCCATGTCCCCGTCACTCCACCAGGCAAAGCAGAGTGTCCCGGTGATCAGGACCACTGCCCCCGTGATGGTCACTCCATAGCGGAAAGACGAGGCCACCCTCCTGTCACAGGTCTGAACAAAGAGAAAGAGAGAGCAGACAGGCAACATGAGGGACAATCAGGGAGGGCGGCGGGGGCCCGTGGAGCCCAGCGAGACCTCAGGGACCATTGAGTCCAAAACCCCCATTTTATAGATGAGCAAAACTGAGGCCTGGGGAGGTTAAGTGTTCCACACAAGGTCACATTGCAGAGGCAAGATTCGCACCCGGGTTCTCTGACTCAGGGACAATTAAAGACAAGCCTGAATGACTGGATATCCTTCCTTGGCTCTCCTCCTTCTAGGGGCCCTTCTCATGAAGACAGAATGAATGGGAAGCCGCCCGGAAGAGCATAAAGGTGAGTGTGACTGTGCAGAGAATGGGGTTCCTCGATGGGTGGTGGGGGACTGTCCCAGGGGCTGCCAGGAGGCCCCAAAGAGTAGAGTGGAAGCTCCCTGAGGACAGGGAGTGTTCTGTTTTCATCTGTGTATTCCCAGAGCCTGGTACTCAGCAAACACTTAATAAATGCTGATTTACTGATGAAAGAGCAGTTGAAACAAGACAAAATAGGGGGAAGGACTCTGGTCATCGTCAAAATTAACAGTAGCTGGTACAGGCCGCTAGGGGCGCCAGAGTGCACAGAGAACTGGGCCTGGAGTCAGGGAGATTCCTCTACCTGAATTCAAATCCAGCCTCAGACACTTACAGGCTGCGCGACCCTAGGCAAGTCACTTATCCCTGTTTGCCTCAATTTCCCCACCTGAAAAATGAGCTGGAAAAGGAAATGGCAAACCCCTCCCCAAAAACTCCATGAAAAGTTGGATGTGACTGAAAAATGATCACAACTCACACAGTAGGTGCATACACAGGCACACACACACCACAGCAGAAGTGGGCAAGAGGACATTTCCAGGGACACGCCTAGAATAGACATTTAACAAACGTTTATTAACTGGGCCGTCCAGCCCACAGCTGCTGTCCTGGACCCTGTGGCAATAGTCAGGAAAACCACTGACCCTTGCTCGGAGTGAAGTTTTTTGTAATTGAAGGAAACACTAACTTTCAATTCGAGTTTAGCAAGAAAAAAAGGTGTGATTTTTCTTCCATTCAGATTCAAGTGCCCAGACTCCAAGGCTGCCCTGGCCTCAACAGTATAGACTGTGCATGTGACCAGTTGGATCCCAGGTTAAGAACTCATGATCTGGTCCAAACCCCTTCTTTTACAGATGGGAAAAACTGAAGCCCAGAAAGGTTGAGGGACTTGCTTAAAGTCACACATCCTGGGAGAGGCAGAGCTGCCTGCCCCCACACAGGCACCTTCAAAGGCCAGCTTTGCTTGAGACTCGGCTCTGCCTTCCCCTGAGGCCCTCACTGCTTTGGGACTCAGATTCATCTACATTTTCTAGCACTGCCCAGTAAGTTTTCAAATCAGGAGAAAACACCAGAACAAAGGGATAGCAAGAAAGCTCCCTCCTTGTAGGGCCCCAAAGAACACAAAACAAAACAAAATCTAATTTTCTACATGCAGCCCCTGAGGTTGTTGGGGCCTATCATGGGGGAGGAGATTGACTCCCAGCTTCTTCCTCAGATTATCCCCATTTCTTTACTTGATAGAATCCCTCAGCCAAGCTGAGGACAGAAAGCCTCCCTGCCAAATCCTCTCCAAGACCCCAGATGTCACAGCCTCCAATCCTGGAACGCAACAAAGTCTCTGTCAGAGGGCAAAATCCCACCCTGTTTGCCCAGGCCACGTTCCCCACTTCCAAGGGAGAAGACTGAAAAGGCCAGATCCCAGAATGCTGCCCGGCTGGGCCAGTCCCTGGGAGAGACTTTGGGGGTTCAGGAATGCCTTTTAACAAAGTCCAAGAGGGGAAAAGTGATTAATAGTCAGCTAGTGCCCTGGCACGGGTGAGTCACGGGCAGCTCTTTTCCACATCCTCTCCCCAGAATGTGGCATTGTCCTAGGAGAGATGGAGAAAGTCCTTCCACAGCCCAGACCTGAATACAATGTGTGGAAGTGCCTGGCGGGGGAAGGGGAGCCCAGCCTGGAGCACTGGGCATGCTGTGCCTCAGGCTGGAGAGCACCTCATCCCAACCGGGCTTCCTCCAGTATAGGAATCAGTAACTTAGATGTGAGAGGGACCTCTCAAAGGCCACCCACCGTCTACACTGCCCCTGGGCTCAGCCAAACAGGAGCTCCCTCCACACTCGACATCGAACCAGAGGCTGGTGAGCAATGCCTCTATTTCCTACAGATAATCTAGACAAATGATGAACAGATCAGACTCCTAGGATGCCAGAGCTTGGAGGAATCTTAGAACACAGAAGGTGAGAACTGGAGAGAATCCTAGACCAGAGAGTGCTAGAGCTAGGAGCTACTTGGGAACCTAAGGTCAGAACCAGGAGGTGGATTCAGATCCTGTTCCTGGTGCTCCCTTTGCAGCAAGCCTTTCTGCTCCCTGGTGGCAATAGGCTCTCCTGGTAGATGGTGAGCTCCTCACTGGCCAAGCCCAAACAGAAGCTGGCCAACAGTGCTAGCAATGCTCTAGAGGAGTCGCCTGCCCTGGGGCAGCAGACGGGGGAAGGCTGGCCTAGCAGGTCTCAGTAAGCTGGCACAGGCCACCCACCACTGACCTTGGTCAGATACACAGCCACTGACCTCAGAGAAATCAACCCATTCCCATCCATCTCCAAGGCTCCATCAGGCATGGAGGAAGAGAAGAGATCTGGCCTTGGAGCCTGAAGACCTGACGGCAGTTCTCACCTGGCTGATGACCTGGGGAAAGTCAGTGTATTTCTCTGAGCTAGTTTCCTGTTTCGTAAAATTGCTTTTTTACCCCCAACCTTCCTGGGTTTTTGTGAGAAGCCACAGGGAGCACATCCAATAAGGGGTCTATTAATGGTATGACAGGTGCCAACTGGGTTTAGATTGTCCTTCAGACAAAGGAGAAGGTAGAGTCCCTGCCTTTCAGGGCAACGCCTCTAACTGGGGAGAGGCCCCCTCCCATGGAAAGAGACAAGGACATTGAGATTCAGGACAGGTAGACAGAAGCACCATCACTTGGGCCAAGGGTGGTACTTAACCTGACTTGGGGACAAAGAAGAAAAAGGGTCATGGAGACAGAGCCAGAGGAGGCCTCATCTAACCCCTTCATTTCACAGAGAATGAAACTGAGGCCCAGGCAGGAGCCATAACTTCCTCAAGGTCACTAAGGGGCAGAAATGGGATGCAAACCCATGACCTCTGACTCACAGTCTTTCATCAAAGGGCACTGCCTGAGTGGGAGGCCCACACCCCCATCCATAGAGGCTGGGTAGAGAAAGGCAGCTGAACAGACAGGCCTGCCCAGTCATCAGGGCAGTGGTGGAGAATCTGAGCTTTGAGGGATGTGTTTAAGGGCCAGCCAGGAGGTCAGTATGGCTGGGCTGGAAGAGCGTGGGGGGGAGACAAAGCACTGGAAAGATAGGAAGGGCCTTAGGTGCCAACCAGGAGAGCACTGATGTTTGATCTTGGAAGTAATTAGGGAACACTTGGAGAGAGAGAGAGAGAGGCAGACAGACAGACAGAGACACAGAGACAGAGACAGAGACAGAGAGAGACAGACAGACAGAGACAGAGACAGAGAGAGGAAAGAGACAGAGAGGGAGAGTGTGTATGTGTGTGCTGGGGGTGATGGGAGGCACAGCTCACCCCTGCTTTAGGAAGATCACTGTCACAGGATGACTGGAGTGAGGAGAGACTTGGGGAGGGAGAAAGGAGGAAGGCACAAAGATGACTACTGCCACAGTGCAGGTGAGAGGCGCTTTGGGCTTGGTCTGGGGAGAGGCCAAGCCGGCAGTCCTGAGGGCCACCCTCAATTATAATATAGCTGTGCCCTTGAAGGTCCAGCCAAGAACACTGATAAGGAGCTGTCAGATGGGTAGGAGAAGAACAGGAGAGAAGAGGGTGGAGAAGACCTAGAGGGAAGAGAATGTGAAAAGGGTGGTAAGCATGGGCACCACAGGCTGCAGAGAGGTCAGAAGGGGATCGTGGAGAAAAGGCCATTGGATTTGGCTGCCAAGAGATCATGGGTCACTTGGGAGACTGTGGTTTGGGGGAATGAGGAGTCAGAAGCCAGACTACAGGAGGTTTTAATCAAATGAGAGGTGAGAAAGTAGGGGCCCTCTTGACTTCTGCTGTATTCCAATGCTCTTCCCCCTGTCCTAATGCTTTGTCTCCTCCCTGATACCTTTTGGTCTGAGACTCTCACTCCAGTGGCCTCAGCAGCACTTGAGGCCAGTGAGGACAGAGTAGGTGAAGGTCACCTGGACTCTGTCCCTCCACCTTCCTCCCCTGCTGTCTTTCGGACTCTCCTTTGTTACCTGGCCCTCCCTGCTAGGGTCCTTATGCCCTGCCACCTCTCTCTCCCCCAATGCCAGCTTTCACCCCCAACTCCAGGCAGGACTCTGAGCTGTGGGTCATACCCACCCCATCCCAGCAGTTTCCATTGTCATACTGTCCTTCCCCTCCCCACTTATCCCCCCCAAAGCACCCCAAGCTTCCCTTTGCCCCAGGTGAGAGGATTCCTAAGGACAATTCTGCATGGGAATTGGCTGCTCTTCTGGGGATTTAGAAACAGGCCAATTTTCCCCTCTTTGTCCTTTCCCATCAGCCCCAGGTCCATCAGAAATCCGGCTCGGACTGGAGGAGCAGAGGATCGCTATAAGGGATGGGGGTGGAAGGCTGTTCTGTTAATTTGTCATGTGAGAAGAAAGCAAAGGAAGTTTTGAAGCAGAAGCTAACAAGCAGGGAAACGTGGTAACTACCGGATTTCATTTACATTTACATTTATATTATAAAAACTGCGGAATGGAAGGGCCTGACTCATAATGTGCCTGGCTCAGAAACAGCCCTTTCTTTGATTCTCCTTTGTATGTTTTGATATTTGTGGTAAGAACTATTAAGATAAGCATACAAAATAGAAATTCATTTTTAAAAAAAGACAAAGACTTGGAATGTAAATCTCTCTTCCCAACAAGACCAAATTCCTTAATGGCAGGAAAGAAGCCCAGCTGTGGATTCAGAGAACTTGGGTTCTAATTCTACCATCATCACTTACCCCCTGGGTAAAGCCCTTAATTCTCTGGGCTGAAAGACCTTGGCCAAGTCATTGAATTTCCCTGGACCTCAGTCTCCTTCTCTGAAAATGAGGGGGCTGGACTAGAGGCCCTCTTGGCCGTGTCTCCCAGTTTTCCAGCTAGTGTTCTATGGCTATGCATAGCTTCCTCCTTGACAATAATGACCCTTCTTTAGTTTGTTGAAGCTTATGAAGTTCTTCCTTCACAATGCCCCTGGGGGGCAGGCAAGGTGAGGATCCTTCTTTTCATTTCACATATGGAAGAAACTGTGGTCAGTGACTCAGGTACTAACTCTAGTGCTGGAAGAGACCTCAGAGCCCATCTGAGGGAGAAACTCAGACCCAGAGAAATCCAGAGACTTGCCCAGGTCACACAGTTAGTGTCTGAGGTGGGATTTGAACCCAGGCCTGTGGGCATTCTGCCATGCTGTCCCTCTCTTTTGATCTATGTTTCTATAAAGCTGTCAGTGTTTGGGGATTCAAAGAACCACAAGGCCCTTTCCCTCATAACAGGCTGCCTGGGATCCAATTACTCAAGCCTGGGGAGAATGGCTCGTCCCTCTGGCAATGACCAAATCATCCCCAGGGGCCCAGTTCCAAGCCTTCCTGTTATCTCCATCCTTGTCTCTGCCCCCTTACCTGAGCCATCCTGGCTTTTAAAGAGAGATAGGCTTGCAGGAAGGATTCAAAAGCATAGGGGAATTTATACTTATCAAGGGACCAACCATGGCCAGTCCAGGCAGGCTGGGCTGGGGCAGGAGTTTAAAGAAGCCTTGTTCCTGGGCTGGGAGCGGGACCACAATCACATCTCCATCAGAAGCACCCGAAGAGAACGATGTTCAGGCTGGACCAGATGCCTGTAACAGGAACCAAGTGTTTGGGGGCTGCATTCCAGGACCGCCTGGTTTCCACCATTCACCATCCATCTCTCCTACCCCCAGAGGAGAAGCTAGGTCTCTGGGAGCCCTCTATCTATCCCAGCTTTAAAGGGGGCTTTCGGTTGGTGGACTGTGTATGGCCAGTGACAGCCTCCACTTTCCCCCAACTCCCCCTTTCAGCTCATGCACTCAAATGGTCAGGGTTGGGACACAAGAGGTCAGCTCTGGGAAGTAAGCGTTGAAGCTGGAAGCTACAATGGAACCCAGAACGTCAGGGTTGCAAAAGCCTTTAGAATACAGATCCCAGCTGGGAGGAACATTTATAAAGGAACAGAAAGATTACAAAGCAGGTCACAGGATTACCTCCACTGATCGAGGAATGTCAGAAATGAGGGAGAGGCTGGCCACAGGGACACAGATTTGGGTCTGGAAAGGACCTCAGACTTGGGATTTGAACCCAGGCCCTCTGATGCCAGAGACAGTACGCTCCCCATTGTACCAGGCTGTCTTAAACAGAGAGCGACTGAGAGGAGGGGAAGGAAGGTGTCTTAGACGTTTAGAGCTTGAATGGTGAAGTCTTAGAATGCAGAGGGGAGGGAAGACTTAAGATCCAGAGTCAGGGAAGTGTCTTCGAACCTGGAGAGTCAGTTCTGGGAAGGAAGGAGCTTTTAGAACCTAGCGGAGCTGGAGAGAGATGGAGGGAGAAGGAGGGTCACAAAACACAAGGTCCCAGAAGCGGTGTACTAGAACACGGAGGAAGACCTAAAACTGGCAGGAACCTTAACGATCAGTACTAGTCCAACCTCTCTCCGTGGCATACATCCCTTCTCCACCCCATTTTGCAGAAAAAGAAACAGAGGCACGATGGGGAGGCTGCTGGCACTCTCTCCCATCGGACACAGGACGGAGGGGGTGGCTCGGGAGCGAGCACGGGATCCCGGGCCAGCCAGCCAGAGACAGGCTTGGCGCCCGCAGTGAAACAGCGGAAGATTGGGGGGGGGGGGGTCCCAGGGGCGCTGCCCGGCCCAACCCAGCCCCGCCCAAGCTGCAGCTTGATAACCAAGAGCAGCCAGCGGGATTTCTGGCCGAGACTGGGCAGTCCTGCCTAGGGTCTCCAGCGCTACGCGCGGGCCACCAAGCCGCCACCCTGCGGTGCCTGTGGCCCCCCACCCGCCCCCAGCGGACCTACTGACCTCTCGGAACCTGGATCCAAGTTTGACGGTCCAACCCTCTGCTGGTGGGTGGCTCCCTGAGACCCGGGCTCAGAGGCAAAGCCTGTCCACCTTTCTGTACCTCCCTCCGCCTTGTCCCGGGTCTGCGGGAGCTCCCCGAGGGTGGAGTGGGGCGGGGCAGGGGCCGGGGCCGAGCCAGCTTCTTAAAGGAGCAGCCAGGGATGACCCGAGCCCTGAGAAGCCGCTGGGGCAGGGCGGGGGCCCCGGCATGAGTCACCGCCCCACCCCTTCCCCCCCCCACTCCACGCAAGCACACATGCACACACACGCACCCACACACGCGCCTCAGCCTGGGGCTTGTGCCCAGTGATGGCCTTGAGCCCGCCCGGAGCTAGTCTGGAGAGCCCAGTCAGCTCATTCGCCCGCGGGCCTGGGAGCACCCCCTTCCCGCCCCCTCCAACAGTCCTGACCAAGACCACGGCGGCCGAAAACCACCTCATGGGCTCCGAGGACTCCTTCCCCTTCCGTCCATCCGGCCCCTGGGTCCAGATTCAGGAGGAGCGGATCTGAGATCCCCAGAGATCACCCATTCCACCTAGGACGGTCCAGTCCGGTCAAAGCCAAGTCCTATTTATTAGGCAGATATAAAGCGTCCCTTCAGTGCTAGGTTCTTGTGCTAGGCGCTAGGCACACGGAGACTAAAGTTAAAGCTGTCTCCGCCCCGCAAGGAGATCTAGCTTCGGAAGTCCCTTGTCAAGCACCGTGCCTCAGTTTCCTCACCTGTAACATAGGGATGGTGGGGAAGGGAACAAATATAGTGCGCCCTCCCGGTGCAGGACTCTGTATATTATCTCCTTTGACCTTCACAACAACCTTTGGAGGTAGGTGCTCTTATTAGCTGAGGGGAACAGAGGTTAAGTGACCTGTCCAGAGTCATACAACTATAGTAAGTGTCTGAGGTCGAACTGAGACTCAAGGCTTCCTGATCCCAGGCCTAGTGCTCCATACCCCCATCACCAGCTGGCTCTGACTCTGGGCATTGGTCGCTCCCGTTTCTGTGGCACCTGAACGAACATTTATCCCCAAGAACGAATATTTGCCTAAGCTGCACCCTGCTCCCCTCCACCCCTTGGCATCACCAGCTCCCTTCTGGGCTCAGCACCTGACTCCTCCGGGGCGGGGGGGGGGGGGGGGGGGGGGGGAAGCCGTCCTGATCCCTCTGGTGGCTCCTCCTTGCCCTGTGAGAAATGACCTCAAATTTATTTTCTGTTTGCTTCTCTGCATACCTAATGTAGCTTCCTTTCCCACCTTCCACCCAAAGAACCTCAACTCCTGTGGGAAGGGATTATTTCCTCTTTTGTCTTCAGATTCCTACAGCCTAGCACCTAGTAGGTACTTTGCTGTCGATGGAAATATTCTCTCCGTTTTACAGATAAGGAAACTGAGGATGAGATGAAGAAAGTGTTTGGTATTGAGGACATGGGAGCCGGTATTATTGATCAGAGAGGCATGGGAGCTCAGAACATAAAACCACCAGATCCCCTCCAGGTCATCCAGCCCAACTTTATTTTACAGATGAGAGAGGAGGGATGCGTCCTGCCTTCTGACTGCTCACTCAGGGCTCTGCCCACTGTACCACACTGCCTGGATGGCCTGTGTGACTGGCCTGCAGACAGATAATAAGCAGCGGAATGTTTGGCTTCTTCCTGGATGGAGATCCCCGATTCTAGGCATGGGCATCATGCTCTCCAAACTGCTCTCCAGCCTTGGTTCTTCCATCCTTCAAATGGAACTACAAGGGGCATTTGAACAGAATTAGCCAGATGGGGTTCTTAAGTTTCTTAGAAATGCGGGTGTGCTTGTCCTTCCAGTGGGGGTGGGTGAGGAAGGA
>CM053593.1:18874213-18902082 GCA_028646575.1 Pseudocheirus occidentalis
GGGGAGGGGCTATACAATGGGATCCCTGTTATGAGGTGTTGGGTAGGGGAAAGATGGGGAGAAAATTTGTAACTCAAAATCTCATGGAAATGAATGATGTAAACAAGAAAATAAATACATTTATTAACAACAACAACAAAAAAAAGAAATGCAGGTGAATGTGGGAAGCAAAGCAAAGAGGGGTGTGGGGAGGTCCAGGAACATCATAGCTCACTTCCTCCAGGATAAGCTCATGGAGACTGAGTCTGCCGGGATACTCTACATCTCCAAAACCCTCAGTTGCCTGGAACATTATACTGACTCCCCCATCTCCCCTTCCAGCCTGCCCTTCAGTTTCTTTCTATGTATTGTTCCTCCCCTCCCCCCTTTTTTAGATTGTAACTTCCTGGAGGGCAGGGACTGTCTGTTTTCCTTTGTATCCCCAGCACAGTAGCTGACACTTAGTAGGTCCTTAATAAATGTTTATTGACTATTGTTGGAGAGGATATGCCTTGGAGCTGCAGCCCATCCCAGCTCCCTGAACTGCCCAGAGCCCAAGGTCCTGAGGGCCAGAGGGGGAATGGTTTCTGGGTGTAGCAGCTTGCTTTCCCCCAATGCAGTGTAATATGTTCTGAGATAGGGAGAAGATAATGACCAGCAGCAAAGTGGTAGGAAGAACAGGAGATTGAGAGAGTTTGAGGCACTGGGTTTGAATTTTACCTCTTTTATTTCCTGTCTGTATGACCCTGGGCAAGTCACTTAAATTCTCTGCCCTTAAGTTTTCTCTTCTGTAAAAATAACATCTAAATAAAAATGGCATCTGATGTGCCTTCCAGCTCTCAACCCATGATCCTAGGCCACTTAACCTCCCTGGGCCTCAGTTTCCCCATTTGTAAAATGAGGGGCTCATGGCCTCTGAGAATCCTTCCAGCTCAAGGTTCAAGATCCTCCAATTGCAGGTCCTCAGGGTCATGAGCATAGAGCCTGGGAACAGCTGACTTCTTCCAAGCTAACCCAGGACAAGGTTCAGTGCTTGGCGTTATGCCTGACACACAGCAGAAGCTTAATAAATGCTCATTGACTCATCGACTGGTCAGTTTAATGAAGCTCTGAGATTGCTCCTCCTGGCAGCCCCCTCTTCCTTCAAGGCAGAAATAGGACCAGCAACCCAGTCTCCTCGCCTACCATGTGACCTAGCAATTGCAACAACAGCTGACTTTCATACAACATTTTGAAGCGTACAAAGTGTTTTATGTATCTCGTTTCATCATCACCATAACTCCAGACTGGTCCAACGGATAACCCCAGGAGGTTAAGTCACTCATCCAGGCTCACACAGTGACCCGCTGAGGTGAGATTTGAACATGGCTTTCATGCTACCTATCATGACAGCACCAGGGTTGTTCCATGCTACCTATCACGATAGAGCACAAGCCCACAAGTTGGGAAGACTCATCTTCCTAAATTCAAATCCAGACTCAGACAGTTACAACTGCATGACCTTGGGCAAGTCACTTCAAACCCATTTGCCTCGGTTTCCTTATCTGTCAAATAAGCTGGAGTAAAATACTCCAACATCTTTGCCAAGAAAACCCCAAATGGGGTTACCAGGACTGAAAATGACAGAAATGGTTGAGCATCTATTACAACAAACTGCCTCACAAGCTCACTTTCCCCTTCCGCAACATGATGAGTTATACTGAATCTCCTAGGGATCTTTAGGCAGGAGGCATGTGGAGATCAACAAGAACTTGAAACAGAGCAGGGCAGGTAAGACTAGATGCCGAAAAGTTTCAGTCTAAGCAGAATGGGATCAAGGTCTCTGAGACCAAGAACACAAAAACGTCATAGAGGTTGGTGGGGAAGGTGGAGGCCATGGCTGCTCCTATTTGGAGGCTTAGCAGAGATCCACCAACTAGCTCATCTTCAGGTAAGATGATGGACCACTGGGCAATACTGCTCTGCCCTCTAGTCCTCTGGCTAATGCCATCTGCCTAGTTGCTGCACCAAGAAAGGAATAGCAGGTCTTCCCATCTACCTTGCAATAAACCCTCCTAGACATGAAAGTTCCTTGAATTTAAAATGTGCACTCCTGGGGAACAGGGACTCTTTTACTCTTTGTATCCCCAGTACCTAACACAAAACTTTGCACATAGTAAGCTCTTAATAAATGTCTTTCCATTCTAAGGAGAGGGAGGAAATCTGGTTCCGAAGGATGGATGGGAGGCTTGAGAAGCCTTCATGAAGGAGGTGGTATGGAGTGGGCCTTGAAAGATAAGATTTTTAAAAGAAAAACATTTAAATTTTTAAATTTAAAGAAATAATTTTATATACCAAAATAAATGGGTGCATGACCTACATATAAAGGCCGATATTGTAAGCAAGCCAAGAGAGCAAGGAATAGTTTACCTGTCAGATTTATGGAGAAGGGAAGAATTTATGACCAAATAAGAGATAGAGAGCATTATGAAATGCAAAATGGATAACTTTGATTACATTAAAATGAAAAGGTTTTATACAAACAAAGCCAATATAACCAAGATTAGGAGGGAAGTGGAAAATTGGGAAAGAATTTTTACAACCAGTATCTCTGAAAAAGGCCTCATTTGTAAAATATACAGAGAACTGAGTCAAATTTATAAGAATACAAGTTATTCCCCATTTGATAAATGGTCAAAGGATATGAAAAGGCAGTTTGCAGAGAAAGAAATTAAAGATATCTCTAAGCATATGAAAAAATGCTCTAAATCACTATTGATTAAAGAAATGCAAATCAAAACACTCTGAGGTACCATATCTCCCTGGTCAGGTTGGATAAAATGACAAAACAAGAAAATGATAAAATGCTGGAGAAGATGTGGGAAAATTGAAACACTAATGTATTGTTGGTGGAGTTGTGAACTGATCCAACCATTCTGGAGAGCAATTTGGAACTATGCCCAAAGGGCTTATGAAAATGCATACCCTCTGACCAAGCAATACCACTTGTAGGGTTGTATCCAAAGAGATCATACAAGTAGGAGGAGGACCCATAGGTATAAAAAAATTTTGTAGCAGCTCTTTTTGTGGTGGCAAAGAATTAGAAATCCAGAGGATGCCCATCAGTTGCGGAATGGCTGAACAAGTTGTGGTACATGAATGTAATGGAATACTATTGTGCTATAAGAAATGAGGAGCAGACAGAATTCATGATAACCTGGAGAGACGTATATAAACTGATGCTGAGTGAAAGGAGCAGAACCAGGAGAACATTGTAAACAGTTAGAGATACATTGTATCTGTGATGACTGACTTTGATAGACTGGGCTCCTCTCAGCAATGCCAGGCTATAAGACAACTCTGAAAGACTCATGATGGAAAGGGCTATGCACATCCAGAGAAAGAATTAGTCTGAATGCAGCCTGAAGCCAACTATCTGCCCTCTTGATTTTTTGTTTTGTTTCATTCCTTCTTTCTCATAGTTCATAACTTTGGTTATAATTCTTCTTTACAACTTGACTAATGTCTAATGTGAAGGTATTTGTAGATCCTATATCAGACTGCATGCCACCATGGGGGGAGGGGAAGGAGAAGGAGGGGGAGAAAATTTAGAACTCAAGGGATTGTGGAACTGAGTGTTGTAAATTAAAAGTAAATAAATTTAATTTTAAAAAGAAATAATTTTATTTAAATAAATTATTTAATCAATTTAATTTTAATTTAAATTCTAAATAAAATAACGAAATCCATATGGTAGTAGAATAAGACAAAAGCACATAAAAATTACATGAAACCACAGAGTTCTATTATCTAAAGCTTACTTTTCTTTTTCAAGTCTTTGATGAATTCAACATGTAACTTTTAAAGCTGTCCTGCTTGTATTTCCTTCTGAAATTGTTTCTGTTCCCTTCTGCACAGTTGTTTTTTGTTGTTGTTGTTTTTAATACTTCAACAGGGACAACTACATGGTGCATCAAATAGAATACTGGCCCTGGAGTCAGGAGGATCTGAGTTCAAATCTGGCCTCAGACACTTAACACTTACTAGTTGTGTGACCTTGGGCAAGTCACTTAACCCCAAAAGCAAAAAAAAAAAAAGAATAAAATACTTCAACAACCATCTTTTCTTTCATTTTTCTTTCTCATTTTTGGGGGGCACCCCTGTCCCTACCACTTCCTTCCATTCTCCCTCCTGCTCTTCCCCACTGAAAAACCCTTACAACAAATATGTATGGCAAGCAATACAAATAACCACACTGGCCATGTCCAAAAGTGTTCTGTTCTGCATCTTGAGCCCATCTCTTCTGTGCCAGGAAGTGTGCATGGCATTTTTCACCACCATCATGTCACCAACCATCCTCTGGTCAGTCATTGTACTGATCAGAATGCTCAAGTTTTTCAAAATCATTCATCTTTACAAGTTGCTCTTTGTAATTGTTCTCCTGGTTCTGCTCATTTCACTCTGCGTCAGTTTATACAAATCTGTCCAGGTTTCTCTGAAACCATCACCTTTCTCATTTCTTACAGAAAAATAATATTCAATTACCTTCATATACTATAATCTGCGTAGTCATTTCTTATATGTCAGGCACTCTTAATTTCTAGCCTTTGCAATGACAAAACAACAACAAACTCTTCTATAAATATTTTTATACATATGGGTCCTTTTCCTCTTTTTATGTCTTTGGGGCATGGGTCTAGTCATGATTTCAGTAAGTCAAAGGATATAAACAGTTTAGTAACTTTGGGAACTCAGGTCTAAATTGCTTTTCATAATGGCTAAATCAATTCACAGCTCCACCAACAATGTATCAGTGTTCCTATCCTCCCACAGCCCTTCTAGTAATTGTCATTTTCCTTTTGTGTGTGTGTGTATGTGTGTGTGTGTGTGTGTGTGTGTGTGCGCACGTGTGTGTGTATGGGAAATTTGCTGGGATAACGGATGTGAGGCCAAATCTCACAATTGCTTTAATTTACATTTCTCTTCTTAGTGATTTAGAGCATTTTTATATGATTTTTTCATAGCTATGATTTCTTCCTCTCAAAACTTCTTGTTTATACACTTTGACCATTTTCCAACTGAAGAATACCTCTTGTTCTTATATATTTTAACCGATTTCTTATTGAGAAACTTTCTGCAAAGATTTTTTCCCCTAGTTAACTATTTCAACACCTAAGATTTCAGGAGGCAGAGACAAAGAAGGGGGAGTGCATTCCTCTCACAGGGACGAGTATATTCAAAGTCACAGAGGCTATGTCTAGACTCTTTGGCCAGTGTTTCATCATGGAATATCTATGGAACAGACAAGTAGATAGATATAGATGAACTCCAAGGAATCATTCTTTCCACCAATGAGAAGAAACTTTTGCAAATGCACCCAGTCCAAATGCCAGGTTATACAGATGAGTTTAGATGCACATGTATATGTCAATTTTATTCTACATCTCCACTGATGTCACCCCAGAAAAGAACAGTGAGACTGGATAGAAAAACAAACTAGCCACACCTCTGGGAACTTTAAATACTGGATTAATTTTAGCAACTGGACTCTCATTTTGGAGGTTGGAAGAATCTAGGTTTAGGAGCATTTTGTGGAGGTGGTCCCCTTTATATTAACCAGAGGGCAGACAGTGGGAATGGGGAGGAGGAATGAATTTTCTCTTCTCTCCCCACCCATATCAACCATATCACACAGAGAATCAGGAACACAAGGCAGGAGGCAGCTTCCAGTCACCTAATAAGCATTCATTAAGCTCCTACTGTATGCCAGGCACTGTGCTAAGTACTAGGGATACAAAAAGAAGAAAAGCACAGTCCCTGCCCTTGAGAAGCTTACAATCTAATGGGGGAGAAAGTACACAAACAATGAAATACAAACTACTACAGGGTAAAATGGAGACAATTAATACAGGGGAAATGCTTGGATTTTGAAAGACTTCCTAGAGAAGGTGGGATTTTAGCTGGGACTCGAAGGAAGCCGGGGAATCCCAGAAGCAGAGATGAGGAGGAAGAGCATGCCAGGGATGGGGAACAGCCTGGGAAAAGTCACAGTCAGGAGACAGTGTCTTGTGCTGGGAGCGTTACTGAATTGGTAACTGAAAGTACATGGGGCAGTGTGAGGTCTAAGACAATGGGAAAGGTGGGGAGGTTATGAAAGGCTTTGAATGTCAAGGGATTTAGTATTTGTTCTTAAAGGTTAAGGGAAGCCACTGGAGTTTATTGAGTAGGAAAGTTCCTGAGGAATGTATGTGAGTAGGGAGGTGATGAAGTCAGAGATGCTACATCCCAGCATGAGGATTCTACCAAGAGAGATGGAATATTAAGGCTTTGGGGACCAGACATGGTGAGTTACCTTTGCCACATGCGGTCGGCAGCCTCTCTACCTGTTCTCAAACTTTAAACCCACTCTTCCTGAGGACACTAGGAGTAATTATGGAGGAGTGTGCCTCAAGCTTTTGGAAGAAAATTTTCATCAATTGTATTTACTATAGCTGAGTCCCAATTAGCGCAAATAACGAATCCCATGAAGTCCAATTATTGGGATTTGAACTGCATATTTCCTTTGGGCTGGAATTGATGGTCACATTTTTTATATACTATCTTAGTAAAGATGTTTAATAGGAGTATCTCTCAAGCCCCCTTCAGCGTACCTCACCTTAACAATCAGCCAGTTGCAAAAGATATTACTTGGATAGCACAGTAAAAACATTTTCCCCAAAGGCCTAGAACATACTCTCCCACCTATGTTCATACATATACATGGCAGGGGGAGTAAAGTTGGCTCTGTATGGCCTTAGAGAGCAGAACCAGGAACGATGGGTGGAAGTTGCCAAAAGATAGATTTAAGCTTGATGTTGGGGAGGATTTCTTCACAATAAGAGGGGTCCCATGGTGGATTGAGCTGCCTTAGCAACACATAACACATTCCATTTCCAGGACACTTGAAAGTCTCCCAAGTACTTTTCTTGGGAGGACCCTGCCAGGGTCTTTATCTTTTATTTTTTGAGGCTCAGAGCAGGGAGGCCTCACCCCAAGTCCAATGGATGGAAAGCACAGGAGCTGGGATTTGAACTCAGGTTTTTCTCTCCAAGTCTTACTTATTTCCCATTTTTCTCACACTGAGTCTGTGGTTCCTTGTTTCCGGACAATTTCAATCAGAAGCTGGGCAATCATTTATTAGGAAGTGGTATTAATGGGATTTCTGCTCAGATACAGTTTGTACTAAGTGCTCTCTGGGATCCCTCCTAATTGAAACTTCTGTAAATACTCTTACCTTATCTATATTTTGCCATGTCTATATAAGAATAATGATAGCTAGCATTTATATAATGCTTTAAGGCTCACAAAGAAGTTGGCAAATATCACCTTACTTTACCCTTAACAATAACCCTTAGAAGTAGGTGCTATTTTAATTCTAATTTTACAGTTGAAGAAACTGAGGCAGTGTAAAGCCATGCACAAGCAGCTTTCCAGAGGACAGTTTTCAAGGTTCTGATTACATAGTATAGTGAACACTCAATTTATTCAATAACAAATCCAAAAAAACATTCACAGAAAATCAAGGCACAGCATTCAGAATGTTACAACTTATCACAGAAAATCAAAATATAGCATTCACAACAACTTATCACTAAAATGGCCACATAGTTTTCACCAAAGTGGTCATATAGTTTCAAACAAAGTAGAATAATTTAGTCAATCAATCACAGTAACTCAATCATTCAATCATAAAGTATAAAGGGTCAAAGTCCTCCACCCATGGGGCATACTAAGTTACAAATCAGTCGCTACTCAGTTATCAGTCACTATTCAGTCATCAGGCATTTCTCAGTAACCTCTTAAAGGGTAGTGGGAAATACACAAGCTATCCACCTCTAGGTCACTAGTAAATTACAATTTCAGTCACTATTCAGTACCCACGGAGAGGTCTTTTCATCTTGACTCAGGGCAGGCTTTCAGCTTCCATGGCTCCTCTTCCATGGTCCCAGCTCCTGCCTGAATCTAACAAACTGCCACTTGAGTTCAAAGGCAGACAGCTCCCAGCTCCTCATCCAGCTCTCCTTGCAGTTCCTGCTCCACATTGGAGCTCACAGTGTCCAGTCCGTCTCAAATCCTTTACAGTCTCTGTTGCTGGGAAGACAAGGCTTAACAAAGCCACAACAACATTTGCACAAAATACCAGCACCACAGTCATGCTTCCTCAGTCTTCTGCAGCTCTGGCTGACCCCTAGAAATCCTCAGCAACTCCAGCTGGCCCTCAGTAGTCCTCTGCAGCTTCATTCTCAAAATCAAAATCATTCTCTCCACAGAAGTTCCAGTTCAGCAGCAGCAGCCCAGCCTTCAGGTGCTCATCCCAAGAAGTTCTGACTGTCTAGCTTGTGCTCTTCCTTAAATACAGTATAGCTCCTCCCTGTTCAGTCCTTTCTTATTATATCAGCAACAGGGGTTCATACCTTTTGTTTCTTTAACAGAGGCTCAATTTGAAACTAGGTGCTAAGTACTTCTTAACTTTCCAATATTCATTGCCATTACAGGCAGACAGAAGTTAAGTGACTTGCCCAGGGTCTCACAGCTAGGAAGCATCTTAGGTAGGATTTAAGTGCAGGTCTTTCTAATTCCAGGTCCAGTTCTCTATCTACTAGCTGTCTATATTATACTAGAGACTCAATGAATCTGCATTTCATTATTGTTGTTTGTTCTAGAAGACCAATGACATCAGGAGGGTGTTGTCTTGACTTGAAAGTGAATTGGATTTAAGTGAGGCTGGATTGTGTAAAGTCATCAGCCTCCCTCTCTCTTCCAGCGTTGTCTGAGTCCAGTGACAAGATATAGTCAAGGCTACTGGAGGTGACCCCAGTTGCAGTGGGAGACCTTGGCCTTTTTAAGCTAAGGTCTTCCCCAGGTCTTAGTTTGTCTGAGGCAACACCCATTCAGCAATTGGCTAGGTAAGAAATCGGGTAAAAGATGACCTAGTCTGCCTACTCAAAAAGAAAAAGAAAATCAAACTTGGAAGACAAGACCGTGAGGATTGTATATTATAGAACTTCCAGATGCTTCTCTATATAGAGTGCATAGAGTGCTCAACAGAGAGCCAGCAAGATCCAGGTTCCTATCCTGAAATTGTTTGATTAGGACAAAGTCACTTAATTTCTCTGAGATCAGCTTCCTCATCCATAAAATGAGAAGAATGCTTTTATATTAAAATGCTCCCTTAAAAAGCTATGTGGGTTTTTTTTTTGTTAAGATGAAATTCCTAGCAGAATATCATAGGGTCAAAAAAAAAAATCACAGATTTAGAGCTAGGAGGGACCTTTGTTATGCAGTCCAACCTGTCCATTTTACAGATAGGGAAATAGAGGTCCAGGAGTCACATAGATAATGAGTGGTTGAGTTAGGATTTGAACTGAGCTTCTCTGATTCCACACTCAGCACACTTACCACCCCCACCACACTGACAGACAGAGCTTAAGCATCCCAGTGGACAGGCACTGGAGAACAATAAATTAGTTATTCCCACTCGGAAGCCTAACAAATTTGCCAGATGTTTGGGAGCCCTCGCCCCAAAGAGCTCTTGGTCACTCAGAGGGACAAGTGTGGCTGCCATCAGGCTCCCAGATTCCCAGGACTTTGTAGTCTCAGCCTGGGATTCCTGGAATTCTGCAATGGCCAGACAGGCTATTCAGGGGAGAGACCAGAAGTGGTTCCCTTTTGCCATAGTCAGTCAGTCCCTGTTTCTAAAACGGGAAGCCTGGAAAGAAAGCTTTAATAAAATTCAAGGCCACGACTTCCTCCAGTCCTTAGCATCCCCTGGGGCCTCTCCTGCACTATTCTGGGACTGCTTGGGCCCTGTGTCATTGACAGTCCCCAGGGGCTGAGGGCAGGGACAGCAGAAGGGGCACAAGGCGGGAGAAATCGGCTGTCAGGAGGAAATCTTGTCTGATGGAAGAAACAAAAGAAAGTCTTCAGATCTGACTTTGGTGGCGCCCCTCTCCCCTGGAATGACCTTGGAAGAGGTTGGGCAGAGACAAAAAGAATCAAGGATTCCTGGAAAAATCAGTCACTCTGTCTGCCTCCAGCATTTCTGAGAAAAATAAAGGGCAGCCGTGGTAGCTGAGAGGAGTCACAAGAATCCGAGGAGGTGGTGGGAGGCAGCGGCAAGAGCAGGAGACCAGCCCCCACCTGCTGCTGCCACCACTCATTGGCTGTGCAACTTTGGGCAAGTATCCTGACTCTTCTGAGCCTCATGGAATGGGACTTGGGAAAGTCACTACATCTCAGCCTTGTCTACAAAATAAGATAATAGTCCTTGCCTGTCCTTCATCCCAGGGAAGTGAAATAATGGGTATGAAAGGACTTAGAAGTCTGTAAAGGGCTGTGCAGACGCATGTGTGCATGCGTGCGTGTGTGTGTGTGTGCGTGTGTGTGTGTGTGTGTGTGTATTGGGGGGCAGTGAGTAGTATTATCATCACTCTAGGACCTCAAATACTCCCTCATATTTGTCAGGCCTCACATTTGGCCACCATGATAGAAAAGGAACATGGCAACTATTGAAGGGGCATGGAAGAACAGGAATACTAATACATTGTTGGTGGAGTTGTGAACTGATGCAACCATTCTGGAGAATAATTAGGAACTAGGCCGAAATGGCAACAAAACTGTGCATACCCTTTGATCCAGCAATACCGCTGTATCTCAAAGAGATCAAGGAAAAGGAGAAAGGACCTATTTGTACAAAGATATGTACAGTAGCTTTTTTGTGGTGGCAAAAAAAAAATTGGAAAAGAACTGGAAATTTAGGGGATGCTCATCCACTGGGGAATGACCTAACAAGCTGTAGTATGGCTGTGATGGAATACTATGTATTTTAAGAAATAAGGAGGGGGATAGTTTCAGAAAAACCTGGGGAGACCTATATGAATTGATGCAGATCAAGGTGAGCAGAACCAGGAGCTCACTGTTGATGGTAACAGCAACATTGTGATGATCGACGGTGACTGACTTGGCTACTCTGATCGATATAATAAGGCTGTCAGCCTCCGGAGAGAACTGGAGAACTCCGAGGGCAGAGTGAAGCAGACTTTTTCTTTTTTCTCACTTTTCTTTCTGCAACCTGGCCCATACAGAAATCTATGTCTCAAGATTTTACTGTATAACTGGTGTCACATTGCTCCCCTTCTCAATAGGGGCTGGAGGGTTGGGAGAGAGGGAGAGAATTCGGAACTCAAATGGAAGAAAGAACATGTTGAAAATAAACCAATCATTTCTGTTTAAAAACCCCAACTTTCACCCCTTGGGACTGGAAGGCCCCTCAGTGATCAGCTCAGGCATCGGAGACAGAGGACTAGGTTTCAGTCCTGACTCTACTGCTTACAGCCTATTTGACTCAGGTCTCCCAGACTCGTTTCCTTGGCTGTAAGAGAAGGGGCTGCACTTGATGGCTGCTGAGGCTTCTTCCCACTCCAAGTCTATGATTTTACAATCTCAAGTAAATTCAATCAATCAACCAGTCAACATTTACTAAGCACCTACCGTATGCCAGGCACTCTGCTAAGCAGCTGGGGCTACAAAAAGAGGCAAAAAATGGTTCCTGCCCTTAAGGAGCTTACAATCTAATGGGAGAGACAACATCCAAACAAACATATGTAAACAAACTCTATACAGGTTAATACGAAATCACAGAATTAAGAGGGATTGGGGAAGGCTTCCCATAAAAGATAGGGCTTCAGCTTGGCCCTGAAGGGAGCCAGGGAGGTCAGCGGTTGGAGCAGAGGAGAGAGAGGATGCCCGGCATGGGGGGAGAGGCAGAGGAAATGCCCAGAACCTAGAGACGGAAGGTCTTGTTCATGGAGCAGGCAGAAGGCCGTGTCACTGGGGAGTAAGGACTAAGAAGACGAAAGGTGGGAAGGGGCTGGGTGGTAAAGGCTTTGAAAGACAGAGGGTTTGTGTTCGATCCTGGCAGTGACAAGGAACCACTGGAGTTTATTGAGTGGGGGGCCAGGGGAGGTGACATGATCAGACCTTTGCATTAGGAAAATCACTTTGGTGGCTAAATGGAAGATATACAGGAAGGGGAGAGCCCTGAGGAAGGCAGACCCATCCCCATCCCCAGCAGCTATTGCAATAATGCGGGTATGAGGGGACAAGGGTCTGCACCTGGGTGGGGGCAGTGTCCGAGGAGAGTAGACATATTGGAGAAGTGTTGCACAGGTGAAAGCAGTAGGCCTTGGCAGCAGCTTGGATATTGTGGGGAGGGTCAGGCAAGAATGACTCCTGGCTCCGGACCCCGAGGAACTGGGAAGACAGCATCATCGCTCTCTATAGTAACAGAAGGCAGGCAGCAGGACGGGCTCTGGGGAAAGACAATGAGCTCAGTTTTGGACACAGAGAGTTTAAGGTGTCTACTGGACAAACAGCTGGAGATGCAAGATTGGAGGTCAAGAGAGAGGGCAGGGATCATCAGCATGAGATGGTCATTAAAACCCAGTGAAATAGTAGAAAGGGGGGCGGCTTAGGTGGTGCAGTGAATAGAGCACCAGCCCTAGAGTCAGGAGGACCTGAATTCAAATCCAGCCTCAGACACTTAACACAAAAAAACCAGCCATGTGACCTTGGGCAAGTCACTTAACCCCAATAGGCCTCAAAAAAAAAAAGTAATAGTAGCAAGGGCCTCAATTTTTTCTGTAAAATAGAAGGCAAGGTCCTCTGTTGAGAATGTGAGGGAAGGAAGATCCATGGGACATTTGAGAAGAGAAGCAAAATTTTGGAGGAACAGAGGTGGAGTGGGATAAGGAAAGTGTAGCAGGATTGCCAAGCGGCAGAGAGGGCCCAGTTGAGATTGTTTAACACAGATTTGTAGCGGACCCAATCAGAATGGGCGTGTGCTTTTCTCCACCTCCATTAAACAGCATGTGTGTAAGAGTGAATGTGATGAATGGTGGGTGATCCAGAGCTGAGGCTTGACTGGGCATAATCAGGGGTTGGGAAATTTAAGAGAGGAGGGCAATGTAGAGTGGAATCGGTTCACCACAGGCCAAGATGGAGAAAAGAAGAGAAAGTGGCCGGTGCAGGGGAGATGGCCTGGGAGAGAATGGAGGGGTCAAGGGATTGGAGAAGAATCTACAGGGTAGAGGAAGAATGGGATTTTGTAAGGGGTGGGGGGGATGAAAAGCCAATGGATTATGATTCTATAAGCAATTCCAGAATTCTCGAATATGGCAGTGGTTCATTTGTGGGTGATGGCAAGATCCAGGATATGACCATCTTTGTGTATGGCTTTGTGTGGGCTTGGGGAAGAGGTCATGGAAAATGAGTAGCTTGAGGATCTTCATGGCTAGGGTTTGAGGGGGATCAATGTGTATGTTGAGGTCCCCTAGTCTGACAGCAGGAGTTGAGGATCTCTGGGTCTTGATTTCCTTTTCTGTAAAATGAAGGACTGGACTTGCTGACTCTGAGGGCCCCTCAATTAGAGGATTATAATCCTATAATCCTTCCCAAATCTAACTAGGGTGTGGCCTGGTGAAGAATCTCAGTTCTTTGAAGTCTATAGTTGAGGGAGAAGGAATAGCTGGGAGAGAAGTAAATCACACAGAAGCAGGAGTCAGTATTTTTTTTTTAATAATAAGTTTTTGGTGTAAAGGCCTGGGATAGTCAAAATATTGTAGACTGAGAAATACTATCTTTGGGTTCACAGTTAGAAAACAGTAGACTTGGGAGGGGAAGAGACCAGATTGATGTGAAGATCTGCGGTCTCACTTGGTAAAGGTGCCAGGGCACCATATCTTAGTACGTTCCTTAAGTGAGACGGAACAATGGTTCTACATCCCTATTCTTATCTGTGGATGCTGTTGCTTTCTCAGTAGAAAGAAAACTCTGAGAGGTCAGGGATTATTTCTTTGCTTTCTTGGTCTCTCCCCTACATAGGACAAAGCTGGACTCTGTGGTGAATGGAGTGTTTGACTCCCACTCAGGAAGACTTGAGTTTGACTCTGGCCTCAGACACTTGCTAGTGTGACTCTGGACAAGTCACTTAACCTCTGTTTACCTCAGTTTCCTCCACTGTAAAAAGAACATAATAACAGCATCAACCTTTGCTGGGTTGTGTGAGCATCAAATGAAAGAATATTTGTAAAAACTTTTAGCACATAGTAAGTGATATAGAAGTATTGCCTTTCGCCTATATCCCAAGGTTGTTTTGAAGTTCAAATGAGATGAGTAAAATACTTCTTGAGCCCTTAAAAATGTCAGCTATCGCCATAAAGTAGAGGGTTTCTAAGTCTCTTTTCAGCTCAGGCATTCTGGGCTCTGAAGTCCCTCCCAGCTTGGACATTGTCTGCTCTAAGACCCTCCCAAGTAATCTGGAATTCTCAGCCAAACATGGGCTCCATAGGTTGGCCTGATGTCGTGTCTGACAGCTACAGGATGTACGAGGCTCAGTTACCCAATTACTCAGAACAATTGGGAGAACAGTAATCAGAAAAGCTCGCCAGGCAAACAGGGAAAATCTTGGCCTACTGACAGTAACCAACTTTAAAGGGTGTTGTCTATTTTTAAGCTTCAGACATGGATTGTTTTTCCAGTTCATCCAAATGTCTACAAAGTACCGGTGGAGAGTCAGTCATCTCCTGGGGAGGGAGGGCTCGGGAGTTCCCAGGTGAGCCCTGGTGCTCCCACCCAGCTCTCACTGTTCACTGGGTCTCCTAGCTGGGGTGGGGAACTCCACCAGCCTAGAAATATGGTCCTAAAAATGGAGCCGAGGACCTCTACTCTCAACTCCTTTTTACAGAAAAGGAAATTGACTCTCCGAGAGGAGAAATAGTTTGCCCAAGGTCACAAGGTAGTCAATAGGAGCACCGGGAAGTGAACCCATGTCTTCTGACTGGAAATACACAGCTATTTCTCATGTTACAGAGGAGGAGACTGGGTGCCCGTGACCGTAAGTGACCTTCTGAGGGCACAGAGGCAGCAGATGACAGATGCTGGTACTTGGCATTGGGAGAGGTTGGTTCGCATTTCCGCCTCCAGTTCCTAGCTGTGTGACCTTAAACATGTCCGTCAAAGTCTCCGCGAGCCTCAGTCTCTTTATCTGTAAAATGAAGGGAATCATACTTTCATTGCCTCCCTCACAGAAGTGTTGAAGAAAGTGATTTGTAAACATTAAATCCCAATGAGCCGATGTGATTGGTTGTTACTAGAATAGAGCCCCATGAGACCAAAGATCGAGGGATTCACATTCACTAGTTGCCCTACTCTTAAAAGAATCCTACTGTCTTTTTAAGAAGTTGTTTTAAAATGGGATCTTTGCTGTTTTATTGGTGGCTTTTGTTTCAGCATTCAATTCAATCTAATCCAACAAGCAATTATTAAACGTCTTTCATATGCCCAGCTTTGTCCTATGTAGAGGAGAGACCAAGAGAGCAAAGAAATTATCCCTGACCTCTCAGAGTTTTCTTTCTACTGAGAAAGCAACTGCAGCCATAGATAAGGATAGGGATGTAGAACCATTGCTCTGTTTCACTTAAGGAACGTGCTAAGATATGATGCCCTGGTACCTTAACCAAGTGAAACCTCAGATCTTCCACATCAATCTGTCAAAGATGCCCTAAAGGCATTGGATGAACTCAGGCGCCACCCCGTCCCTCAGGAGCTGATTGACTAAGGCCACCTGGTGGTAGCCCTGGGGGTCTTCTAGAAAACTGAACTGGTTTCAGAACCAGAGATTAGAGCAAGTGGCAAGCCAGCAGAGAGCAGTGCCAGCCACTCCACCAAGTCACCTGGGGGGTGGGGAGGGGAGAGACATCTCAGCCTCTGCCTGGGTCTCCTCCCCCAGGCCCTGGGCCAGAGGAGGAGCTTCAAAGGGTCAGAAGGATTTTAGATTTCCCATTTTTTCATCCGCCCTAGCATTGTTCCTGGCATAGCGACAGCTGGCAGGAGTCTCTGCACTGTGAGATAAGAAACAGTGTGGCACGATGAGGAAAGGAAGATTCAGAACTCTATAAGGAGTCCAGCAGGAAAAGCTACACTGTACCTAAGGGGAATGTCTTAGAAAGTCTAGCAAAATGGCTCCCCCCCTGTGAGGTGTGTCTTTGCTCCATGGAGGGTGCAGTGTGGTGGTAGCCTTTCTCTGGGTCTTCTGCTATTCAGTGTAATTCGTTCTCTAAGCTATCCCTTCCCCAACCTGTATTTGAAGGTTGGGTCCCCTACTCAATGTTTAAAGTACTTTACTGGTTAGAACTCCTAAAACCATGACTCATTAGCCACTGTCAGTGAATTGCCTTCAGTAATCAGCCAGTTGACAAAATCAGCTCAAAGTAAAGATGTTTCATTGATATGACATAAAATAAAGCAGAATAGTATGGTACAGGTGAGGAGAATCTGCAGCCTCAAGGCCACATGTGGCCCTCTAGATCCTTGGGTGAGGCCTTTTGACTGAGTCCAAGCTTTGCAGAACAAATCCCTTTATTAAGGGGATCAGTTCTGTGAAGTCTGAATTCAGTCAAAAGCTTGTACTCGAGGACCTAGAGAGCTACGTGTGGCCTCAGGGCCACAAGTTCCCCACACCTGGTCTGGGAAGAACAAAGAGCATGCTGTCTCCTCCTTTTGGACAAGTGTGTCAAGGGGCACAAGAATAAGGTACACTGTGCTCTGGAGAGAGTCCCAGCATGTTCCTGAGGAAGCTGGACGTCAACTAGCTCTAGAAGGGAGGAAGAAGATGAAAGAGGTTCAGCAAAGAGGGGAAACTGTTCAAGAGAAGGTGGGGGCTCCAGAGCACCCAGAGTGACATGAAGGCAGAAGATGGCAGGACTCAGGCAGAGCCAGGGCTAGCTAGCTAGGATGGGTATGGGGGGAGAATGGCAAGGGGCTTCAGCCTAAGCCAAGGGCAACTCAGGGGGGCTGAGGAGCAGGAATTTAATATCATTATTATATTCTATTATTATAATGTAATATCATTATTATTAGTAAGACAGCAGCAGCAGCAATACCAGCTGATTGGTTGATTAAAATAGGGAATTGGCTGGTTGATGGTCCTGGAAGGAAGGCATGCCAAGAAAAAAGGAGACAAGGGATCCCAGACAGGGACATCTTCAATCCTCTGTTCTTCTCCATCACAACCCTTGTGATGAGGGTACCAGCCCCTGAGGATGGATGATAAAGGAGGCCTTTAATCCCAGGGACACACAGTCCCAGCATCAGATCAGGGCCAGGGCCACAGCAAGAGCCAAGACTATGGTGTCAGAGCCCACCTCCATCCCCAAAGCTGGTAATGGTGAGAGATCCGAGGTAAGTTGAACCTGAGTTTGAATTCTAAATCCCACCTCAGATATGAGCATTAACCTTGAGTGAGGCACTTCATCCCATCCACCTCAGTTTCCTCACTTGTAAATAGGGCTAATAATGACAATGCACTTGCCCCATGTGGTTGTTGTGAAGATGATGTGAGACAGTGAACTTTAAAGACTAAGAATTTCTCCAAAAGTTGGCTGTCTTTATTAGCGATACCAGGACCTGGCATCATGTTCTCCCTGCTGCCAGCCCGTGTTGTATAGGCTGGCTTTTCAAGCCTGGGAATCCACTTCTCACGTGCCTCCCTTTGGAGCAAGCACAAACATTCTGTGACTGGTTCCAGTCTGCTAAAGATGAACACTAGCGCTGGGCCATTGATTGGCCGCTGAACCAGAACTGAGATAGGTGCATTCTCAAGGCACTAATTGACCCAGGAGAGTCTCTGGCCGACTGGCTTCCTGCCTAGCTGTCTCTGAATGGAGTCTTGGCCTCATGCTCCTTGAGGCTGAGAGGAGGTCTGTCACATACCTCAGCTTCTTGCTTTTTGGCTTTGTTCTTTCCTGCATTTAGGTTAAGGATAATAGGAGATGGCCATGCCCCTGTGAGCTGGACAGCTCAGAATGGTGAGCCAGCAGAAGTTCAGAAGCCAGCCAACAAGGTGTGACTGTTTGACCTAGCACGCAGTGAAGGCCGTCAGGAGGGAGCTTTCATCTATCCCTAAGCCCCAATTCAGAAATGAACTTGGTGGGGTGAAGGCTAGGTCAAAATAGCTGCAGGTTTGAGCCCACCTTCCCCGGGGACCTCCATGGTATAAGAGAGAGTGTGCCCCACTGTTAGAAAGAAATGTTGGTACTTCAGAAATTCTTGCTTCTTCTTCTCAGTAAATATCCTTTCTAAAGCCAATTGATGCTAACTAGTTAAAAACAACAACAGCAAAAAAAACCCAAAAAACCCAGGGGTGCTGATGACTGGTGGTTGAGATTGGGGAGAACACACTGGAATGGGGGCTTGAGCAAGAGATAAAATTACCCCCTAACCTCTCACTGAAACCCTAGAGCCCTGAAGGGAGATGGAACTAGGTAGCTCTGGGAACCCAGCCTACTAGAATGGGGGATTTGGGGGGAGGCAGGGTTAGGAAAGGAAGCCCAAAGCAAAGCCTCTATAACTATAACTAGTGTTAGCCACCTCCCCAGGTGGTAAGGGCAGCATTACCTGTGAGGGTCTGGGGTTAGTGCAGAGGCAGAGCCAGGGGTAGTGATGGCCACAGAAGAGATGGGAATGGTCCTCACTCATCCTCCTGGGCATGTGTATGAAGGTAAGTGTTAAACCCCCAACCCGCCATCCTGTAACTCCCACCAACCATTGGTTCTCATGCTATTCTGCCCTCTAAAGCTAGACCAACCAAGACCAGTTCCTTGTCTACACAACAACTCCTCAAATACTTGAAGACCCTTATTTCCCCCCTTGCTAAGCATCCCTGTTTCCTTTGACACATCCTTGCACGAAATGGTTTCAGGGCCCTTCACCATCTTGGTTAGCTCCCATGGCCAGCCCCTAGCTCTGCCCTAACACGTGGTGAAACCCAGACTCCAGATGTCCTCTGACTGGGGCAGAGAGCAGTGGGGTTATGTATGACCTCTTTGGCACTGCCTACTATACTTTTAAAGTAGCCACATCGACCTGTTAGCTCTCAGCAAGCTTGCAGTCCTCTGAAACCCCCAGATTCTTCTCATATAAATCACTCTCGAACCACGTACCCATTCGGTATTTCTGTACTTGTTACTTTGAACTTTGGAGGGCAGCTAGGTGACCCAGTGAATAAACAGAGCAGTAGACTTGGAGTTGGGAAGACCCAACCTTAGACTCTCATTAGGTGTGTGACCCTGGGCAAGTCACTTAACTGTTGTTTGTTCCAGTTTCCACAACTGTAAAATTATAATAACAGTGATATAATTAGCATTTATAAAGCACCTACTATTTGCCAGGCACCATATTAAGTGCTATAAATATTATATCATGCAAGATAATAATAACATTGACTTCCCATAGCTATTCGAGGCTAAAACAAAGTGAAATCTTTTGTAAAGTGTTTTGTAAACTGTACCGTGCTACACAAACGCTAGCCCTTTTTTTAACTCTATCCTACACCCATGATCTTTAAGGTCCCTTATGATCTATAAGCCCATAAATCGTGGTTTTGTTTTCATCCAGTGACCCAGCTCAGAGAAAGGACTCTAAAGCCTGTGCTTGTTTGAGGCAGCTCTCAGGGTAGGATACAACTTCACCGGTCACATTCTAACCAAATATCCTCCAGGATGGGGAAGAGGGACCTTCACCCAAGGTCCTTCATTTGGTAAGTCCTGCCCTGTTTCTCACAGTTAATAACCTCTGGACCCATTCAGACCAGCTCGTTTTTGTCTAGGCTCACCTGGAACACACAGAAATTTAATAAATCTCTGAGGAAGGGAAAGGAATAGAAAGGAGAGTACTCAAAATAATTACATTTCAATTCAGTTTAGTTCAATAGATTTTTTTTTTTTTTTACTGTACCTGCTGTGTGTGTGAGGCTCTGGGCTAAGTATGGGGAATACAAAGGAAAAAATAAAGTGTCTTTACTTTCTAAGGCTTACGTGTTAACCAGGGAGTTGAGGGGGAAAATACAAAGATACAGACAAATCAATGTGAATACAGAGTTATTTCAAGAGGCAAAAGTCACTCTCTTTTGTGGGGATCAGGAAAGACCTGCTTAGGAGGTAAAGCCTCAGATGCACTTTGAAGAAAGTTCAGGATACTAGAGAGGGGAGGGGAAGGGAGGGAAGGAAGAGTTATGCTTCACTTGTGAAAGAGAATTTGTTGCCAAACCACTGAGGCAGGACAAGAAACAGTTAGCAAGCTGGTCTGACTGTGATGGAGCATGTATAAAGGAACAAGAAATGAGTCAGGGACATAGTTGGGAACCATATGACACAGGGTTTTAAATGTCAGAATGAGAAATTTCCATTTGATCTTAGGGGCAATAATGAGTCACTGAAGACTTTTGAGGAGTGGGACATCCAAATTTTGAGGGAGTTCACGAAGCATGTCACATGAGGGTACAATTTACAGCAGTACAGTAGCCCCGTACGCCGAGCTGCGAGTCAGGAGTGCTAGGTCCCAGACCTGATCTTGCCAGTGACTTAGTCCATGACTTTGGGCAAATCACTTAGGATATAAAATGAGATCCTTAAGGTCTTTCCCAGCTCTCCTATGATTTCACAGTTGTAAGATGTGGTTGTTAAGGAGACTGAACTCTGCACCAGAGAAGAATCCCTAAAAGGGCCTGAAGATGGATGGTCTGGAGAAGACGAGGGTTAGAGAGATTGTGATTGTCTTCAGTTATTTGAAGAACTCTGGGAGGAAGATGGATGGGATTTGTTCTGCTTGGCCCCAGAGGGCAGAACCAGAAGCAGTGGGTGGCAGTTGCAGTGAGCTAAGCTTTTGGCAAGAGATAAGGAAAAACTTCTTAATAGTCCCAGCTGTCCAAGATGGGATGGGTCACCTCGGGCAATGATGAGCTCACCAGAGTCAGTAGAATGACGATTTCTGCCCGGATAACAAGGCTTTGATAGAGTTCATTAGGCTTCAAATGGAACTACCTGACCCTTCCAGAAACTCAGACCACTCTGGCTCTGACTGATTGACCAACAATACGGTCCCAACCCAAGCCTCACCTGGTCCTTGTTTGGGTTTTGATGGCTTTGAGTGAGTTTGAATAGCAATTGTGTCAGTTCTGGCCAGAAGCTCTGAGAAGCCCTTCCCAGGCTGATTTTTTTTAAGTAGGTAAAAGAGGCCATTTTTGGCCTCACTTCTTACCTAGCCTTAATCACTGATCGAGTGTTGCCTCAAACAGAGACCCAGGAAAGACCCTAGCTTAAAAAGACCCAGGTCTCCCACTGCATCCAGGACCATCTCTAGGTGTCCTGGATATATTCTGCCACGGGACCCAGATGGCTCCTGAGGAGAGTGAGGCTGGTGACTCTGCACAGTCCTGCCTCACTTAAATCCAACTCACTTGTAAGTCAAGACATCAGTTTCCATGAAGAGTTTGGTCCTCTTCCAGAGCAGAAGGACAAACAAGAAGCAGAAGAAGATTCGATATAGTCATCACAGATGACATTCACATGGTGAAAAGGGGGAAGGGAATTGGCATTTATACAGAACCTACTATACATCAGGAGCTGCACTGAGCACCTTTGACAAATAGTAGCTCATTTGATCCTCACAATAACCTATTATAACCCCAATTTTACAGATGAGGAAACTGAGGCAAATTGAGGTTAAGAGCCTGGCCTGGGGTCTGAGGTAAAATCTGAACTCAGCTCTCCTGACTCCAAGCCATCTCTCTATTCACTGCATCACCCAACTGCATATCCAATGATTCCAAGTTGTCTCCTTGTAATAGTAATGGAATTTGGAGATGCCCCTGAATTGACTTGGCTTTTGGGTTGAGTGTTAAGACCCAGAGCTTGTGAATCCCACTTATGGGATGGACTTGTTGACATGAAGAGAGGGGATGGAGCTGGGAAGAGCCATGAATGAAAAGGAAGGCTCAAGCCCAGAGAGGGCCAGAAGAAGAGGTACTTTTGGGGAGAGCAGTATCCAGTGTCGTTGAGCCTGAGTTGCTGAGAGATACTGCTAAGAGCCCATTGGAGCTGCCCAGGACGTTTGAGGACTGCCACCTGGAGATGCTGAGAACTGAGGAGGCATGGCTGTGATGCCAGTATTTTGTCTGTTTTGATGTTTTTCCAGATTCACCTGATTGTGGACAGTGCTGCTGTTGTAGAAGTCCTAGAATCTGGCTGTTGGTGCAAAAACCCTGAAGAAGGATTTTCTTGTTGTATGTTCACAGAAATCCTGGAAGGGGGCCTTGCTGATACTTTCAGGGGTTCTGGGACTGTTCTACAGGTAGAGTGTGACTTGATGAGGACACTGGCTTTGTTGAGCCTTGTTTCCCCAGGAACTGAGATTGCTGAGGGCTTGCCTCAAGTGAAGATGAAAGAAAGGCCTTTCCTTGGCCATCTCTATGCTAAGATGTTATCTTAAACTTGTTATGGTTTAAGGATGGATGGCCTTTTGTGCTCTCCTGCTCCCTTTTGAGAAAGTGCTTGGTGTTAATAGTTGGTATTGTAATTACTTTGAGTCCAGGGGTGGGAAACCTTTGGCCTTTTTGTGTTGATTGGAAACTGACCTCCATTTGAGAAGAAACTTTGACTAAATGAATGCACCCTCTAGGGGTGGAGTAGTACCTGGACTGAATGAAGAACTTACTTGTGAAATGAATGAGTTATACTGTATTTTGATTTTCCCTGTTCTGTGAATGTTTGCTGAATAAATGGGGTTTGCTATGCTGGTAATCTGAACCTTGGAAGTTGCCTTTGCTTGGCATTACACTCCTGAAACAGAAACCACCTATTGGTGCCAATATTCCTTGACTGGGAAGATTCACCATGCACCAGTTGGAGAGGTGGCCTCAGAATCAGGAAGAGCTGCCTTGTTCACATCCTGATGGTGTCACCCAGGGCAAGTTGTTTAACCTTTTGGTGCTCTAGGCAACTCTAAGGATTTAATCTCCAAAGAAGATGACCACCTTCAGTTTCCTCATCTGGATTCCTTATCATTCCTGTATCAATGAAATGTGGTTCAACCCTATCCTTCTGATGATAGTGAGTGAATTAGATTTGCAAATGAACCAAGGGGCAGTGGGTGTGAAGGGGTACCCAAAGAGGGTTATGGCTGCCTGAGACCCCAAAATACCAACATGCCTGGTGCTGCAGAAAGAATTCCACTCAAGTCTTCTCAGCCAAAGAAAAAGCAAAGTTTATTGAAAGTTCAAGTTTGCCATATGGGGTGCTAGGGCATTCTGTGGCACTCTCACGGAGCAAGTCTGTGCTAGGCCATTTCAAGGTGCTCTCACACCACATGGAGGGAAGATGGGGTTCTATATACAGAAAGGTTGTGGGAGGAATCTAGGGGTGGTCCAGAGGAGGAGATGGGGAGGGTCTTCAGGAGGAGTCAGATGAGGTCAGACTCCAGTAGGGAAGGTCTTCAGGAGTCAAGATGAGGTCAGATTCCGGTACTGAGTAGTTAAGGGTGGGAAGTTGCTGGAGGCTACCTGGAGACCATAGACAACGGTGGGCCTGGCCAGTTCAAGGGTGGGAACAGGAACATCAGGTGGATATAGGCTATGGTGTATGAACAAAAATAATTTTGACCTCAGGAGGTGATTAGAGTTCCAGACACAGATGAGAGAGCAGGGATACCCATTTTCCTGACAGACATGGACACAAATGAGGAGTCATTTGGGGGACAAAGCATTTTCAAGGAATACACTCCATGGTAGCAGAGGATAATAATAAAACAACAGTAAAAATAATGAACTACACTTATTCAACGCTCCAAAGATCTCAAAGTGCTTTATATAAGCGGCATCATTTGGTCCTCCCATCCCTGGGAGGCAGGCACTAGTATCATTCCCATTTTATATATAACTTGGGGCAAACAGAAGTTAAGTGGCTTGTCCAGGGTCACACAGCTAAGTAAGCATCTGAGGGATGATTTGAATTCGAGTCTTCTTGTCTCTAAATCAAACATTGAACTACATAGCTGCAGAGTGAAAGAAAGCTATTTGTATATTCAAGGAAGATTTCTCCCTCATATACTTGATCTCCTGGTGAAGAAAAGCAGACACAGAGAGTGTTGCTAAGTGAACTTCCGAGCAGATATGTGGAACTCAGGGATCAGTGTGAGAATAAGCTGCCTTGGCCATGTGTGTTCCTTACTCTTCCACTACACCAAGTTTGTGCCCACTCTTTTCACAGATACTATGTGTACTTATGTGAGAGTATATTTGTAGGGAAGTTTATGGGGCAAATGCTTTACGATGACTGTTTTTAATATGACGTCTTATTGAGTGCCTTTTCTTCAGTCCAATTGTGTCTACTGGCTGATTGTTGAGGAGAAGCATATCATGTTGGTGAACTATAATTTGGGGAATGAAGTGGCACGGACCGCATCACTGAACTAGTGGGAATGTAGTAGGCTGCTCATGCTGCTGGGCACCCGACTTGCAAACCTTCGATTGCCAAGATGAGAAGGCAGAAAGGAAGAGATGCTAAAAATAGAGGGATAGGTGGTGCAGTGAATAGAGCACCAGCCCTAGAGTCAGGAGGACCTGAGTTCAAATCCAGACTCAGACATTTAACACTAAACTAGTCGTGTGACGTTGGGCAAGTCACTTAACCCCAGTTGCCCTCCAAAGAAAAAGAAAAAAATACATGCAGAAAGAGGGTTAGTAGATGAGGTAGAAGCCAATATAAATGCAAGCCATCATTGTTGATAACTAACAAGACAGGAATGGCAGATAGACTTGGAGTAAAGAGATTGAGGTTTGAATCCCTGCTCTTACACTTTTTAATGAGATGACCTTGGGCAAGATCACATTCCTTTCTCAGTTTCCTCATTTGTAAAACGTAGATATTAGTAATTGCAGTACCCATCTCATTGGGTTGTTGGGAGGATTAAAGTATTTAAAGTGCTTTGCAAACCTTCGATAGCTAAGTGAATGTTGGCTGCCACTCTTTTTATTAATAATAACAAGTAGTATCACCTCTCTGTGTCTCAGTTTCTTTATATGTAAGATGGGAAGAGCAGAACTCACAGTCCTTGCCTCAGAGGAGGGTTGGGAGGGAGGTCTCTGTAAACATTAATATGTGGCCATTGATGAGGTGTAGGCTCTGGGACTCCCCCCCAACCCTTTTTGAGCTCTCCTTGAATCTTTGAGGTACATACTCTGGGAAACCTCTTGAAGTCTGATTGAATCTTCAGGAGGCATTTGCAGAGGCCATAAGTATTTCTTTGTGGTTGGGCCCAAACCTGTTACTAGACTGGCCCTCCATTGTCCTTCTGCTTCCCACCATTGAGCCTATCAAAATATCAATCCACTCTTGCATTGACCTCATTAACTCCACCTGAAGACCCTCCCCAAACTCATTACTGGAGTCTGAACTCATTGGCTCCTCCTGAAGACCCTCCCCAGGCTCCTCCTCTGAACCATCCCTAGATTCCTCTGTATATAAGACCAAGAGTGCTGTAGAATAGCTTAGCAGAGACTTGCTCTGTGAGAGCACCATAGAATTTTCTAGCATAGACTTGCTCTGTGTCCAATAACTTTCAATAAACTATTTTTTCCTTGGCTGAGAAGACTTGAGTGGAATTCTTTCCACAGAACCCGGCATGTTGGGGTCTCAGGCAGCCCTAACCCTCTTTGGGCACCCTCTTCAGACATGAGAGTCCTTATTATTAGAGGAGCGGAGGGCTCATGCAGGAGAACAGCAGAAGATGAGACTGGAAAAAAAATAGAGTATCCAAAATTGGCGCAGGGTTACAGTCTATCACTGTAAGAAATTCCTCATGCTGTCTGAGGCTGATGGCTCCTTCTACACATTCTAGAGATATTCAACTTCCTTCCCCTGAGCTATTTTCAGCCAGAGGTTTGGGCATAGCTGTCTAGTGCCTGTCAGAATGCTGGTCTTTTCCTCTTTGGAAGACTGCTCGGTACAGGATGGGAGAGATGTAGCCAGATGGCAGCTCATGCAAAAGAGAATGTGGGGCTTTACTCCCCGTCAGTTCAATATGAGTCAGCAAGCAGCATGCTCTGTCCATTGATCAGGCAATCCTGTGCTGTTGAAGCCCGGTGTCCAGAAAGAGGGAGGAGATATTGGTGATTGGCATTGACAAAAATGCTTTCTAACTAGCAAAGTGTAATGCCAAGCAAAGGCAACTTCCAAGGTTTGGATTACCAGCATAGCAAGCGCCATTTATTCAGCAAACATTCACAGAACAGAGAAAGTCAAAATGCAGTATAACTCATACATTTCACAAGTAAGTTCTTCATTCAGTCTAGGTACTACTCCACCCCTAGAGGGTTCATGCTTTTAATCAAAGTCTCTTCTCAAAAGGAGAGAATTCTTCTCAAATGGAGATCAGTTTCCAATCATCACAAAAAGGCCAAAGATTTCCCACCCCTGGACTCAAAGTAATTACAATACCAACCATTAACACTAAGTACTTTTCTTAAAAGGGAACAGGAGAGCACAAAAGGCCATCTACCCTTAAGCCATAATAAGGTCAAGATAAAATCTCAGCATTGAAAGGCCTTTCATCTTCACTTGAGGCAAGCCCTCAGCAATCTCAGTTACTGGGGAGATAAGGCTCAAGAAAGCCATAGCCAGTGTCCTCATCAAGTCACACTGCCTGTAGAACAGTCCCAGAACCCCTGAAAGTATCAGCAAGGCCCCCTTCCAGGATTTTTGTGAACATACAAGAAAGTCCTTCTTCAGGGCTTCTGCATCAACAGCCAGGTTCCAGGACCTCTCCAACAGCAGCACTGTCCACCATCAGGTAAATCTGGTAAAACAACATCAAAACAGACAGACAAAATACTGGCATCACAGCCATGCCTCCTCAGTCCTCAGCA
Source organism: Pseudocheirus occidentalis (assembly GCA_028646575.1). Classification (NCBI taxonomy): domain Eukaryota; kingdom Metazoa; phylum Chordata; class Mammalia; order Diprotodontia; family Pseudocheiridae; genus Pseudocheirus; species Pseudocheirus occidentalis. The sequence goes on from CM053593.1 coordinate 18,900,966, forward strand.
GCTCCAAGTGGCAATCCTCAAAAGTCCTGGGCAACTCCAATGGGCTCTCAATAACTCAGGCACCACTGGATACTGCTCTTCCCAAAAGTCCTTCTTCTTCTGGCCCTCTCTGGGATTGAGCCTTCCTTTCCATTCATGGGTACAAAGTATGTACATATATACAGTATATATGTACAACCAATAATAACTCATCCTGTATGGATGCATATAATCCTACAGGGGGTAAAATGGATTTTTAACAGAATAGGGAACTTTCAAGTATTCCTGATGGAAAGATCTGAGCTGAATAGAATCAATGCAGTGTAAACACAGGAGTCAAGAAAAACCTAAAAAGGTTAATAGGGATAGGAACAGATCAGTGATTCCATTTTGCTATAGGGAATTCTTGACTGATGAAATTGTCTTTGACCATGCAGGACAGCACCCTCACTGTAGTTTATCATAGTAGAGAGCAGCCTAGAAAAGTGAGAAGTCAAGTGACTGGTCCAGGGTCACACAGCCAGGATGTGTCAGAGGTGTCAGAAAGATCAATTAAAGAAGCAATTATAGAGGGAGCTAAACAATGGTGAAGTGATTACATTTTAATGGGAGGAAAGAGACCAGTGCCAGTTCCCATCACTCAGTTATCTTCTCCAATTATCCTTTGCTTTATGCCCATCTCGGTTAGCTAGGCCAATCCCCCTACACATACCATTAATCTCACCCTGTCCTGTCTTCTCCAGCACCCTGCCCCCACTATAATTTCTCCTCTTGCTTTAACATTCAATTTCTACATGCTGGTTTCTTCCCAGCTGCCTGTTCTTGAAGAACAAAAACAACAAAACCTTTACCGGATCCAGCCATCCCTTCTAGCTGAATCTAGTTCCTACATTCCTCTCCTCCTTCATGGTTAAGTGTCCCGAGAAAGCCGTTTATACTAGGTGCCTCCACTTTTCTTCTCACTTCCTTCTTTTTTTTAATTTTAATTTTTAAACTTTATTGACTTGTTTATTTACTTTTAGTTTACAAGATTCAGTTATAGAATCACTTGAGTTTCAGATTTTCTCCCCTCTCTTCCCCCCTCCCCCCCATGGTGGCATACAATCATGTATGGAATCTGCAAACACTTTCACATTGT
>CM053593.1:18902582-18933014 GCA_028646575.1 Pseudocheirus occidentalis
AAACTATTGGAACAAAGGGGGCTAAAGACTTGGGCAGAGCCACAACTCAAGGCTCATGACCTCAGGCAAATGTCTTCCCTGGGAAGGTTCACCTTCCCAGAGCCTGTACCTCAAAGAATCAAGGAGAGCTCAAAAAGGGTGGGGGGTCCCAGAGCCTATACCTCATCAACAGGTCTGGAAGGCAGGGGTTGTTTGGTGTTTGTCCTTGGATTCACCAGGAGCTCCTGGCACATGGCATATATTTAATAAGACCTTGTTGAATAAATATCCACAGCTGGATGGCATTTCTCATTACAAGTCCCCCTGCGCACAACACTGTCAAAAGTGCTGCTGAAATTAGAGTCGTGGAACATTAAAGCTGAAAGCGACCTTGAACCCAGAATGTTAACATTAGGAGGGACCTTCCAGCGTGGAATGTCAGAGCTGGGTGGCACCTTAGAGCACAGAATGGGCAGAGATCTGACCTGTAATGTCAGAGGTAAGAGAACACAGATCAAAGAGGATTTAAAGCTAGATTTAGGGTGTTAGACATAAGAACAAGTTTGTTCTTGGAACAAAGAATCTGCTAACCACTTGATCAATCAGTGGGCACAAGTTCTCATGGCCAAAGGGCTATAAAGCTGTGCTTACCCTTTGATCCAGCAACACCAGTGCTAGGTCTGTATCCCAAAGAGATCATACAAATGGTAAAAGGATTTTACCTGTACCTGTACAAACATATTTATAGCAGCTCTTTTTTGTGGTGGCCAAGAACTGGAAATCAAGGGGATGCCCATCCATTGGGGAATGGCTGAACAAGTTGTGGTATACAAATGTAATGGAATACTACTGTGCTATAAGAAATGATGAGCAGACGGACTTCAGAAAAGCCTAGAAAGACTTGCATGAACTGATGTTGGGTGAAGTGAGCAGACCCAAGAGAAGAACATTGTACCCAGTGACAGTAACATTGTGTGATGACCGACTCTGATAGACTTTGCTCTTCTCAGCAATACAAGGATCCAAGACAATTCCAAAAGACTCATGATGGAAAATGCTGCCCACATCCAGAGAGAGAACTATGGGGTCTGAATGTAGATTGAAGCACACGATTTTCACTTTTTTTTTTTTTGCTTTTTCTCATGGTTTTCCCCTTTTGTTCTGATTCTTCTTTCACAACATGACTAGTGTGGAAATGTGATTAATACGACTGCACATGTGTAGCCTATATCAGATTTCTTGCCGTCTTGGGGAAGGGGGAAAGAATGGAGGGAGAAAATTTGGAACTAAAAATCTTAGAAAAAATGAATGTTAAAAAAAAGAATAAAGTGAAGTCAGAAAAAAAATCAGCATAAGTTCTAGGGATGCAACGATATAGCACAGGCTCTGGATTGCTCACCTAGCCCCCAGGTCCCATGTCAGGCTGGGCCCCCAGAGGATGCGATTTTTCTTCTCATTTTCTAGGGATAACCCCCAGGGGTTTTTTGTGGAGGGGAGTTTGTCTAATGATATCGTTCATGAGCCCCCACTGGTGTGCTTCCCTGGGGGATATCAAATTATATCAATTAGCCGGTTAGAGTTAATTAACTTTTAAAAAGTGGTCTTTACTAATGTGGTATAAGAAGAATCAGTCCCAAAGAGTCAGACACCACTGAAATGACTGAGCAAGAACAACAACAAAACAGGAAGAATACTTGGTAAAATTCATTCTCATTCACTCATGTCTGACTCTCCAAAACCCCATTTGGGGTTTTCTTGGCAAAGATACTGGAGGAGTTTGCCATTTCCTTCTCCAGTTTGTTTTACAGGTGAGAGAACTGGAGCAGACAACACGAAGTGACTTGCCAAGGGTCACACAACTAGACTGGATTTGAACTCAGGTCTTTCTGAGTCCACGTCTGCAGCATTAGCCATTCATCACCTAACTGCCCTAACATCTGCCCAAATGTCTGTGACATATTCTTCCACCAGGACAAAGGAAAGTGAGCTTACACTCAGAGTCCAAGTGACAAAGGGGTGACTTCCAGCTCTTGGTTTCTGGAAGTACTTCTCTCCCTTCTTTGTCATCCCCAGAAAACCCTCTTCCTGTCAGATCTTCACTATCTGAAGCATCCATGGTAATATCAAAGACCAGACCAACTGCCCCTCTGCACTCACTTCTTTACAGATTCATCATTAACAGTTGCAGGGGCCATATGGGAGCTCTGGGTCTTGAGATCACCCTCATGGTAGCCCCTGCTACTAATGTGCCCTAAGAAATCTCTCTTCTCAGCTAGAGGGACAGATTATGGCTTCTCATTACCTGAGAAGTTGAGATTGCCCCTCCTCTATATAAGAAGATGAGATTCAGGGCCTAAGCTCCCCACTTCAGCCATATGGAGAAGCATGTGGTCTCTGCCATGTTTTTCTGCACCACCCAGAAACACCCACGTTCAGGTCTCCAGCTTCTTCCCTGTGCTAAGAAGGAAGGCTGTGGGTTAATAGTCTCTAGGACTGGGAGAGACTTGGTGTATGTACAGGCATCCCTACCCCTCAGAACTACACCCTGATCTACTCTCTGAAAAAAGGTGAAAAAAGGTGTGTGTGTGGGGGGAGTCATTGGCTGACTTTTTTAGACCAGAGCAAAGGTCTACCTTTATCCCTAGAAGTCCATCCACTGAGAGCTGGCTAATCAATAATAGTGGTACAGCCCTGGTCACTGGAAACCTTACCATATATTGTGATGGTGTTAGTATTCTCATCAGACAGATTGAGAGAATTCTGACCAACCCTTCCATGTAACATGAAGGAATTATAGTTAATCATCTTTAAGGTACCTCACAACTCTGAATCTTATAATCCTCTATCTTCAAATCATTATTATAGGGCTATTATATTATTATAATTATTATATTATTATTATAATATAATTATATAATTATTATATTATAAAGAACTATTATCCCAATTTTCCAGATTTGATTCAACTTACCAAACATTTCTTGTCTGCTGTGTGCAGAGCTCTATGGTAAGCAGTGGAGATAGAGAGCTGAGATCAGACATGGTCCTGGACTTCATGATGCTTACAGGATGGTAAGTGAAGGGAGAGGGTGCAACAGAACAATCGATGAGCATTTGTTAAGCACCTACCATGCACAGGGACCTTGTGGGATGAAGGTCAGCTACACAGATGTGGGTGATTCTGGCTCCTGAAGGAAGTTGGGCAAAGGTGACTTACTTCACTAGGACTGAAAAAAATTTCCTTCCAACCCCACCCAATTTACTGGAAAGTTTGCTTAATCAGGCAGGTTTCTATGATGATTTGAAGGGGACCAAGGCTTGCAGAAAGTAAACAGTTGGCTAAAAAGATAGTGTCTGAGATTGGAGTTTGCTTTTAAGGACCAAGCATAAAATATAAGGGTCCCAGCAAAAATGATAAGAATGTATTTTCCTGGTATCTTGCAAATCTGATCCAAAGGGCTTTTAGCTAAAAAAAAAAAAAAAAAAAAGGATGGGGAAGGGAGGAAGCTGCCTGCCTCTGGCCATCAAAGCAGACAGATAGAGGGGAACTGAAATGTGCGAAGAGGAATAAGGGGCTGTGCAGAAATGTACAGATGACAAGATCCAAGAAAGGAGCCAGTAGATGGTTTGAGAACAAACGCCAGCCTGGTTTCCTAGAGATGATGCTAGTTACAGTAAAAGTCATTGCTGGGAAGTCTGTTTTCCCAAGTAAGGGTTGAAAGGGAAGTAAAAAAATGTTTACTGAATGTCCAATATGAGCTGGATATGGGACACATAGCTTACTCCTACATAGAGAGAAATGCTAAGCAACAAAAAAATCAGTGTGTATTAACAGTATGATTAGAACAACGTTCAGTAATTTCTGGCGCTGTGAGCCACTGCCCTCTGGGGGTCACTGCAGCTGCCCACTCTCAATGGGTCTTCCAAATCTGAATTCCATAGTCCTTGGGAACCATGCCTTTCAGGACTTTCAGGACTAAGGACAAGGAAACAGGAAACACAAAAAAAGGCAAAGGTAGTCAGGGGTCTGCCCTGGGAGAAAAGCCTGCCTAGTTGGGTCCACACAGGTTGTTTAGGATATAGATGAGGCCCCCTTCCCCAAATACACTATTGTATGGGGATGGGAATGAAGTTGTAAGGGCAGAAAGTTCTGAAATGTAAGAGCACTTTTCCTCACCCGTTATCGAGATGCCTGCTAATGGCCCATTTCTTAATGCCAAAGAGGTACTTAGGCACAGTAAGGCTCATGAAGACACTCAAGAGGAGTCCTGAGATGGATAAGAATGAGAAAAGGGTGAGTGGAAAAAGGAGACTGCCAAGTTGATGTTGAAAGAGAATTAGGAAGAGGCTAAGAACGTGGAGATAATCATAATAGCTGGCATTTACATTTAGGCTTAAAACATACTTTACAAATATGATTCCATAGGGATGAAGATGAAGGAGAAGATGGAAGACACTGGGAAAGAAAGATAAAGATGTAGGATAAAGAGAAGTAGGTGAAGGTGGAAACAAGAAAAAGTGCTGGTGGAAATGGAAAAGAACATGGAAATAAATGGACATGGGCATGGAAAGAGACAGGGAGGAGATGGGAGAGGGAAACGGAGAAGGAGGAGGAGCAGAAGTTGAAGATGGAGGAAGGGGGAAGAAAGAGAAGGAGGGAAATGGAGAAGGAGGAAGAGGAGCAGGAATTGAAGATGAAGGAAGGGGGAAGAAAGAAAGGGAAGGAGGGAAATGGAAACAGCCAGTCATTTCTCACCTTCCCTTCCCTTTTTGGACCTTCCAGAGCACAAAGGTAGCCCTAAGTTAAGACCACTGTGCTAAGACTTGGAGGTGAGTAGGTTGAGAATCCTTGGTGACATCAAAGATCAGCCAAGAAGCAGACACAGAAGTGGTTCCTTCCACTTGGCAGAGGAGTTTACCTCTGTGTTGCCACATGTTTCCTCACCTAAAGCCCAGGGCTCTGAGAGTGAATCACTACAGGGTATTTATGATTTTATCTGGGACCATAGGTAACAAGCTAGAACATATTCCCCCTACACACACAGCCTTGCTCTGGACTTTCAGCCCACATCACAGGAACAGGCGTCATCACAGAATCTGCAACATGCCTGAGTGTCCCTCAACATCGACTTTTTCTGCTCATGTCTGGAATGTCCTTAGTTTGACTGAAAATGTGCCAAGTTCCCTGCAAGAAATTGCTAGAAAATTCATCTGGTAGGGGCGGCTAGGTGGCGCAGTGAATAGAGCACCAGCCCTGGAGTCAGGAGTACCTGAGTTCAAATCCGGCCTCAGACACTTAACACACACACACACACACAAAAACTAGCCGTGTGACCTTGGGCAAATCACTTAACCCCAACTGCCCTCCAAAAAGCAAACAAAAAAAAAAATTTCATCTGGTGCCAAATCTGTCACTGTCAACAACAGAAATAAATTATCATCATACATATTTCCCTAAGTTCAAGGCAACAAAACACTCTTCTCACAGAAGCTCCATGAGGCTGATATAGGGCAAGTATTGACAACTAGGTGGTGGGTGCAGTGGATGGCGAGCTGGATCTGGAGTTAGGAAGATCTGAGTTCAGATCCTACTTCAGACACTTATCAGTTGTATGACCCCAAGCAGGTCTCTTAATCTTTTTCAGTCTCAGTTTCTTCATCTGTTAAATGGGGGTATAATAATGGTGTCTACTTGACTTATTTCCCATGACCTCTACCCCACCTCAGCAACATACAGAGATGGTCATACTCTCAGTCTTGTAATTACCTAGAAGACACCTCTTCCATATTCATAAACTCTCTGGCATTCTACCTTTCTCTGTTTTGCAACCCCAAACCCTGTTCTTTATCTACACTGTGACCTACAATCCCTCAACCTCTCAGTTCTTTTCCACTATCACCTTGTATTCTCCTCCCTTCACCATCTTGACCCCTTGGTGTTTCAGCTCTATGCTGTCTTCTTCTCTTGACTCCCTCATCCTATCACTGATCTTGCCTCAGCCTTGGCTTACTCCCACCATCCACTGCCTTCATGCAAATATATACTGTTGAATGAAGTTAAAAAAACACACCATAAATTTATGGGTTCAACTGAGTCCTCCCAGCTGCTAGGCAATCCTTCTCCTCCCTGATCAGCTCACTATTCAGCTCTACATGGGGGCTTTTCCAGCTAGCTATTATATTCAAGTGTGTTCTGCAGAAGTAAGCACAATACTCCCGATGTTGCCTGACCAGAGTAAGGTACAGCAAGAGTAACGTCCCACCTCCCTTAACAAAGTCCAAGTTTTCTTTAACACTCTAGGTATAACTCATATTTACTCTGGACTTATTCTCCCGACCCACATGCACACTTGAGTACCCAAAGCAAGGGCAACTACATCTCTTCCTTGGGGTTCCAGAAGTGCTCTTCTCACACCCCTATTTAAGTGTGTTTTCCCCCTACATCAATCACCAATGATCAGTATCATGTAACCAACTAACTTCCAATTGGCTTTTACAAAGTGACATTAACTGACAGTGTATAGCCACAACAAAAGTACAAAAGCTTTTTCTCCAGTTGGGGCACGCTCCCCCTTCACTCCCTCATCCCCTGGGGATAGGGAGTTCCAGATAAAAGCCATTCCCCTAGTTCATTTGCAAGTGTGGCATAGCCAATGGACAAGCTGCTTCCTTGTTTGCTGGGCTCAGGGACTCAGGTTCTGGGCCGGGCAAGGTTTGATGCTCTTTAGGACTGGTCCTTGCCCAGGAGCTGGTGGCTTCTCCTTGTCTGGGATGAAAAACAACCCTCATCCTTAATTTAATTAAAAAAAAATAAAATAAACACAGAGATGTCTTAGGATAAGAACAGGAGTTTATTCTCTGGAGAAGAAGGCGGTCTTTCCCATGACATCATGGAGGAGAGGCGTGTTACAAAAGGCAGTGCAAGAATTTATACTCTAATGCAGTCAAGCCCCCTTCCCGACTGTCTCCTCTCTCATTGGTTGAGGGGCAGACTTAAGTCTTGGCACCAGGATCTTCCTCGAAAGCCTGACACTCTCAGTGGCTGAGAGACAGGTTTATTTTTTTTTAATTTTGTATTTATTTTCTTGCTTACATCATTCATTTCAATGAGATTTTGAGTTACAAATTTTCTCCCCATCTTTCCCCTACCCCCAACCCCAAAACAGTGATCCCACTGTAAAGCCCCTCCCTCGATCTGCTCTCTTTTATGCCCTCCTCCAATGCCCCTCTAACTTTCTGGTAGGGAAGGGAGGGTCTCTCTACCCCAGTCCCTGTATATCTTAATTCCCAGTTGCATGTAGTTAATAATAATAATAATTTTTTAAATTAATTAATTAATTGATTTTTTTTTTTACATTTGATTGTAGAGCTTTAAATTCTAGATTCTTTCAGTTCCTCCCTTGTTACCCACCCCCACTAGAAGGACAAGCAATTCAATACAGGCTGTATATGTGTAATTACACTGGACATCTCCACAGTGGACATATTGTGAGAGGTTGATTATATGGCCCTCCTTCCTATCCCGTTCCCCTCCTCCTTGTTCTATTCTCTACCCTGTCCCTGTCCCTTTACTGAAGTGTGTGCTTCTAGCAACTCTCCCCCAGACCTTGCCCTCCCCTCCATCATCCCGCCTCTCATCCCTATCCCCCTACTCTCCAGTGTGGCATGATACCCAGTTTAGAGTTTGTCATTCCTTCCGTAAGTCAAATTCAATGAGAGTAAATGAAAGTAAAGTAGTAATAGTTGGCCCTTGCCTGAGAGAGAGGTTTACAAAAAATAAGGATACTGATTGACAGCAAGAGAAAAGGGGGGAAGGGTCCCAAGCAAGGGAGGAATAGCGAGCCTAGCCTGTTCCTGACTCTTGCTGGCTGGGAGGAGGGGCCTGCAGAGGTGGGAAAGCAGACAGAAGAAATGAAAGTGGGAGTCGAAAAATTCCCAAAGAGGGGGAGGAAGCGGGAAGTTAACAATCCCAAACTGCCTGAGAAGTTTTCACTCACCCCATACATCCTCTTCTAAGGTCTCTGTATTGAAGGAAACAAAACACAAAACAGGTCTGTCTTATCCCAGACACAAGTGTATGTGATAGGCGATGTGCTCCTGGGTTGGCCCACTTGTGGGCGAACACCCTGTACCAACACTCCTGGTCCACTGAGTCACCCTTACCCCTCACAGACAATAAGAGAGTGAGCCAGGGTCTCTGCTGGAGCACTTTGGGAGTGCTTCTAGTTCCAACTCCACAACCAGCCCAAAGGCCCCTCTCTACCCATGCAAGGTGGTGGAGGAGACACAGTCACAGATGTACTTGCAGGGTGGTAGGGCCCCTCATTTCCCTCCCCCATATCTGCCCAAGTTCCCAGTCCTGGGCCCTCACTGACCAGTTTCCCTGCTTACATAGGTGACCATAACTCACTGCTGACTCCACTGACTTTTTGTTTTTGCTCCATGTTTATGGTGGAGTTTTATACTATGAACCCCCAATCTTATTTTTATTATGAACGTTAAAAACAAACAGGAACATTGCATTAGAGAACAGAACAGAGGATTTAATAGGAAGCTGTGAACTCTTATGAAAGGTTTAAAAGTGGGGGGGGGGGCAGGGATGGAGTATTGTCAGGCTTGTCTGAGTCTCCTTCCAGACTTCTCCCTACTCTCTTTGGTGGTTTTTTAAGTGCTTCATTACCCACTCAGTCAATCAATACACATTTAAATAAACACTGGGTGCCAGGCCCCCAGGGCTAGAGGAAAAAGTGAAGGGATCTCTGCCCTCAAGGGGCTTATATTCTTTTTTTTTTATTTATTGACTTTATTTACTTTTAGTTTACAAGATTCAGTTCCAGAATCACTTGAGTTTCAGATTTTCTGCCCTTCTCCCCCCACCTCCCCATGGTGGCGTACAGTCATGTATTGGGTCTACAAACTCTTTCACATTGTGCAAAAAAGCATTGTAACTGATGGAGCAAATAATGGGGAAAAAAAGAAACAAAACCAAACATAGAAAAGAACACCAGCATGTATTGCTTCAGTCTCCATTTAAATTCTGGTCTTTCTAGATCTTTGTCTGAGTGTAGATATCTCCTTCCATTCGGAGACTTGGAGAGCTGTCTTTTAACTGTGTGTTGCTGAGAAGAGTCCAGTTTATCAAGGTTGGTTGTCACACATACACCCCCTCTGTGACTGTGTACAAATTTTTCCTGGTTCTGCTCTTCTCACATAGCATCAATTTGTATAAGCCTCTCCAGGTAATCATGAAGTCCATCTCCTTCCCATTTCTTATAGCACAATAGTATTCCATTACATTCGTATACCACAACTTGTTCAGCCATTCCCTAATTGATGGGCATCAAGGGGCTTATATTCTAATGAGAGACTCCACTGTACGGAAACAGACACTGGAAAAGGCAGGTGTGAGCAGGCGGAGGTGTGGACACTTCAGGGATTGCCCCACTGATGACTGGCATTGGACCAGTGTCCTTCCACACCCCTTGCCCTGGAGGTGAGACATGTCCCAAACAGAACTCATTATGGCTCTTTCCAAACCCAAGGGAATCATGGGCCTCTGGGTCACTGGGCTAAAAACCTTGGGCTCCTCGATAATTCTTCTGCCCCACCTCCAACTGTAACCAGTCCTGCTTCTGGTCTCTCTCACAGCAACATCCCACCCCTCGCCCACAGCTGGCCCAGTGCAGGTCCCTGGCCTCTCATCTCTATCACTACAATAGCTCGGCCTCAGCTTCTTCAGTCAGTCAACCGACAAACATTTATTAAGCGCCTACAACGTTCCATGCACTGTGCCAGGCGGCTGGGGATAGAAAGAAAGGCAACAGACAGCCCCTGTCCGCAGGGAGGTCGCAAACTCATGGGGGAAGATGATTTATCGAATGAGCAGCCTGCATTTTTCCTCTCATTAGCTGCACAGCTGGAAAGGCTGTCTTTGAAACGGCCTGATTAAATCAGAGTTTGGAGGGAGCACTCATTCACTCACAGTAGGTGGGGAGAGGCACTTATGGGGGCCACTTCTCCCTCCTTCTCTCCTGAAGCCACAGGCTTTTGGTCCCGTTTGGGGTTCTAGGTGCGGGGAATACAGTTCCCGCCTGTGGTGACTTTGGAGCAAGCCAGGATTCCAGGCTGGAAATTGTCACCAGCACAGGAATGAAGCTGGGAGGAGCTGTCACCTGGAGACACTGACCCTAGGGGCTTTGAACTGACTTCAGTTGGACTAAAGTTAAACTATGAGCCTGAAGGGGTAGAGAGGGGATTATGCCCCTAAAGTGTTGGAGGAAACATTTTGTGTATTCTGTTATACTGTAGTAGCCAAATGAAATAGCAAGTTTTAACAAAGGGACCACAGAGTCCAATTAAAAGTTTTAAGGAGCTTTAATTGAATTAGCAGCTGGCCTGTCTCCTAAACCAATTAGAAAGAAATAGAGAGCAGCCCCGTAATCCAGAAGTACAGAATCTTTTATACCATATAGTCCCATTGTTTGGAGGTGCAAGTAAGTTGCTGAGGTAAGGGAGTTTGTGATTACGGGGCATAATGACAGAACATGAAGAAGAATGAACAATAGGCAAGGAGGGTTTGTGATAACATCTGCAGGTAGGGGATCAGGGGATCGTAGAGTAAGCAGAGAGGGGTACGGGGCATGATGACCTGGGCATGTAGGAGAAGAAAAATGAAGACCTCGATCAGTTCCCACACTCCAGGCTGGCCCATAGGCAGGTTCATTGTCTTCTAACTTGCTGATTTCTAATTTCACAAGGTACCACTTAACTATTTCCTGGCTGATTTCTTGACTATCTTGAGCCCATGAGATTTCTACTTAACTAGTTCCTGGCCACTTCAGTACCTTTGAACCAAATATCCATTTGCAAAAACTAATCTCATCTTCTGAAGAAAGAAATGGTAAACTCCATATCTTTGCAAGAAACCCCCAAATGGGGTCATGAAAAGTCGGCTAAGCTTGAAAGGACTCAACAACAGCAATCTGACGTTTAATGGTTAAATGGAATTGGGGTGCTAGTCCATGGGTCTCCTGAAATGGGGGGACCTAATCAGTGGAGGATCAAGCCAATGAGAGAGGAGAGATCCCCCCACCCCACTGGGTACTGGAGAGTCCTTGGAGCTGCCTCCGCACTCCCAGAGCAGGGCCAGAAGAAATCCATGGTACATTAATTGTGTCCTCATTAGTATTATTTATCCCCTAGCCCCCCCACCCCCAGTGTCTGGTACAGTCTGCTGTTTTAAATGCTTATTGGTTGGTTGATTGTTCTCCACAAAATCAGCCTGTTTGAGTTTTGAAGTCTTCACCAGATTCGTCAGAAACCCCAACTTTTCCCTCCCTTTGTCCCCATTTCACAGGTGAGAAGCCTGCAGTTCAGAGAGGTTACATGATTTGTTTAGGATTACAGAGTTAATAGGTCACAGGAATTCATGAAGAAATTACTCACTAAGTCACAAATGAGGCGAGATCAGTGTTGGTGGAGAGAGTAGCTGCACTGAAGAAATGGTTGTGATGCCAAGCAAAGGCAACTTGCAAGGTTCGGAACACCAGCATAGTAACTCTGTTTTATTCAGTGACAAATTATGGCAAAAACATTCACAGAACAGAGAAAATCGAAATACAGTAAAACATTTATTTAGCAAGTTTAAAGTAGCCCACCAGGCAGTACATTCATTTAGTCAGTCACCCAAAGTCTCTCTTCTCAAATGGAGATTAGTGTCCAATCATAAATAAAGTACTTTCATTTGGTCAGTTATAGGGCACAAAAAAGTCAAAAATTTCCAACCACTGAATTACAATACCATCCATGAACACCAAGTACTTTCTCAAAAGGGGCAGGAGAGCACAAAAGGCCATCCATCCTTAAACTACAACAAGTTTAAGATATCATCACAGCATTTAATACCCAAAGAGAGGTCTTGTCTTCATCTTGTCCATCTCAGCAATCTCTGTTCCTGGGGAGACAAAGCTTAACAAAGCCACAATGTACATTGCCAGTGTCCTCATTAATTCACTCTCTGCTTGCAGAACAGTCCCAGAACCCCTGAAAACATCAGCAAGACCCTCTTCCAGGATTTCTGTAAACATAGAACAAGAAAATCCTTCTTCAGGGCTTTTGAACCAACAGCAAGGTTCCAGGACCTCTGCAACAGCAGCACTGTCCTTCACTAGTAGACAAATCTGGCAAAACTGTTGCAGCCACTTAACTCAGTAGCCTAGGGGCCAGCCTTGGGCTGTATTCTCAGGAGGGACTGAAGAGACCAGAGCTGAGAGTGAAGCATACAGCAGCTGTCCTTTATTGCATAATGGCATTCGCCTCTTATACCTTATGGTCAACATGATTAGAGCATGATTTTCTCATGCACTGGAGGAATGACCAATGGAGGACAGGCCAAACTAATTGTCTCAGCTGCTGCTTATCAGGTGAGCTGTCTTGTGAGAGACTTCCCTGTAAGTTTAGTAACTGGGCTGTTACCCTCTGTGCCACAGGTGCTTTTAGACTCACACTGATCCCTACACAAAACAACATCAAAACAAACAGAGAATATTGGCATCACAGCCATGCCTCCTCAGTCCTGGCAGTTCTGGGTGGTAGTTCTCAAAAGTCCTGGGCTGCTCCAACTGGCCCTCAGCAGTCTCTCAGCAGCTCTGGCCCCCAGCAATTCTCCTCTCTCTGCCTCCATGATACTGCTCCCCAAAAGTTCTTCTGGCCTCTCTTTCAATTCTCGGCTCCTCCCAGTTCAGCCCTCTCTCTTCACATCAACAAGTCCATCCCACAAGTGCGATTGACAAGCTCCAGGTTTTAACACTAAACCCCAAAACCAAGCCAATACAGGGGGATCTTTAAATTCCATTACCATTACAGTAGTGAACTAAATTGTGCCTGTAACTCTTATTTTTAAATTTAAAATTTTTATATTTATTATTTTAAAATGCATTGCCTGGAATATAATCAGTACTGAATAAAGTCTTCCTTCTTCCCTTTCTCTTTTCTGTTTCCTTTCTATTTGTCTCTAACTACCTATCTGCCTACCTACCCACCCACCCACCCACCCATCCATCCATCCATCCCTTTATCATTGGTATCAGAGCATCGAGCACGTGGTAGCTGATCTTCCTAAACACATCAGCCCATGAGGCCGAGCCATGGAATCCACTTCTCCTGTCTTCATGGTGGGAGGGGCCTACAGTCCCTCATCAATCAGTCAGTTGTGCCATGTGTTTCAATAGTCTCCCTCATATAGACCCTGGATGTGATTCTCCTCTTTCTTGAAGAGGCTTTGTTCTCTTGAATTCTGTTTCTCTTGAACAGTGATGGTTCCCCTGTCACTCCTGGATAAATGTGTGTGTGTATGTGTGTGTGTGTGTGTAACTTTGATCAGGAGTATGCTGTAAATATCTAACAACTGACTGGGGGAAAGGAGGAGCAACAGAACCACCTGCCCACCTTAGACTTTTAAGTTCCATCACTTTTTAAAGTCCATTCAATCAATGAAACAATAAATCATATCTTGATTTGTAGCCTATGGTATAAATGCTCACACTGAAAAACGAACAGCCGCCCCATCTGGATCCTTCTGCCTCTAGTCTATGAGGAACCTGTGAAGAGATGAAGAGTGTTAACTGTCATCTGGAAAGAGTTTGTGTTTTAGCTGTCATGAGCAAAGTGACTCTGCTAAGAGACTGATGGTTTAACTGCCATTACAAAGCAGGGGATTTTCACCTCTCCGTACCACTTTGATAGTCTGGTGGAGCCTAGGGACACCTTCTCAGAATAATGCTTTTAAATGCATAAGATAAAAAAAAACATAGGATTACAAGAGAAACCTATTGTATTGAATTACAATTATCAAATTTTAAAAAAAATTCACAGACCCCAAGTACAAGCCTTATTCAAGAGTAACAGTGAACAGTGATGGTTTTTAGAGAAATTTCAAGAAGATAGAAAGACAATAATGAAACTTTATTTCCCAAGAGAACTGTCTTTACTCTTAAGGTAAAACATTATGAAGCTAATTTCTTGAGGAATCTTTGAGGACTTTGGAGAATTATTAATCAATTATTAATTAGGTACTGCGCTAAGTATTGGAGATCTGGGAGGAGGGGAGAGAGAAACAAAATCACAGTCCCTGCCTTCAAGGAGGTCATTCTACTAGAGGATATGGCATGCAAAAAACAGTGGAGAGGAAATTTACGGAGTAAATGAAAGGCAGTCTCAGGGAAGGTACTAGCAGTGGGTGAATTCATGGGAACCAAGAAAGACCTCCTGAAGAAAGTGGGATTTGAGCTGTGTCCTAAAGGAAGCCAGGAGGAAGAGGTGAGGAGAGGGGGCATGCTAGGAATAGGGGACTGCCTGAACAAAAGCCCAGAGTCAAGAGATGCAGGGTTGTGAGCAAGGAGCAGGGGACAGGGAAAAAGATCTCATGACCCTCCCTGGATGTCGGCACCCTGGGACGAAGCCCCTGTCTTCTCATGCTAGTAATAGCTCTTTCAAGGTGCCTTTGGGGGCTGTGAGGTCAGATGTTTGGGCACCAAACCTCCCTGTAGCCTATGGAAAAGTCACAGAGGGTGGAGCAACTCAGAGGACTTCAGAGAACATGAAGATTGGCTTCATGCAGTCAATCCATAGTGATGTTGTGCTAGGTATTGCCCAGAAGAGGGCGCATTGCATGGCCAACTGAGAACTACCCTACTGCTTTCCCTGGGAAAGCCTAGAAAGTGGTCTGGGAGCTGAGTCTTGGAAGACCCATGAGGCATAAGTGAGGTAGGAGAGCATTCCAGGCATGGGGGACAGCCAGGGCAAAGACAGAGAAGGGGCATGGACGTTCAAGCATCTTGTACAGAAAACAGCTAACAGATCAATTTGACTGAAACATAGAGTATATGAAGCAGCGGAATGTGAAAGAAGACTGGAGAGGTAGGCTGAGGTCTGATTGCAAAAGGCTTTAAATGCCAGGCGAGGGGAATTTCCATTTTATCCTAAAGGCAATAGGGAGTCAGAATAGCTTGTTGAGTAGGTGACTGACTCAATTAAAACTGCTTGGGCAAGATTATTTTGGCAAATAGATTGGAAATGTGAGAACAAGAAGACAGTATGCAAAAATCTGGTGAGGAGGGAATAGTCAGGAGCCATTGGTCAACAGGATCAGATGCTACAGAAAGGGTAAGAAGGATGAGTATTGAAAAAGGACCCTCAGATGTAACAATGAAGGGATTTCAGGTAATTCCAGAGAGAGCAATTTCAGTTTAGTATTGATGGCAAAAGCCAGGCTGTAAAGGGATGAAGAAAGAGAGGATAAAAAGGCTTGGAGGGATATACAATAATAGCATGAAGGAATGGTATGGTCTGATAAAGGTTTTTTAAAGATGGAGGAGATCAAAGAACTGGAAACTAAATGTATGCCCATTAATCAGGGAATGGCTCGGCAAGTTGTGGTATGATTGTGGTGAAAATGATTGTGCTTTAAGAAACGATGAGCTGGTTGATCTTAGAAAACATGAAAAGACTTGTATGAAAAGTGAAGTGAACAAAACCAAGATAACATTATATACAATAACAGTAATATCATTTAAAGAATCATTTTGAACAACCAAGTTATTCTGAGTCATATAAATACTCAGATCAACTATAAAGGACCTATGAAAGAAGGTGCTCTCCACCTCCAGAGAAAGAACCAATAAATAAAGTACTCATAGTACAGTTTTACATATATTTATATATCCAAATCAAATGGTGGCGTTCTCTAGTGTGAAGTGGGGAGGGACAGAGGGAGATAATTTAAAAATCAAAAGGTAACCAAAAAAATAGAGAAAACAAAGCAAAAAACAAAGATGGAGGAGATCTAGGTACAGCTGTAGAAAACTGTGGATAAGGGGAGTTTTGAGATTATAGAGAAAGAGCAGCTGATTGGGGGAGAAACCTCCCAAAGGAGCCAGGAGATGAGACAAAGACTCAAGTGGAAGGAATGGACGTGGCAAGCACAAGGGCTGTTTTCATCAGAGCAAAGGAGATGAGAAATAATGACCAGTGTTAAGATTCCATGAAGCATCCCATTGGGGAGAAGAGGGAACTCGTGGATTGTTCATCCATTATTATCCCTGGCTTCCTCAGTAACTGCCTCTGTCTTTTTTGCTTTCAGGGTCAGCCAGTCTATCTGGCACATTGTATAGTCATAAAGAAAGTGTACTTACAAATCTAAAAGTCTCATGTAAACATGGGCTAGAATTGTTCTTGTGAAAACGGACAAAAGCAGAGGTGCCTTTGTGGCTGACAGGTACCAAGATATTCATTCACAAGAGGAACAAGGCAGCCTTGTTGCTGAACCATGGAATGTCTAACCTATGGCTTGGTATATCCCCCTTACTTAGCACCATGGTGGGTCCCACATTCTAGTGGGACTTTCTGGTAGTGACTTAATGGGACCAATCATAAATTTCATGTGGTTTCAGGAATAAAGGACTCCCTGGGAGTACAATACACCACCAACTTCATGACATTGTTGTGAAGTTCAAATAAGATAATGGAAAATGTATGACTATGTAAATATGACTAAAAGGGACCCAATTTAATAAGCATTTATTCTTTGGGTCATAAAATCACAGGATATAAAGCTATGTGCAAGGGAATGCACTTGAATTCCACTCCTGGCTTTGGTGAGAGAAATTTGGGTGGGAGAAGAAATAGCAGTAAAGAAATGGTCCCTGGTCTCAGGGAACTCATAGTCTAACAGGGAGACAGCACCTCTGGGGGAGGAGGGGGTGTTTCAGCTGCAAGCCAGATTGAAAAGTGGTACCTAGATGCTTAGGCTGCAGTAGCCAAGCAGATGCTTGTGCTCCCTCCTCAATGTCATTTCCACTGATAAAAAGTCCTGTGGGTTTCTGGGACTGAACCTTTGGCAGGGCCAAGGACTTTCTGTTCTGGGTCTGCACCTGCAGCAGCCAGGCTGCTTCTTCCCAGGGCTTGCCTGTCAAGATAATAGCTAATGGTATTAGGTAACAAGCATTGTATGCTCAAGGCCCTTGGGTTCAGGGTCCTGGGTTGTCTCCACCAAGATCTAAGGGAAGGTGGTCCTCAAGAAGGGGGTGATGTGGTTTTAAATGCCTGTCACACACTCCCTCCTGTCTCTTTCTCAGGGTGCCCTCATACTTTAGTCACTGATTTGCCTGCTCTGTGTACGGCAGTTGGTTGGCAATTACTGGCCACAGGTGTTACTTCCCCAAATAGTGGCTGTGAGGGATGGGCTCCAGCAGGACCAGTGCGGGGTGCTGCCACAATGAGGAAGAAAGGTGGATCCCTTCACCCCAGTGACTTTTTAGCTGTAGGGGCTGGTCTGGAAGCACATTTGGTGGTTTGGGGGATAGTGCTATTCTCCAGGCTCTTGGGTTCAGGGTCCTGGGTTGTCTTCCTCGGGGTCTGAGGGAAAATGATGGCTAAGGTGGCCATGGTGGTGCTTTGACTGGTTTCCGGAGGCTAACCACAGGCTTGGAGAAAGCAGAGCCGCCTCTAGGCTTGGATGCTACCCAACTCAGACAGGGAGCACCGCTTGGCTCCAGTGAGAATCGAGGTGATATTATACAACATGAAACTGGGGTAACAGTGTGGGAAAGAGGTGTGGGTGGAGAGATCCGAGGGCCAGTGAGCACAAAGAAGGCGACACATGCAATGATGAAAGATTTTGATCAGATAAGGGCATGTTGGAGTCCAAGAACATTGAAGTGGTCACAGTTAAAGGTAAGATCAAGAGTCCTGGCTACCTCTAAGTGTAGGGAGGGTGGGGGAATAGATTTGAGTGGATTGGGAGCTGAGTAGATGGAGATTAAGATATGTGAAGGAGCATCAATGTGTATGGTGGAGGAGGCCCAGAGTCAGCAAGACCCAGCTATGGCCGGGCACTGAATTCAGGAAGGCAAGTGTCTCAATGATCCGTAGAGAACTACATTTTAATTAGATGAATCTCAAATGAATGGGGAGCAAGGAATAGTCCATCTGACCACCTCAAAGGGCGAGTGGAGGAAGGGAGAATGAGTGAGAGAACAAACCAGTGCTGGAAAGGGTGGCCAGGCGGACTGAGCCCTCAGGAGGCAGCCAGGTCTCAGGGGAACCAGAAGGTGGAAAGAGGGGGAAAGGAGGCTTACCGTGAAGCCAAGTTTCTTACCTTGGGGCAGGGTTCTTGAAGTGCACACCTAGAGACAGTACACTCTGCCCTATAAGGAGGAGGGGTTTCACGGATGACTTTTGGGCCATCCAATGATGATGAAAAGAATCTTTTAAGGTTCATTGAAGACAAGGGCTCTTGAGGATCCAGACCCTTTTGTGGATCCAGAAACTCTTGGCAATCAGCCTGGTGAAGCCCATGGCCCCTTCTCAGAATATTGGTTTACTGCCTACATTCACAATAGAAAGAAATGCTAAATATCTCCTAGTGACTAATAAGCATAAAAATGTCACTTTTTCCCCAGGCAAATTCATGGACTCCTTAAAAGCCATCCAAGGAAGCAGTTCCTCACATAGCCTAGAGAGGATTGGGGTTGAAGAGGACCAGCTGAAAGTCAACCATAGTGATTAATTAAAAGTCAGCAATTAATCAAGAGAAATCCAGTGAAGGCTACTGTGAGGGTGAACCCAAGGGGTGCCTGAGGTAGCTCTAGACCCCAGGCCTCACCAGTTCTGGTTTCTTAGCAAACATCAGAGGACTTGGCTGGAGAACCTCGAGGGTTTCTTTGTCAATCCTATCATGATTGCTCTAACAGCTGATTTAAAGCTTAAGGCTCTATTTCTCTAGGCCTCCTGGTCTCTGGACCTGCCAAGCCCCTTGGAGTTCATAGCTCTGTGGGAAACTATCTCTAGTCACCTTTCCTCCCCTTCTGCAACTGCGGTCCCCATCCCTGATCTACCTCCTCTCCTTCCTCCTCTTCTCCTGGCTGTCCCACTGTAGGTCACAACAAGGAATTTTTGAGAGTTTATTCACCAAAGAGAAGCAGCAGCTTGAAGAGTCCAGAGAGCCCCTGAGGCCGAGAACACTTGGGTCTGCTTCTTCTCTATTGACTGGCATAGGTTCATCCATTTTGAGCAGAAAGGGACCACGGGGGTTATCCACCCCAACCTCCTGATTTTACAGATGAAGAAACAGAACTGAAAGCTGACCTAGGAGTCCTGGGAAAATGATGCAAAATCAGAAATGCAGGTTGAACGTTAGGAGAATCAGGCAAGTCAAAAAGATCTATCCCGGAGTAGCACGGGCTGTCTCAGGAGGCAGTGGGTTCCCCCTGTTCCTTACCATTCTCAATTTACCTTAGACATCTTGTCATCTACTCTGCTAATGTAGATACCACCCAACTGCCCAAAGGGTCCAGGACACAGAAAACATTTAGAACCTTTGCTTTGGAAGAAAGACCCAGAAAGAAAATGAGAATCTCAGAGGAAGAATTGTAAAGGACAGCAGGGTTTCTTACTCCAATAACATACTCCTTGAAAATTTCATTGAACCTGACAGACACCTGTGACTGTAGGAAACAACCAAAATGACTGGAACAAAAAAACTGAAAAAAATATCCAAAAATGTAAGGCATCTCCTCTAAGTGGGGGCATGCATAATCCTCTTTGCTTGGTATCAGCCCACATGGGTTTGAGTCTGGAAGTGTGGGATGGAAGGACAGCTCCTTCACCTTTCTCATTCAGAGCAAACTCAGGTGTTCTGTTTCCTTGTTGGCTTACTGCATGGTAATGAAAAAACCATTTAAGCAGCTGTAGAGATGGATGAACAGATGAAATCTCCCTCTCTCTATCTTTCCCACTTCCCTTTTCTTCTCTCCCCCTCCTTCCCTCTGTGTCTGTGGGTCCCTGGTTCTGCATCTCTCTCTCTGGCTCTTGAGGGAAGAAAAAGAATTGCTTTCTCTCCCCTGGGCTACCATGGGGCCATGATCACATGTCACTGCTGTTCTTTCCCAGTCTAAGGTGAATGAGGATCAGAGGCTAAATGGACCAGATTATGACCCTGCGAGTTTGGAAACATTGGAAGAACCACCAGAGGTCCAGCAACTGGAGCCTAAAGCCACCACGCCTTAGGTACCACCTCACTTTGCTGCTATGGGTGCCTCATTCCAGCTGGAACCTCTAGTTTGGGAAAAGGCCTAGACCAACCAGCCTTGTTCCCTGGACTCTACACTTCTGCACCCACATTTTTCATCTTCCTTTTTATGTGTTGTCTTTCCCCATTAGAATATAAGTTGCTTGAGGGCAGGGAAGCTTTCTTTTAACTTATGTTTGTATCCCCAACACTTTTCAGTTCATTCCCTCAGTTTTCCAGCAGCTGTATAAGTGGAGTTCAGGGGAGTCAGTCGGTCAATTAACCTGGCAGTAAGACAATATCCAGCCACTAAGTAAACAGCTCATTTTCAGCTGTGCCCTGCCTAGAAGTGCCCTGTTGTAACGCCATGCACAAGCAGATTCCCAAAAGAATGCTCCTGTGAACAGCTTTTAAGGTTTGGATTACACAGCAAAGCGAACACTCCATTTATTCCATTACAAATCAAGACAAACATTCACAACAAATCATAATATAATATTCAGAACATTACATACATCACAATACAGTGTTCATAACAGCTTAACATTAGAATGGTCGTGCAGTTTTCACTACAGTGGCCACAATATTTGGAACAAGGAACAAAAGACTAATAATCATCTGGTTTCCCTAAGGAGGAAACCCCCCTTACTTAATCATTCAGTCAATTCACAATACTGTAATCAATACTTAATCATTTAATCAATTCACAATACAATAATCAATCTTCCCCTCATGGGGCAATCTTAATTTAAGCAATCACTCATCTAGCAATCAGTCACTAAGTATCATCAATCACAAGATACAATCATTAGAAAATGACACAAACCCTCCACCCCTCAGTGTCTAGTAAACTCATTCAATATCTAAGGAGAGGCCTTTTCTTCATCTTGACTTGGGGTGGTCTCTCAGATTCCCTGGATTTCCTTCCATGGTCCCATCTCCTACCTGAATCCACCAAACAGTCACCTGGATTCAGGGACAGACAGCTCCCAGGTTCACGTCCAGTCTTCTGGGCAGTCCCTGGGGTCTGCCCAGGGTCCAGCACATCTCAAACCCTTCACTATTTCTGTTTTCGGGAACTCAAAGATCAGCCAAGCCACAAACCAACAAAGGCTTATCCTGATCATGCTTCTTCAGTCCTCCAGCAGTTTGACTGGCCCTAGGAGCCAGGAGAAATCTTTACCTTCCAGGCAAGCCCTCTCAGCCTTCCAGGCAACTTCACCAGATTCTAGTCTCAGGAAAACTCCAATTCAGTTCTTAGTCAGCTTCCAGATGCTGGGAGAGGAACTCTCTCTCTTTCTTTCTCTCTCTCAAAAAAACTCCAACTCACTTCTTCAGTCCAGCAGCCCAGCTCCCAGATGTTGGGACAATCCTGCTTCCTCCAATAGGAGCCACCAGGAGGAAGATTCCAAATTCTGCTTCTCTGTCTCTAGGACTCTTCTTATATACACACACTGGCCTCCCGTCTCAGCCAACCCCCTTCTGCTACGTCAGCAACAGGGGAGTTCATGCCCTCTCAACAGGAGGCAGAGATCACACCTTCCATACTTAGCCCTGAGATACTAAGGGCTAAATATCCGCTAAAGTGATTGCTGTTACACCTGTCTTCTTGCTGGGAAGAATTTGGGGGAGTCACCATTTGACCCTATTCTCACAGGGGTCAAGTAGGTATACAGTGTACCCCAGCTTTGGAGGATGTTTTTGGTATTTCTGGTCTTGCTATCCTCCCTGAATAAATACACCTTTGTAAAAACAAATTGATATTAACTGGTTAATTGATATCAAAGAGATAGCAACTGGTCATATTGTTATTGGGGAGATATTCATTCGTGATTGATATTAGACAAATGTTACCTGGGTATATAGTATTAGAATAGCAGTTCTCAACCTGTGGTTCATGACCCCTTTGGTGGTCGAACGACCCTTTTACAGGGGTCACAGGGGTCGCCTAAGACCATTGGAAAACACATATTCCTGATGGTCTTAGGAACCAAGACACCGCTCCTTTATCTGTCTCTAGACAGGTCCGCCCACATGCAGATATGTCCACATACGAGTATTAAAGGGTTGGGGCATTAGGAAGGTTGAGAACCACTGTATTAGAGGAACACATCAGATAAGGGCTCATTAACTGAGATACAAGAGAAACTCCCCAAACTTTCAGGGTTACTCCTAGAACTCTGGAAAGAGATATAGCCAATGAGGCCATGGGGACCCAGCCTGCAAGTTCAGGTAGCCTACTTGCTACAGTTCCCAAAACAACTGTCCT
The DNA here is from genome assembly GCA_028646575.1 of Pseudocheirus occidentalis. Lineage (NCBI taxonomy): Eukaryota > Metazoa > Chordata > Mammalia > Diprotodontia > Pseudocheiridae > Pseudocheirus > Pseudocheirus occidentalis. The sequence goes on from CM053593.1 coordinate 18,924,896, forward strand.
AAAAGATGGGTAAAGAAGAAAGGATCTAAGAATCATCAGATTACCTTAAAACTTAGACCATAAAAAAAGAGACACTATATTTCAAAAAATCATAATTGAAACTGCTCAGACCTAACAGAATCAGAGGGCAAAGTCAAAATAGAATCCACCTCTTGAAAGAAACCCCAAAGTGAAATCTCCCAGGAATGGTCCAGCTTACAGGTTAAAGAAAAAAGACCATTCAAGTAGTCCGATAAAAAGTTCCAGTATCAAGTCTCCCACAGTCTGTGGCACTCCCTATCACTGAAAAACCAGCTGGCACTGAAGGGCTAGAAACCAGTCAAGTAACACTTTATGGACTTAGGGATTAAGAAACTGGTCTAGGATAGCACACCCTGTTGGTCTCTTTGCTTTTTTTCTTTTTCTTGCTCGGTCATCACACTCTGGGCCCCTCTACATACCCCACAGATGTAACCACAACATCATGCCTTAGTAATAACCTGCTTGCACCTGCTTAGTAACAAATTGTGTCAGTTAGATATGTAGACCTAACAAGGTAGCTGGACTGTATAAAAGATTCTGCACCACTGAGCTAGGGGCTGCTCCCTTCAGGTTGCACTTGGGGGACAGCTACCAGCTGACTAATAAAGCTCCTAAAACTTTTCATTCTGACTCTGTGGTCACTCTGTTTGTAACTTGCCATTTCAGCACAGTCTCTGGAACTTAATCACTGCTTAATGAGTATTTGTTGGTTGACTGACCCCTGGCACAGAGACATCAAGGAGCTCTGGGATCATACGGAGCTGGCTCCAATCCTGGGGATGAACCCCAGAGGGTCAACTTCTTTCTTTGGTTCAGAAATTTCTAAAAAAATATCTTAAGTCTAGATTTCTGCCCAAATTGGGTAATAGGCTTCCCATTCCCACAAAGGCACTCAATGCATGAAATGGTTATTGCATATAAGACACACTTTATTGCAGCCACCAATAGAAAAGGCATGACACAAATGAGTCATAGGCTCCCATGAAATAGATAAGGAAACAGAAAACACTCCGGCCATTGGATTTTTTTTTTGGAGGGCAGTTGGGGTTAAGTGACTTGCCCAAGGTCACACGGCTAGTTTTTGTGTTAAGTGTCTGATGCCGGATTTGAACTCAGGTCCTCCTGACTCCAGGGCCGGTGCTCTATTCACTGTGCCACCTAGCTGCCCCTCGGCCATTGGAAATTTTAGACATTCCCCACCCTTCCAACATAAAAATCTTTTTTTGGGGGGGGAAGATCACTAGGGGAGAGACCTCTGAACAAATAGTCCCATTTACCTCAGACATGAACTACTGCAGTTTCACGGAGCATTGACAAGACCCAGACTCAAAGCACATCATCCAAAAGCCTTTTAAGGGTTCAATGGAACAGAGGATAGCAAAGAGACCAAAAATTGAAAAGAATCTGTGATTTTGGTAACAACCTGTCTCCTTTAGCACTACAGCAATTATGTAATGTTTATTTTAAAGGTATAGCAAGAACAAACATGCAAACATTCTCCTCCAAGGGGGGCATAAATCTTCCCCCAGTACACATACACCCACACACACAGCTGAGAGCTCCATCTGGCTTGGAATCTTGGCTCCAAGGTTCCCTGGCTCAAACTCCTGGGTCAGGGAACTCACTGTCTGACAAACAAAACAAATCCAAACCCCAAGCCTGATTCTTGGAGCTACAGGACTTACATAAAAAGCAAATCTGACTTTTAAGTGCTTAAATGGAACGGGGGCTCTGGAGCCCTTAAAACTGGGGCAATGCACTCAGCAACGACTTGACCCAATGGGAGAGACCAGGCACCTCAATTCCCTTCAGGGTACCAGAAAGCCCTGAGGGAGGGGTAAAAGTAACAGACCTGGGGGGGCGGTTAGAGGGCAGGAGGGGGTAGTATTCACTCCTGTATTTGAATTGGGGAATAGATAATCAAGTTTGGTTGCATGCATTGAAGAGACCAAGTCTTCTGAGTGTACCATTAGCCTTCAATATCAAACTCCAAGGCTTGTTTTGTTTTTTTTTTGAGGGGGGAAGGCAAGGCAATTGGGGTTAAGTGACTTGCCCAAGGTCACACAAACAAAACAGACCCAAATGCCAGGCTTGATCTTTGGAGCTACAGGCCTTAAAAGGGAGAGGGAGGGAGGGAGCCCTTCCCCCACTCAGCTTAGTACATGGTGTCCATGCTGGGGAGAAACATGACCTTCCCCCCTGCATGAAAGGCAGTTGGAAAGAAAGAGCCATAGTGTCCCAGTATGGCAGTTGTAAAGATGAAGGCTCTTCTGCCACACAGCCAGCAGAAAGAGGCTGCTCCCACCCACATGGCAGGGGAACACAGAAGGTCTTTTCCCAGAAGCAGGTCTTTGCTTCTCCCCCACGGGCACCTCCTTCACCAACCCTTTTAGGGTCCCTTCTTGGGGCAGTGAGTACCAGTACTAGTAAGTGTGTCAAGTGTCTGAGATTGGATTTGAACTCAGGCCCTCCTGACTCCAGGGCTGGTGCTCTATTTGCTGCCCCACCAAGGCTTGTTCTTAAACTTTCAGTGTGTCCTAGACTCCTTTGGCCATCTGGGAAAGCCAGCCTATGGACCCCTTCTCAGAATCATGTCATTGAACACATAAAATATGTAGAATGATCAAGAAGACCAAATACATTGAAATACAATTCTCAAAGTATTTTTTTAAGGAGCTTCTAGCCCCCTGGGTTAAGAATTTCTGCTTTATTACTGTTGTAAAAATGGTGATAAAGGAAAGCATGTTTCTACAATGAGAGTAAAGTGGGAAGAATTCTGGATTTGGAGTCAGAGGAACTGGGTTCTAATCTTAGTTCTACTACATACTATCTGTGTGACCCTGGGCAAGTCATTTTACTCATCTAGTCCTCAGTTTCCTCAGTTGTAAAACAAGAGGGTTGGACTTGTTAATGTCCCTTCCAGCTCTAAGTGTCTAGGCTCCTCTGACCTTTGGAGGTAGAAGTGATGCTGTGATTCTGCTGATACCATCTACGTACACATAGCTGGTCAAGTCTCATATCCACCACAACACGGGAAATTTGTGTTTAATGACAGCAACTTTTCCAGACAACTGTAGGTTACCCTCTTTAGATACTAACATTCATTTAGATCCCTAACAGAGTCCGTGTGGCAGAAGAGCTAGAGGGTATGGCTAGTAAGCTGTGCCCGTGAAGGGACTTGGGTTCAGCTGAGACTTCACCTCAGCCAAGGTGCCATTTGCCCACACCTTTTGCTGTTACTTGACACGAAAGTGATCATCTTCCTTTTCTCTTGAGACTGTCCCCAACTTGGAACTACTCTAGCCACTAGGATTTGTTGACACTAGTGGCTGTGAAAACATCTCTTAAGAATCCTCCTTTTCAGTTTCTCTAGAGGCATCAAGAAATAATGTTTTTCTCTAAAGTGCTTTCCAGACTCTTGGGAAAAACTTCTGGGAAAGGTGAATGATGTGTTGAGTACAAAAAAGCTTTTCATTAAATGAATGGATCAAAAGGCATTTACCTCTCTTTATTCCCTGAAGGACTGGAAGAATTCACCCTTCAGGGGTGCCCTCTCCCACTCAAAGGAAACACTCTCCTTATCTCCCATTCATTTGGGAAAGATTCCATTGATTCCTCAGGGGGAGCAGCCCAGGAGGAATGGTGTAGACAACTTGGTTGCTCAGTTCTGGAATGTTAACATAGGCTGGACCATGGGATATCTATCCCTTTTTCAAGGTTTCCATAAATGTTACCTGACATTTTCTTGGGGCACAAAGGCATGGGAGACTATGCCAGTCTGGACAGCTCTCTCTTTCCAAGACAGAACGGCTTGTTTATTAAGCTGATTGGAAAGAAAACCATATGTGACAGACGGGTACTTACATGCAGAGTGGTGGTCCAGTCATTTTTTCCCTCTTGTCCAACTCTCCACAGCCCCATTTGGGGTTTTCTTGGCAAAGATACTGGCGTGGCTTGCCATTTCCTTCTCCATAAATAGAGAACCCTGGGTTAGTATTATTTTTCCCTTTGTTACCTCGACCTTGACCACAGCCTGTCATTCTGGCTACCTTGCTGACCCAGTCTTGGAGCCTGCCTTTATCTGCCATCGGGCATATTCTCTCTGGGACAATGAACTGCCTCTAATTGCCATCAGGTCTCAAGTTGGCCCCATCTGTGTATTTGAGAAAAAGGAGAAGAGGATTCCAAGCCATTTTACATAGGGATGCTCTGGTCTATTTATCACCCTGGGTTACTGCATCCATCTTCCTCCAGGGCTGTGACACTGCCCAGCTACCAGAAGCTTGGGATTTCTGTAGGAAGAATGAGGAATAGCTAACTGACACTGTTATAGGGCTATTGTTGTTCAGTGATTTCAGTCGTGCCTGACTCTTCATGACTCCATCTCAGGTTTTCCTGGCAAAGATATTGGATTGGTTTGCCATTTCCTTCTCCAACTCATTTTACAGATGAGGAAACTGAGGCAAACAGGGTTAGTGACTTGCCTAGGGTCACACAGTTGGTGTCTGAGGCCAAAGTTGAACTCACAGGAGATGAGTCTTCCTGACCTCAGATCCTGGTGCTTCTGTGCACTATGGTGCTCACTAATTAGAGCTCACATTTTTACAGCACTTCAAGATGCTGTAAAGCAAAGTTAAATGACTTGCCCGGGATCACACAACTGGGAAGTGTCTGAGACAGGATTTGGACCCAGCGTAACACGTAGTGCACGTTTGTTACACTCTCATTAGGGCTGCTAGCACACTAATAAGGAATCAATCAAGCTTTAATGACTAGTCCCCAACACAGACAAGCAGTCATTACCTTGGCCCCCACTGCCTGAAGGCTGGTCAGTTACATCTCTCCCCCCCCCCCCACCCCCCACCAGGGCTCTCTGCTACCCTGAAGGAAGCTGAAGTGCCTAGGGTCAGTTACATCTCTGCCCCCCCCCCCACCAGGGCTCTCTGCTACCCTGAAGGAAGCTGAAGTGCCTAGTCCTTGCTGACCGCAGTGCCCCAGTTTTAAGGGCTCCAGAGTCCCAGCTCCATTTAAGCACTTAAAATTCAGATTTGCTTTTACAAAGGAATATTTATCTCAAAAGTATAGCAAGAACAAACATGCAAACTTTCTCCCTCAATACCTGGAGGGCAAAAATTCTCCCCCTTTCCCTTATCCTCCCCCTTCCCATCCTGGCTTCCAAGATGGGCTGCCAGCTGAGTCTGGCTTGGAATTCTGGCTCCAACTTTGCCAGTTTGAACTCCAGGGTCAGGGGACTCCACCACTTACAGTTCATACTGAAAAGGACAAACAAAACAGACCCAAACACCAGGCCTGATGTTTGGAGCTACAGGCCTTAAAAGGGAGAGGGAGGGAGGGAGCCCTTCCCCCCACTCAGCTTAGTACATGGTGTCCATGCTGGGGAGAAACATGACCTTCACCCCTGCATGAAAGGCAGCTGAAAAGAAAGAGCCATAGTGTCCCAGTCTGGCAGTTGTAAAGATGAAGGCTCTTCTGCCACACAGCCAGCAGAAAGAGGCTGCTCCCACTCACGTGGCAGGGGAACACAGAAGGTCTTTTCCCAGAAGCAGGTCTTTGCTTCTTCCTGGGTGATCCTGGATGATTAAAAAGCACCGTTACATAAACACCAACCTCTCTAGGGTCCCTTCTTGGCACAAAGCACTCACCTGACTCCTCAACATCCTGGGCTGGCTCAGACTGGAGCTCTTGACCAGGTCCCCTCTGCCAGGCAGGGCTAAGTATGTGCCCCTGGCTGGCGCTCTGACACATTGAGATAGATCTATGTATGTCAGCATGTACGCTTCTGTGTGTGTGTTGTGTGTGCGTGTGCATGTATGTAGGGACAACACACTTTTAAGTTTTATCTGAATTATTAACATGTTCTCTATCACTTTCTTGAGTCTAGACAGCCCTCATTTGATGCTTCCGTCCTTGACAAACTCTTGTCCCTTTATTTCTGCTGCTCTGTGGCTAAACTCCTCCAAATGAGACTGTCTAGAGTAGGTCCTTCTGCCTTCTCTCTTCTCTCTTTTAAACCTCTCACAGTTAGGCTTCTGATGTCAGCATTCCACCGGAACTTTTCTCTCCAAAGTTACTGCCAAAGCCAAGGACCTCTGCTCAGTCCTTATTCCCCTTGACTACTCAGCAGCCTTTGACCGCTGATCTCGCCTTGGTTCTCTCTTCTCCCTAGGTTTAAGTTCGCCTCTGTTCTGTCTTGCTGTTTCTGTCTCTCTATGTCACTGCCTCTCTATCTCTGTCTCTGTCTCTCACTGTGTGCCCTGTGCTTTCCTGGTTCTCCTCCTCCCTCTCTGACCACTCCTTCTCTCTCTCCTGTTGGATCCTCCTCCAGATCATGCCTCTCTCTGACTGTAGGTGCCCCCAGCATTCTGTGCTGGGTCTTCTCCTCTTCTCCCTCTGTACTACCTCACTTGGTGATCTCATCAGCTTCCATGGATTTAATGACCATCAATACTGCTGATGATTATTCAATCTACCCATCCTGGCCCAAACTCTCTGCTGACCTCTAGTCTCACACCTCCAGCTGCCTTGGAGATATTTCCCACTGAATGTCCAGTCGTACTTGGCCTCCCCTGCCTCTCCTGATCCCTTCCCCTTCCCTTCCCCTGTTCTGCTGTAGCCGGCTACCTTCTTCCTGTTCTTTTTTCACGTTCTTTTTCATGGAAATAGACTAGTTGGCTGTAGGACCCCCAGAAGGTTTCCCTGTGCCTGCGAAAATCAAAAGGTGTACTAGCCAATCCCTGCTGTAAACCTCTTATTATGCAATCCCTGACCATTGAGAGTTGAGGAGACCCTATATATATCAGTGATCTCCCCTCGGTCAGGACTGTTTGATTTGGGTGAGTTGCCCAGACAGCAGGCGCTAAATAAAACCCACTTTCGGAGGTCTCTTTCTCGCTTACTTTGGCACAACAGTCCAAAACCCAAACCAAATTCTCTTTCCCTCCTATGCTCCCCCTTCCCATTCTCCCAGTCCTTGAGGTTTCTAACCTAGGTGACATGCTCAGCTCCTCACTATCTCTCCCCCCTCCTCTGATGCTGCCACCCCCCTCATCAATTCCCACCTAGACTATTGCAATGGCTGCTGGGGTGTGTGGGGGGGGAAGGTCTGCCTGCCTGAAGTCTCTCCCCATTCCAATCCAGCCTCCATTCAGCCACAGCCCCTCCCACCCAACAAACCCCAGTGGCCCCCTAACACATTCATGATGAAATAGAATGTCCTCTGTTGGTCAGTCTTCTCATACCTTAGTCCCACAGATGTCCTCTGGGATCCAGTGATTCTAGTCTCCTGGCTAGTCCTTGCACAAGACACCTCCACCTCTTGGCTTCCTTCAAGTCCCAACTAAAATCCCAGAGGAAGGCTTTCCCAAGCCCTCTTAATTTCCACCGCTCCCCTTGTTTGCTTATTCTCTCCCCCACTGACGCTGAGATCCTTTAGCACAGGCACTGTTTTTCCTCTCTCACATCCCCAGTGCTTATCATAGTGCATGGCATAAAGCAGGCACTTAATAAATATTTAGTGACTATTGACATACAAGACTTTTCCCAAGAGATTAATAAGTGAAGGGTAGGAAGAAGATGGCAAATCCAGCCTATGCTTGAAGACCTCTAAGAATGGAGAAAAAGTGAGTGCCCCTAAAACCGGCCACTAATAGTGACCTGTGAGCCTCCAGAATTAGAGACACCCAGAGCAGTGGGAGGCTCTGCCTTCTTTCCCAGCCTTTAGTGGTTTTAAGATTGGGATGAGCTTCCTTAAGCACCAATCCAGTGAATGAGATTATCAAATATTCAAATACAGAAGGCCAGAGCTACAAGAAATCTTAGAACATAAAATGCTACAACAGGGGATGTCAGAGCAGGGAGGGGCCTTAGAACAGGGGATGTCAGGGCACGGAGGCAGAACCTTGGTACACATGATGAGGTGTAGGCTCTGGGACCTCCCCCCTTGAGCTCCTTGAATCTTTGAGGTACAGGCTCTGGGAAAGTAAACCTTCCCAGGGAAGACATTTACCTGAGGCCATGAGCCTTAAGTTGTGGCTCTGCCCAAGTCTTTAGCCCCCTTTGTTCCAATAGTTTCCCACCC
>CM053593.1:18933514-18981119 GCA_028646575.1 Pseudocheirus occidentalis
TGGGCTTATCAAATAGTATATTAACTATAGTCGTTGACTGCTGAGTCTTTTGTACCCAATCTATTCCATTGATCCACTACTCTATTCCTTAGCCAGTACCAGGCAGTTTTGAGGACTGCTGCTTTATAATAGAGATTAAAATCTGGTATGGCTAGGCCACCTTCCCTAACATTTCTTTTCATTAATTGCCTTGATACTCTGGACCTTTTATTCTTCCAAATGAATTTGTCACTATTTTTTCTAGTTCTATAAAGTAATTTTTTGGTAGATTGATTGGTATGGTACTAAATATGTAATTTAATTTAGGTAAAATAAAAATGACAATTTTGACTAAATTAAATTACACATTTAATGCCATACCAATCATTCTGCCAAAAGAAGTTATGTTTTAAAATGTTTATAGCAGCTCTTTGTGATGGCAAAGACCTGGAAATTGTTGGGATGCCCATGAGTTGGGGAATGGCTAAACGAGTTGTGGTATATGATTGCAATGGAATGTGCTGTGTTGTAAGAAATGATGAGCAGGTGAGTTTTAGCAAAACATGGAAAGACTTGAAGGAACTAATGAAGAGTGAAATAAGCAGAACCGAGAGAACATTGTCTATGATAAGAGCACTATTGTTTCAAGAGCGACCTTGAATGACCTATTCTGAGTAATACGACCATTCAAATTAACTACAAAAGACCCATGAAGGAAGATGCTGTCCACTTGCAGAGAAAAAATTGAGATGGGGCCGGCAAGGTGGCGCAGTGAATAGAACACCAGCCCTGGAGTCAGGAGTACCTGAGTTCAAATCCGACCTTAGACACTTAACACAAGAACTAGCTGTGTGACCTTGGGCAAGTTACTTAACCCCAATTGCCCTCCAAAAAGCAAAAAAAAAAAAAAAAAGAATTGAGTTAGGGAAGTATATAGTGCGTGGTTTCACATATATGTGTCAAATGTTGGCCCTCTCTGATGTGAGATTGGGAGGGAGAGAGGAAGACAACTCAGAACTCAAAATATAATCAAAAACCCACAAATAAATAAGAAAAGGCTAGGAAATGGAAGACCAAGTGTCATGTGTGAGAAACATCCAGGAGGTGTGTTCTGGATCACAGTCACAGATTATGTAGAGGACAGTGAAGGTCTAAGAAGACCGAGGTAGGGGGAGCCCAAGTGACTAAGGGCTTTAAATTCCAAACAGGATTTTTATATTTGACTTTGGAGGTGACAAGGAGTCACTGGAACTGATTGAGCAAGTTGTGGTCAGAACTCTGAACTTTGGGAAGAGCACTGTGGTCCAGGATCCTATTTCTAGAGATAATAGTTGAAGCTGTGGAAGCTGATGAAGCCTCCAAGACAGAAAATGTAGACAGAGGAGAGAAGGGAGTCCAGGACAGCCCCAACACTGTGGCCTTTGAATTCCATCCAGTTATGTATTTCATTTTCTCCATTTATCACATTCCCCCGTAGGGAAGGATGTCCTTTATTTCTTTTTGCTTTTTTTTTTTTTTTTTTTTTTTTTTTTTTGAGGAGGAAGGTAGGGCAATTGGGATTAAGAGACTTGCCTAAGGTCACAGGCTAGTTTTTTGTGTTAGGTGTCTGAGGCCAGATTTGAACTCAGGTCCTCCTGACTCAAGGGCTGGTGTTCTATTCACTGCCCTACCTAGCCGCGCCCCCCACCCCGCTTTATTTATTATAATTTCTTGGCATTGTTCTTGGACCCTAGAAAAGAAAGCCATTTGAGCTGCTTTCATTCAAGACTTTTGTGGATGAACTGAATTCACATTCTAGAAAGAAACACGGAGTCTTTGGAAAGCTGTCTCGGACCCCAGCAGTGCCCACTGAAAGGATATACTGTTCTACTCTCAGTCAGTGGCCGGTCAAACAGGTCAGCGTTCTCTGCTGCCCTTTTCTCCTTCCTTCCCACACTAGGGCGGTCACACCTTCCCTCATCATTTAAGTCCATGCGTCAGGGTCCCTCCAGTGACTTAGGAGGGATAATGAGAACTGGAAGAGAAATAGGGACCTTAGTCCCAAATCTGCCACAGACTTGCTGTGTGACATGGAACAGAGCATCTCCTCTTTGATTTTTAGTTTCTTTCTCTGAAATGAAGGGATTGGACCACATCAGGGGTCAGCAGCCTTTCAAGGAAGGCAATACGATGGAAGGAACGCTGAATTTGGAGTGAAAGGATCTGGGTTCCAAAATCCTGGCTTTGCTACTTACCATTTATGTGACCTTGGGCAAGTCACAACTTCTAAGTTTTCTTTAATTTGTAAATTGCAAATGGTCTGTAAAAACCCCTTCTCATTCTAAATTTCTGAGGTCTTGATACGAAGATCCATTTTCTGAAATGCTTGTACACTATAACTTTGAGGAGCCGTATGCATAGTATATTTTTAGATTCATAGACACATTTATTAATTGGTTTAAAAAGATTTGGTAGCCATCACAGTCACAATAACAGCTAACATTTATGTAGCCCCAACTATGTGTAGGCACCGTGCTAAGTACTTTATAAATATCTCATCTGATCCTCGAAGCAACCCTGAGAGGTGGCTGCTATTATTATCAACCCCATTTTATAGTTAAGGAAACTGAGGCAGACAAAGGTTAAATGACTCGGCCAGGGTCACGCAGCTACTGAGTGCGTGAGGCTGGATTTTAATTCAGGTTTTCCTGACTACACCACCTACTTGCCTACCAATGTCATCTACGCTGGTTTGTACGTTTTTATTCTGTAAGCAAATATGCTACTGAGGGAAAGCATGACCTAATGGATGAAAGACTGGCTTTAGACCCAGGCAGTCCTGGGTTCAAGGCCAGCTTCCGATTGATACCCTCTGACTATGGGCAAGTCCTTTTATTTTCCCAGTGCCCAGGGCTTCTCGCTGAGCTTGTAAATTACTTGTAAATTACGAGGACATGGTGTTCTCCATCACTGGAGCCATCTTCCATCCAAGACATGCCCCAAGCTGGTGAAATCAGAGATCCAGACTTCAGCCCAGCCCTTCTGATTCCTTTCTCCACCCCTGTTAGGTGTGACATCAGCCACATTGCACCTGGTAGAGACAGATTAAAATTCATGTTGGCTCAGGGACTAGAAGGGGGGCCCTGAGGGTCACCATTAATAGATTGGGTTTGGCAGGAGAGCTCACTGTTAATTTAAAAGGCAGGCAGAGCCTTGCCCAGAGAGGATGAGTGGGGAGGGGACATGGAAGCCCCCAGCTAGAAGGAATTCCCCCCAGTCCACCAACTGCAAGGGTCCTTTTTTTTACTGAATTGATCTTGATACCTAAATGCTAAATGCCATGGTCTTTCCCTTGCCGTGTAACTGAGGTCAGTGCCCGCTCCTCTACTTAGGTCTGGGTCTGGGTCTGGGTGTCTCTCTATCTCTCTTTCTTTCCCTCTGTCTCTCTCTGTTTCTCTGTCTCTGTCTCTCCCTCCTTCCCTCTTTCTCCTTCTCTCTCTCTCTCCCTCCCCCCTCTCTCCCTCTCTCTCTCCCCCTCTCTTCTTCCTTCCCTCCCCCCTTTCTTATCCCTCCTTGTCTTTTCCCCCTCCTCTCCTTTTTTCTTCTTTTTCTTCCTCCCCTTCTTTTCCCTCTCTCTTTTCTTTCTTCTCTCTCCCTGTATCTATCACTTCAAAGCTTTGCAAATTGCTTTATATACATTATTATCTCATTTCTCACAGCAGCTTTGTGGGGTGAATATCACCCACATTATTATTGCTCACACCTTTTTAGATGAAGATGCTGAGTCAAAAAAGTTAACTTTCTCTCCTATGATCACCCACCTAGAAACCGGTGAGGGGTCCTTCTGAAGCCAAGCCCAGCACTCCCTCCCCTCCGCTGTGCTATGGTGTAATCTCCTGGTTTTTCAGGCCATGCCAGGTAATTCTTTGCAGAGCTCATTTTGTCACCTGACAAGTTGAAGCCAAAAACAGAACAACAATAATAATAAGACCAAACTCTGAGTCAAAGCCTCCCCCTCCTTCCTGGAAGTAATCTTTTTTGACAATTTCTTTTCCTTAGAAAAACGGGCTTTTGTTGACATAATTTGTTTTCATGTCCCTTGGATTTCCTCCTCTAAATCCCTAGCCATGCTGTCTGGGCTTCTTCCCCCAGTACCATTTGTGCCCAGATCCTACCAGAATGGGCAGGAGCTAGTCTTGCTTGGGTGGCTCTCCATGACCTCCTGGGGAAGTACCAAGACAGCAGAGCTCTCTACTGCTATATCCGTCCACCTCTCAGCAGAGAATCACCAACTGCTCACTTGGATTTCTTCTCAGCCTGATCCTTGCTTGATCCAATGAAATAACGTATGTCAAGTGTTTTGCAAACCTTGGAAGCTCAATAAATGCTTGGTCTTGTTGTTTATCTCCCCCTCCTCCGCTCCCCCAGCTCTTAAGAGGCTATCAGGCCTGACACTCACATTCATAGCTGGCCTGGCAGTAGCTGGAGCTGGCGCTGGGGATTTTGTAACTGCAGGAGAAGCAGGCTTTTTTTGGGGGGGGTATAATAAATTGGGAAGAGGGAGGAAGGTGAGGAAGAGGATCAAGTAGCAGGCAAAACCTCTCAGAGCTGATTCTGTTTAGAGTGAGGGCACAACTTGTGGGGAAGCTGGCAGTTTAGGAGGCCCTCAAGTTGGGGAGCTTGTGACTGCTGGAAGGGAGGAAAGAATGGGGATTGCCTCGCTTTCTCCTTTCTAAAATACGAGGGTTGGGCAAGATAACCTCAGGTCACTTCTGACTTTAAATGTATGACCTGGGAAGGGGCCTGTCCATGCAGTGGTATCTAACCCAGATTAAAGTGGGGGCCACTAATCTGTACTGAAGGATTCTCACAGGCCACACGTTGACTTTGTTTTTAAAATGTTGGTGTTTTACTGTATTTTTACTTGTTTTGTTAAATATTTCCCAATTATATATACATACATATAACTTTTTGGAGGGGGAAAGACAGGGCAATTGGGGTTAAGTGACTTGCCCAAGGTCACATGGCTAGTTTTTGTGTTAAGTGTCTGAGGCCAGATTTGAACTCAGGTCCTCCCTCCTGACTCTAGGGCCAATGCTCTATTCACTGCACCACCTAACCACCCACCCAGTTATATTTTAATCAGATTTGGGACTGCCCCGAGGAATGTCCCATGTTTGAGTGCAGTAGATAAAAATCTGTCTCTGGAGTCAGGAAGGCCCAGGTTCTCTGTAATATCCCGGCTGTGACCTGGGAAGTCACTTCAGCTCCCTTTCCTCCAGACAGAGGCTGTCTGAAAGTATACATTACAGCAAATGTGCCAACCACATGTTGGTAGAGGGAGTTTCCAAATTTGGGCATTTCCTATTATCAATGAAATCACAACCCCAGTCCCTATGCCAATCTCTCTTGAGATACATTGCATTAGTGCTTTGAGAATGGGGACAAGGTGTGCGCCTGGTCCCCAAACCTTCTCAGTGAGAGAGGTGGGCATTTTTTTGGCTATGATGGACAAGCCTTAGCAGCTCATCAATAGTCGTAGCTCTGAGCCCCCGGTAGCCTGTGCATTGGGAAGAAAGCACCACAAGAAAGAGCTTGGAGGATATTTGAGGGTGGGCCTGTGCCACACCAGATCAAGAGCCCCAGAAAGCCAAGCCCTTAGTTTCTCATCTATAAAGTAGAGACAACTGTCTTTGTGCCTCAGTTTTCTCATCCATAAAATGGTCATCATTATACTTGTACTTTCCATCTCTCAGAGCTGTTGCAAGCAAACCTTTCTATAGACTGGCACATTACATACCTAAGGTGGACTTTTCTATTGCCGTCCAATGGAGAAGGTGGGTGGGTGGGGAACTTGCCCAGAGGGATGAGGGACAAGGGAGGAGGGAAGGAAGAGTCCTCCCAGGACCTTCTGCCTTGCTTCCTCAATCATTTCTCCTTCCTAGTGTAACCTGGGCCCAGGCTCCTACAACCCTAAGCCTATATCAGGGTATGAGTTAAGCAACCAGCATCCATTTGGCTCTTCTTCTAAGAGGGTGGACCTGAAAACCTACCAGAATTTTGTTGGAAACACAGTAAGTAGGGATTACTTTGGGGAGGGTGAATAAGGAGAAGGGAAAGTGGCTATGACCAGCACTCAAAATAAGGAGGGATGAGGCAGTAGGATGCCATCCCACTTTCTTCGTATTCTGTGAACATTTGAAGCCATCCCACTATCTCAAATATGGACCTGTGTGTAAGCCATCCCATGCCCTTTTAAGGGGAATAAAAAAACCCAACCATCCCACTCTCTCATTTCTACAAGGGAAACCAGATAGCATTCCCTTATTTCTACGAGGGAAACCAAACACCAAACACTTTATCTTCTTACGTTAATGACAGAGAGAAAAGTAGTTGGAAAGAAAAGTCTTTCTGAAACCATTGCCAAGGGACCCCACACTTAATTCACCGATCCGCAGTGGTCAGGAAATAAGGATGTGGGATGGTTGGTGTATTGAATGGTCCTTTGGAAAAGTAAAGAAGTTGGAATGGTAGTTGAGTTAGAGTTTGTGGTCCACTAAATGTTTACTGATCAATTGAGTATCTGTTATATAGAAGAGGTTTTGGACTTGTCTGGCTTGGCTTTGGACAGCAGAACTAGAAAAAAATGCCCGAACATTTCAAAGAGTAAGTCCATTAATAAACATGCAATAAGCACTGACTGTATTCCTAGCACTGTGCTAAGTTCTAGAGATACAAAAAGAGGCAAAATGGACTTTCTCTTTTCAAGGAATTTACAGTCTAAAGGAGGAGATAACATGGAAACAAACATAGACAAAGCAAGCTATAGACAGGATAAATAAAAAATAATTAAGAGAGGGAAGGCCCTAGAATTAAGAGGGGTTGGGGAGGCTTCCTATAGAAGGTGGGATTTTAGAGAGTTAGACAAGCTTGATGCCCCCCAAATGAAATAACAAGCATGGGAACACTGTTAGTAGGTTGATTGGCACACCTACCTCTGTGTGATCCCATCCCCCTAGTCCCACCAGAATATTCATTGCTCCCTGTTCTGCCTCTGGGGCCAAACAGTGGCCAGAATAGGTGTTCTCCCCTCTGAGTTCTCTCAAAATCTCAGAGTCTGTCATTCTGGGGTGCTCTCCACTGGTGAGTCTAGACAACCAACAACTTGGCAGATGTCTGTTTTTGTCTTGCTCCCTTCAGAATCCAGTGGGTGTTGGACGCTACAACAGCACAAAACATGAGGCCAAGGATACACAGCAACGGTACCGGTCACTCTACCTGTCCAAATCTGACCGCTATCCAAGTGAAAACCACATGAAGGAATCCATCCTACAGTAAGTGAAGCCCAGAGCCCTGGGAATTAGAGCCTGGGTAAGGGGGGAGGTATACTGAGGATGGATGGGTGGATTGGGAGGTCTAGGTTCCCAAGATCAGCTTTCAGGAAGGATGATTGAAGTCATAGAATGTTAGACCAGCAAGGGACCTTTCAAGAACATAGACCATCAGAACTGCAAGTCAAAAGATCCCCCAGTCTAACCTCCTTATTTTATATCTGAGGCACTGAGACCCAGAGAGGTTGTACAACTTTAGCAAAGTGACTCTAGGACTCAGGTCTCCTAATTCCAAGGCCATTGCTCTGTCCTTTATGGCAGACTTCTAAGAGGTGCAGACATTGTTGAGTGAGAGATCTGGGCATTTTTGTGGGCACTGGAAAGCGTCTCATTTCTTTTCCCTATAGCCTGAGGAACAGTGAGGTTGTTACAACTCTTTGGAAACTAAAAATCAGTAGATTTAAGTGAAAGTCTATGAGTCAGTCTAAAAAGCTTTATGAAGTACCCAAGTTTTATGGCATTTCATTAGGTGGCTTGGTTGCCTCTATGTTTTTCTACTTCTCAGCTTAGCTTTTTATTTCTTTTGAATTCTCTGCCTAAAGTTGTTCTTGGTTTTAAAGGTGAGGATCTACAGTACTCACAGTGTCAGGGTCCCCTGACCTCTAACTGCTAGAGTCCTACAAGTGGGAGAGTAAAGAAGAGCTCAGAAGATGTTGTCAAATACTCAGCTTTGAGGGTCCTTCTGTATAACATTTCAGATTACAGTGCAGCTTAATTCAGAAGGTTTCCCCAGGAACACACAGAGCAAAGGAGATCACAGACATAGAGACAGACATAGACGTGGGACATAGACATAGACATAGACACAGACACAGACACAGATATAAACATAAACATAGACACAGACATAGACACAGGCATAAGCACAGACACAGACATAGACATAAGCATAGACATAGACACAGAATAGACACAGACAGACAGATATAGAAATAGACAGTCACAGACACACAGAAATAGACATAGACATAGACACAGACACAGACACAGAAACAGACATAGATGCTGACACAGACACAGAAATAGACATAGACATAGACACAGACACAGAAACAGACATAGACATAGACACAGAAATAGGCATAGACAGACACAAACACAAAGACACAGACAGATACAGACATAGACGCTGACGCAGACAGACACAGAAATAGATGTAGACATAGACACAGACACAGACATAGATATAGACATAGGCACAGACACGATAGGAAGCTACCCAATTAACCAGACTCCCCAGAGCCTCACGCTCTGTCACAGAGAAGGTTCATCTTGCTCTCTTGTTTTTCCCTTGGCAACACAGTCGGCCCTAAGGTGCTAGTTAAAGAACACCGGGCCCAAGCCACCTGTTCTTACTCCTTTCATTGGTTACTTACAAGAAACCAGAGAGTAGAAGAAAGGTTGACGCCCTCATCAGAATTGCTGGTAGCAGCTGCTGTCTTTCTGTTGCCATAGTTGAAATGAACCAAGTTAAAATGTAGTAGTTGTTGTTCAGTCATGTCTGACTCAATGTGACCCCACAGACTTTGTCCGTGGGATTTTCTTGACAAAGATTCTGGAGTGGTTTTCTTCTCTAATGTGTCCCTATTTTACAGATGAGGAACTGAGGCAAACAGAGTTAAGTGACTTACCCAAGGTCTGAATAAGTGTCTGAGGTCACATTTGAACTCAGATCTCTGATACTCTATCCACAAAATAAATAAAAATACAATAAAACATAGATATTACAAATTAAAATTAAGTCAATATGTGGTTCAAGGATACTTATGTGTGTGGATTAGTGGTCCCAGATTCTATTTGAATTTGATATCACTGGTCTATATGCTTGAGGAACTTAAAATATAGCTTAGAGAGACAGAGGGCATTCTAGTTCAGACACAATGTTACATTTCCCACCTCTGTGTATGTGCACAGGCTGTGACCCATACTTCCTTCATCCCTATCCTTTAGAATACCTAGTTTTCTTCAAAGTTCAGCCCAATTGCCACCTCCTACAGGGGACTTTTCCTGAGCTTCTCCCAAGTATCTTGTATTTATTTAATGTCTATATTTTGTACACACTTACAGTATATCTTGTCCATATTTATAGAATATAAAGCTCCTTGTGGAAGGAACTATTTCATTTTGTCTTTGTACTTAGTCCAGGTCCTGGTGTATGTAGGCACTTAATAAATGCTCACTGATTGATCATCTAAGTCAGTCGGCTTAGGTTTCAGCTGGGGTAGATTGGAGTCTTTGAGGTCTTCCAATCACAGTTATTCTGATTCAGAATAGGGGTCTTTGTCTCCTTGGTGCCTAATTCTTGTTTGTTGCAATTGCTGTTAAATTGTTTTTCAGTCCTGTCCGACTCTCTGTGACCCCATTTGGGGTTTTCTTGGCAGAGATACTGGAGTGGTTTGCTATTTTCTTCTCCAGGTCACTTTACAGATGAAGAAACTGAGGCAAATAGGATTAGTGACTTGCCCAAGGTCACATGGATAGTGAGTGTCTGAGGCTGGATTTGAACTCAGGAAGATGAATCTTCCTGGCTCCAGACTCAGCACTCTGTGCAGAGTGATGCCACCTAGGTGCTCTTAGTGGACACTTATAAATATTTGTTGAATTAAATATGACAGGAAGAATCAGACTCCAAGAAGTTGCAGCCACAACTCAACCAGGTCTTGTCTCTGTGAGTCCAGCATTCTATCCAGACTGTTTTCCTCCTTTGTCCAAAGAAGATAATTATCCCTGATATTCTTCTATAAAGCACTGTGGATGAACAGAGCTAGCTAGATAGCACATTGGTACAGTGAATGGAGTCCTGGCATAGGAGTCAGAGGTCCTGAGTTCAAATCCTAACTCAGTCTCTTACTACAGCGTTTGACTTGGGAACCACTGCTAATCCCTCTTTGGCCAGTTTCAATATCCACGAAAAAGGGACTCCCCTAAGATTCTGTCCAGCTCTAAAGCTATGACACAATTGCTATTATAATGATCATTTATAGGCCAACTAGTTGTCTTAATCTGCTAATGTTTTCTTCTCCCTCCCTATATGTTGTTTTTGTTATTTTTAGGCAGCGGCTCATCCCCTTTAACAAAGGGAAGAATTTTCGACTTTTTGATCACAATTCTGACCCCCCTCCCTCGAGTTCCTCCCAAAGATGTCCAAAACCATGGTGTGAGCCATGCCCTCCAGCCATGCCTGGTAATTCAAAGTAGGGGGGAAGCAAGGGACATGGGGGACACAGGGAGGGAAAATTTGGGAGAGAAAGAAGACACCACAAAGCTGGAATTTCAGCTCAACACATCAGCCTGACACTAGCCCCAGAAACTGGCTGGGACACAGCTGGGACACTTTTGCTTCAAGAGATCAGTCAAAGTGAAAGTCCAAAGAGAACTCTTGGTTTAACTAGGCAAAGGTCAACCAACCCAAGCAAATTGCAGGTAGGTGGCATTTGGGAAGAGGCCTCCTATCCATCCTTTAAAAAATATTTTTCTGGGTTTGGGTTTTGGTGCATTAAAGTACAGACTGAGGGGAATGCATAGATCTTGTGTCAGGACTGAGCCAGATATATTAGGGAGTAGAGCATCGGGCAAAGCTGTGTGTGTGTGTGTGTGTGTGTGTGTGTGTGTGTGTGTGTGTGTGCGCGCAATTCATGGAGATGCTTTCTACAAGAGATGCTACCCCCTAACTAGGGCCTTGTGACAAAAGTGGGGCTAGGGGGAATGGGAGAGGGAGGAAAGAAGATGGGGGTGGGCTAGAGAGGAGGTAGGGAATTTCACAGGTAGGTGACAGGAGGCAATCTGTACTGAATTAGGAGTCAGAGTCCTGGGTTTGAGTCCTGACTCTGGTTTGCTGTGTGACCTCAAATAAGTCACCTCTTATCTCTGAGCCTCTACATCTGAAAAATGAGGAATTAGTAACATTAACGCTCTCTACCTCATCTGAGCAAAGTGCTTTGTAAGTCTTAGGTAGCTATCTAGAAATGAGTAGTAACTGGAGATCAGGAAAAGACCCTGAAGAAGCCAAGGGAACTGTCCATGTTGATTCAGCTGCTCAGTTTTCAAGCTGGAATCTATGGCCTCTTGGCATTCTCAGCTCCAAGTCTGTGGCTCTTTCCACAATGACAAGCTGTCTCTTGTTACACCTTAGAAGAGGGGATGGAGACTTAATACTGTCTCTTAAATGATAGTCTCCTATTCTCTCTACCAATTTTCTGACTATTGTCATGACTGAAATTAAGTCAAACTGAGGTACAAAATTCCAAGCATGTACAATTTATTCATGAGGATGGCTATTACCAATAAAAGGGATCTTTAGCCCCTCAGCAAGCCAAAAGATGTAGAATGGGAGTAGAGGGAGATAATTTTTACAGACAAAAGGAGAAATATCCCAAAGCCAGAAGGTAGCATCACAGATGGGAACACAATATGATTAGCTGGAAATCTGAAATATAGGGCTAGCAACAATCCCTCCTTCCATCTTTCACTATGGAAAGCTTATTGGTGGTGTCCACCTGTGTGGCTGGTTAGTGTCACAGCAATAACAGACCAAACTTCCTTGAAGCACAATCAGTGTTGCAGAGATGAACATCTACCTTCATCCTTCAAGGATAACAGATTTCCTTGACATGAGAATAGAACAGTGATTAGCGGGAAAAATGAACTTCTAAACTTAACTCAGAGAGGAAATCTGAATTTCTGAACTTAATTCAGGGACAAAGAAACCTGACTTGGGAAGTGGACAAAATGCTGGCAGTGATACAGAATAAACCCAATTTAGAAAATGGAGACAGTATCAGTTTTATTTTCTCACTAACTATATCCTTCTTCCAGAAACTGTTATCAAGGTTGCAACTCCCCACATTTACTAAGAACCAGTTCATTTCACTTAGGGATCTTTCTTTGACCCTAGTTTAAAAAACCACAAAAATTGATCATTTTTATTTATTGGGGTTCAACCTACCTGCGTGAGAGAAAGAAAGAATAAGACAGAGAGACAGAGGGATCTTTTGTAGAGATTATCAAGCAAACAGGTAGGTGGTGAGTGAACAGAGCGTACCCTTGGAGGTAGGAAGAGCTGTGTTCACTTCTACCTTTACATACTGTCATCCTGAACGAGTCACTTAACCTCTGTCTAATTGGGCACATTTAGCTTGGGGCAAAGAAGGCTCTGGGGGGACACAACTGTTTTCAAGAACTTGGAGGACTGTGACCTAGAAGAAGCATTGGACTTATTTTGTTTGAGAGCAGAAGCAGGAGCAAGGGAGAAGCCACAAAGAGGCTAATTTCAATTTGATGGTAGGAAAAACTTCCAGTGGTTAATAGCTGTCCAAAAATAGAACAGGATGCTTTCCTTTTTATCCTGCCCTCCCACCCACTGAGAAATCAAGCAATATATTAATTATACATGTGAAATCATGTAAAACATTTACATATTAGTCGTATCACAAAAAAATAAAAGCAAGAAAAAAATGAAGAAACTGTACTTCTGTTTGTCAGAGTTCATCAGTTCTCTCTCTAGAGGTGGACAGCATTCTTCATCATGAATCCTTTGGAATTATCTTGGCTCATTGCATTGATCAGAGTACCTAAATTTTTCACCACTGATCATCATTACATTATTGATGTTATTGTGAACAATAATCTCTGAGTTCTTCTCACTTCACTTTGCATCAGTTCATATAGGTCTTGCTATGGTTTTCTTAAAGCATCTACTCTATGCCTAGTTACTGGGGGGTGCTAATCACTGAGGGTACAAACAGAAAAATGAAATGGTTCCTGTCATTCCATTAAGGCAGACAACACATATGAATAACAGAATAGATACTGAAGTATAAAAGAATTGTTGGAGTTGGCAGGAGGGATAAGGAGGTGGATCAGGAAGAGTCCCTTGCAGGAAGTAGCACCTAAAGGAAACCAAATATTCCTCCAACCAACACACATGTGGCAACCTTGGTTAGCTTCCCCTCCAGCCTTCACCCCTCAGAGAAGTCTGACAGTGCCTCCCCGAGGCAGGGACAACACACACACACACACACACACTAGCTGCTGATTCCCACAGTCCCCAAACACAAGTCCCCTCCCTTTTCTGTGTCGTGGCCCATCAGGTACTGGAAGACAGTTGTTTCTCCCCGCCCTCCACCCCCCCGCCCCCGCTGAGCTTTCTCTGCTCCATGTTAAATATGCCCAATTAGAAGTTAAGTGACTTACTGAGTCACACAGCTTCTGTCTGAGGTTTGATTTGAACTCAGCTCTTTCTGCCTCCTCTGTAGTTCTCTCTCTACCTAGCTGCCTGTTTGATGGTCCCTATAAAACTTCTCTCTTTCCCTCCCTCCCTTCTCCCCCAGGCTGGAGAATGTTACAGGGACTACACATATATAATAGGCTAAACCATACTAAGTACCCTTCAAAACCAAGCTCAGGTGCCGCCTCTCAGACTGACGGTTGGATGGGAATTTGGAGACAGTCTAATCCACCTGTTGCCTTTTGCAGGTGAAGCTGAAGCTCAGAGAGGGAGAGACTTAAAGTAACATAGGTGGGCAGAAGAACCTTGACTTGAACTCAGGTCTTCTCATCCTGAATCGAGTGATTTCAGGTGCCAGTGGGCAGTTAGGAGGCTTGGGTCCCAAGCAGGCTCTGTGACCATAAGAAAATGGTCAGGGTTTGGCCTGGAGCTAGTCTCAGCTCTTCTGTTTCTACCTGTGGGCCCTGGGGCTTCACTCCTCTTCAGATGACTGCTTTCTCCTTTGCAAAATAATGGGTTCCTAATTTTCTATTTGAGGTTTTACGGGATGCTGCCATAGTTTTGCATAAAGAAAAGTGCTTAGGAAATTGGAGATGCTGATACTGTAGGTTTTCTTGGCAGAGATGGAGTGGTTTGCCATTTCCTTCTCCAGGTCACTTTACAGATGAAGAAACTGAGGCAAACAGGGTTAGTGACTTACCCAGGGTCACACAGCTAGTAAATGTCTGAGGCTGGATTTGAACTCAGGTCTTCATGACTCTAAGCCCAATACTGTACACACTGTGGTACCACTTAGCTCCTTAATGCTCTGTAAACTCCAAAGTACTTTGAAAAGTATGTTGTAAACCCAAAAATACACTGACAATGCAAAGAGTTATATAGACACTCAAGTGCTCTGAGAAGCCAAAGTTCTCAGTAAATCACAAAATAGTCTGAACATGCAAAAGTGTTTGGTAAACTCTTAAAAGCTTGGAAAAAATAAATTGTGTTGAAAGTGCCAAATTCTCTTTAGTCTAGTAATCTGAAAATGTAAAGTACTCTGTAAACTCTCAAATCTTTGGAAAATCCAAAGTTCTCTGTAAACTCCAAAGTACTTTGAAAATGTAAAAGACTATAAATTCTAAATTACTCTTTAAAATACATTAAGGAAATAAAAGACTTTGAAAAATCCAAAGTGCTCTAGAAATTCTAAAGTGTTTTGGAAAATATGAATGTTTTATGAAGTCTAAAATTCAACTATCCAAAGTGCTCTGGAAACCCTAAAGTATTTTGAAAAAATAAATGTTCTGAAAATGCAAAGTCCTCTGGAAACTCTAAAATACTTAGAAAATGCTTACTGATCAGGAGACTAAAGTTTTTGGCATGTCTTGAAGATCCCTGAAGATACCACTGAAAGAGCTGAAAATAATGTCTTAATCAAGGCATCTATCCATCAGTCAAGGAATCCTAGATTTATAAATACTAAAAGTCAAACACCTTCCCCAATGAGCTTATGTGCCTACATTCATATATAAAGGATTCGTGCAAAATGAATACAAGGTCATTTATTCAGCAGAGGGAAGGTGATGCCTAAATCCCAAACCTGGTGAATCTTGATCCCTCCAGGATTCTGGTTTTATTCTCATCTTTCCACAGAGTTCTTAATCTTTTTGTGTCCTAGCCACTGTTGGCAGTCAGGTGAAGCCTAGAGACCCCTTCTTAGAATGAGATTTCTAAATATATAAAACAAAATGCATAGGAATAAGAAGGAATTTTCCACCAAAAGTTAGTGAAAATGTAATTCTTTCCTCCAATGTTCTGGATCCCCCTGAAATGTCTCTAGAGTCCTGAGAAGTCTGAGGGTCCCAGGTAAAGAACCCCTAGCTTAGAGGTTTGTATCCATGACTGATTTAATCCTCCTTCAAAGTTCCCTTGGAGTCCCAGCAAAGGGCTTGCAGACATGCAGTGATAAGGAATTCCTTGTCCTTGTGGATGGCAATGACCCACCCCACCCCCATCCCCTACATGGAGGCAAGGTCTACTTTCTCATAGCTTCTGCTCATCCGTGTTGGCTCTGCCGTCTGAAGCCAAGGCCAGCAGCTCAGCTCCCTCTTTGCCTGTGTCTTCATCTGTAAAATGAAGGGATTGGACAAAGGCAGTTCTCTGGCCTTTTGCAAATCTGTCGCTGTGTTTCTGACTAAACTGCAATTGACAGGATTGTTTAGGGGTTGATAATGATATTAGAATTTCTGGCTAATTTAGCAGATGTCCTGATCCTGGAAAGATTATGAGAGAGGTTCCTCAAAATTGGAGAAACCTGCATGTTCCATGGGGCAGCTAGGTGGCACTGCCTTCCTGAAGGCAGGAAGACTCATCTTTGTGAGTTCAAATGTGGCCTCAAACACTTACTAGTTGGATGATCCTAGGAAATTCACTTCACCCTGTTTGCCTCAGTTTCCCCATCTGTAAAATGAGCTGGAGAAAGAAATGGTGAACCACTCCATCATCTTTTCCAAGAAGACCCCAAATGGGGTCAGATGAGCTGAACATGACTGAAACATGACTGAGAACAACTGATATTGGAGAGAAAAAAACAGAATGGGGGCTTGGCCCTTCAGGAAGTGCCCCTGGAACCCTGAAGGGGAAATGGAGACATACTTGTTTTTGGGAGGGGGCTGACTCTTCTGTGAGAGTGGGAGTTGGGATAAGGATGCAGGCACTAAGCATTTAGGTCCTGGGCACACAAACACAAAATGCCAGGGCTGCTCAGGGAGCGCTGCCAGGGGGGGGGATGTCTGTCCGGGCAGTGTGTCCATCATGGGCACAATAAATGGACCCCAGGATGGCTGCCTGGCACGCTCTTTCCCAAAATGAGGCAGTGGTGGTTCCGTGGCTGTTCCTTGAGCAGAGGGAAGGCAGACTGAGCACAGGCCCCAGGCAGGAGCCAGAGGGGAGAAGGTGGGCTTCAGAAGCTAGGGAAGATGGTCTGGAACACTGCTTTGTCAGTCACACCGCTTTGTTAGTCACAGCATTAAGTTTTGCCTCCCAGACTGTTGGGCTGAGTGGCCCATTGTCAGGGACTGCATCCCCAAGTATCTGACGCCTCTGACAGTTGCTTAACCAGTCTGTTGCTTTCCGTCACCTTTGAAGAAGCCACCCAAGTTGACTTTCAAAGCCTGGGGACAGAGAGGTGTGGCCCAGACAGGAATCGGCAGAAGGGAAACAGGTGGGCCAGTAGCTGCACAGAGCCATCCTTCCCTTCCCTTAAGACTAAGCCCCAGCAGAGAGTTAAGAGTGCCTGATGCTGGGGATCTGAGCCAGGGGCCAACCTGCTTTAGCAGGGCACGTTACTAGGAAATTCAAGCCGTAGGGGCGGCTAGGTGGCGCAGTGAATAGAGCACCAGCCCTGGAGTCAGGAGTACCTGAGTTCAAGTCCGGCCTCAGACACTTAACACAAAAAACTAGCCGTGTGACCTTGGGCAAGTCACTTAACCCCAACTGCCCTCAAAAAAAAGAAAAAGCATTAACTCAAGCCGTGCTCCACAGTGAGATGCTTGCAGCAGGACCAGGGAATCCAGAGCCCCTCTGAGTCACACGGAAGAGATCTCCCCCCATGGACTATGGATCTGCACAGCCCCCTTAAAAGAACCTGACCTTTGCTGCAAGAAGTCATATTATTCATGACTGTACTCTTGGGAGAACAGGGATCCCTTGGAAGGGCACTCACCGTCCCCTCTGTTAGTATGGGGGAGGGGACCCTGGGAGCTAACCTGCCTTGGTCAAGTGACCAAGACAAGCTACAAGAAATCCCCTTATCAGAGCAACATCAGGGCTGCGGTCTGGAAGAGATGAGAAAGCCCCCATGCAACACCCCCCTACCCCCTGGTTGTCTGTGCCGCTCCCCAGGATTGAAAAGACAGGAGATGACACCGACTGGTTCTTGGGTTACTTTATTTGACAACAGCCACACAATCAAGGAGATGGGAAGAACATTCATGGTTTCTTCAACAGGGCTGCCCAGGCTCCAAGGGCCTGAGGGCTCTCCTCCAAGCTCACCAGCCTTCTCTCCAGCCTAAGCAGTGCCTACCCCACAATCACTGACTCATTTTTCATCACAAAAGAAATGACAATTCTTCCACCAGTCACAAGAATCAGAGCGCCCACACCACTCTGGTGGTCCCACAGCGCCACTCTTCACATGCACACTTTCTGCCCTGGATCTGGACTCCGCCTGAAGTCATAGGAGGCTCATGGCTGACTGCATATGCTGCAGCATGTTGTGTTCCCAGATGACATACCAGAGAGTAGAACGTCACAACTGGAAGGGAGCTTAGAAACACATTAGACCAGACTGGGAGCTTATAGGGCCTACAGAGCACAGAACACCAGAACCTGAACAAAGACCAGACACCAAAGCCAGAGAGGCTTGAGGCAGCAGGGTCACACTCAGCAGGCAGCATTACTGACCACAAATTAGAGATCAGAGAACCACAAATTAACACTACCATCATATTTCGATGATTTGTTAAATATTGCCCAATTACATTTTAATCTGGTCTGGGCTCCACTCAGGAGTTTTGCAATAATTGGTCTCAAGTTGACATCTCTGCCTCATGGTATAGAGTGGATCAAACTGGGATGGCCCTTAGAACAGGGAATGTCAAGACTAGGAGGGGCCTGAAAACAGAGAATGTCAAGACTGGGAAGGGCCCTGAGAACAGGGGATGTCAGAGCTGGGAGGGGCCTGAAAACAGGGAATGTCAGGGCTGGGAGGGGCCTGAGAACAGGGGATGTCAAGACTGGGAGGGGCCTGAGAACAGGGGATGTCAGAGCTGGGAGGGGCCTGAGAACAGGGGATGTCAGAGCTGGGAGGGGCCTGAGAACAGGGGATGTCAGAGCTGGGAGGGCCCTGAGAACAAGGAATGTTAGGGCTGGGAGGGGCCTGAGAACAGAGGATGTCGGGGCTGGGAGAAAACTCCATTACAAAACAGTGGTGCTGGAGGAGCCTTCAGTGATCACCAAGTCTGACTTGCTCATGCTACAGAAGATGCTCTAAGTGACTTGTCCAAGGACATCCAGGGAATTACACTGAGATGAAGCAGGAACCTGAGGCAAATTCTAAAACTGCTTTCCAATTCTAGATGCCCCACAGACACTCAATCTGAGGGCTCTTGGAGGCTTTTGGTCACCGTAGCTGAGCTGCACCTCTTGGCAGAGTTCCAAGATAGTAAACACATCTGAGGGAGACGCGCTTTTCCCAGTGGCACCTGGCCGGCTGCAGGCCTCTTCCTGTACGTGCTCCAGGCTGCAGATGCTGGCAGGCCAAGGCCTGGGTCACCAGGATGGGCTCAGTTCCTGCTGATGACCTCTCCTCTACACCAGGTAGAATCATCGGCTTACGCAGGAGCCAAGCAGCCCATGAGGCAGAAGTCCTCCCAGGGGCCAGGGTCATCCCTCTCCCACCAGAGCACCAACAACATCCTAAGCAATGCATAGCACATATGGTTAAGACACATGGCAGAGTGCATCGAGACCAGAGCTGGGATGGAGCCACCTGCAGGCCGAGGCAGCTGGGCACCCACAGCCTTTGGCTAGGACCACTAGAGGTGGTCAATGTGTCTGGGCTTCTTGACCACAAGCCCTTTTGGGGATATCTTAGCTAAGAAAAAGCATTGTGGATCCTGCCAAGCTGGTCTCCCTACATTACAATGAGGTGATTCTTGCAACCTTCACAACCCTAGCGAAGAGGGAATTCTGAAAAATGGACAACTGAAGAGGGTCCTCTGGTCCAATGCCCTTGTTCTGCAGGTGGGGATACTGAGGCCCAGAGAGGCCCTGAGACCACGCCCAGTGCCTGGGCATAGCTCACACACCACCCCCAGCTGATCCTGCAGCCCGCCTCAGCCTCCTCCAGTCTGGAGTCTACTCGTACCAGGGAGCCCCCAAACAAGCTTTGCATAAATCAGGGTGAAGTCAGGAATCAGGACAAGAGGCAGGGTCCCTTTTGGGAGGGGTCCTCTCCCCAGGGAAGGGGAGAAAAGAACCATCCCAAGCTCTCACCAGGCTCAGGATCCGTGTAAGGCACTGAAATGAACCGTCGCCAGCCACTGTTAAGACGTAGGCAGGAGGAGGGACAGCTCAAGGTCAGAGAAGCCGCGACATAATACTGTTGGTCGATTTCATGTGGGGGCCACGCCACATCTCACCCAAGCCCAATGCAGCATCATGGTCACTTAGGCAGCCAGGTGGTCTTCTAGACTGCACAGGCAAGGCCAGCACAGATCCACGGGGTTCCACCAGGCTGATGGTGGCTTCAGGGAGGCGCACCACCACACTCCAGTGTGCTCCAGCAGCATCTGGGAGCCTCCCACTACCTGAGGGAATTGGCTTCAGCGCTGAGTCCCTTGGAGATTCACGTAACAGTTAAGTGCCCGCTACTAGCAAGGCACCGAGGGCTGGCTCTAACTATGGGGGCTGGGCATGCTGCAGTGGGGTCTGTGGAAGAACCATTCATTCGATGCTGCCTGGGTGAGAGGCTTGGAAAGACGGTGGGAGGAAGCTAGCCAAGGGACGTGGACACTGGCAGAGACCCATGTGTGCCCCAAAGGAGCTCCTCCCTTTCTTGAAGAGGCCACTTGCCCAGAGGCCACCAGGCACGTGCAGGGGCGACTCCTGAAGGCACGTTCCTGAGCCTCGTAAGCATGGTCAGGAGCAATCCAAAGTGCTTCCGTGGAACTCTGGCTTTGGGGATTTCCAAAAGTCTGCTGGCAGGGGGCTGAGAGGACAAGGCTGAGCCTCTTTGTTCTGAGAGAAAGGCTGTTTCAAAGAAGGCGGAGCAGGTGGGCAGAGCAGCAGGGCCTGACCCAGGCAGGGAAACCCCCTGTGTGTGTGCCAGGGCACAGACTGGGGCTCGGGGAGGGTGAGGCTCAGTGCCGGGCAGCTTTACAGATCTTATCAAACACCTCAGGGAAGGCATCCTGGCAGTTCAGCTCCTTACGAAGCTTGTGGTACAGGGAACCATCAAACATCTCCCAGAACTCTTCCCTGTTCATGTAGCAGTCAGCATACAGCATCTGGAACCTGGAGGGGTGACAGGGATAAGCATCCACGCTCAGAGAGCTCCTACAATCATCTCCTGTGACCCTCCCAAAAACCCGGGGGGGGGGGGGGAAGAGGAGGTGAGATCAACAGGGTTAAGTGGCTTGCCCATAGTCCCACAGCTTGAGGCTGAATCTGAATTCGGCTCTTCCCGACTCTAGGCCTGGTGCTCTCTGCTCACTGCACCATCCTGAAAATTCAGGGTTGGCCCTCCATTTTCACCTGGTGGAACTCCCACCGGGAGAGGAGCTATCTGTTAAGGGGCTGGTGCTGCCTCCCTTCCAAGCAGCCTGCTCTAACCGGACCCTAGGGCATGGCTTCTTCACTACACAACAGCATCCCACATATTTATTTACCCAGCGCTTGGGTTACATGTGAGCAGGGCAGGACAGCACGCAGCAAGCACAAATTCCTGTCTTCCAACTGGACTTCTCTGTACATCTCTTGGTCTTTCCAAAGCCCAGCTCTGCTGGCCAAGCCCCCACCGCCCCAGACAGGAAGGACACCAGCCTACTTACCCATGCACACTTCGAACAAACTTCTCCATCTGTCTCATGCAAGACCTGGCTTCAAAGTGTTTCACCTGCGGCTCTCCATAGGCCCCAATGTCAACGTAGAGCTCTGTCTCATCGCCCTTGGGGTGGACCATGCCTGGCTGGCTTGGCAAGATGAATGGGCACAGCCAGATGGGATAGACCTGCACAGGAGAAGGGAAGGGGTCAAGACTCACATCTGGCCAAGAAGCTGAGGGCTGGGGAGTGAGGAAGAGAAGGAGACCCAAGCCCTACCAAACCCAAGGTCTATTTGGCCTCAAAACTCTTCTCTCTACATTTCTGAGACACAGCCCTGTTGTGGCTCTTCATCCACCCATCAGATCAGCTCCTTCTTGGCCCAGGTCACGATCACTAACTGGGTGCTCCCCAAGGCTCTTTCCTGGGTCCTCTTTTCTCTCTATACTATCCACCTGGTGACCTCATCAGCAACCACAGATTCAACAATGATCTCTAAGTGGAGGCTTCTCAAAGTAACCTCTGCTGAGCTCCAGACATGCACCCTCAACTGCCTTCTGGACATCTCGACACGGGGACCCATTGGCATTTTAAACTCAGTGTGCCCCAAACTGAACTCTCCGTCTTCCCATTTACCTTCCCTGATAATGTCAAGATGACACGATCTTCCCAGTCCCCCAAACTCCCACCTCTCACCCCTCCCTTTCTCTCACGCCCCACATCCAACCTGTGGTCAAGGCCTGTTGAGTCTACCTTTGCGCATCTCACATGTGCCCCTTCTCTCTTCGGATGCAGCCACCACCCTGGGCAGGCCCGCCGAACCTCAGGATGACACAGTCTCAGCATCATGCCTACACTTTTACAACAGCCTAATGGCTGGTCCTTCTGCCTCTGGGCTCTCTCCATTCTAGTCCCTTCTCCACTCAAGCTCTCAAACTGACCTTGCTGTCTCCTTACTCAATGAACTCCAGGGGCTTCTTATCACCTCCAGGATCAAATATCAAACCAGGTTTGGTTTTTCCAGCCCCACATAACCCAATCCCTTCCTTTACCTTACTCCACACTCCTCACCCCAAGCCCAGCAACATACTCTGCAGCCCCACAACACTGGCCTCCCTGCGACTACCTGCGATCCTGGGCACCTTCTCTGGCTGGCCCCCAGGCCTAGGACGCTCTCCCTCCTCCTCTCTGCTCCCTGGCTTTCTTCCAGTCAGGCCTAACCTCCTACCATCTATAAGGACTCTTTCTTGGTTCCCCCAGCGCTACTGCCTTCCCTCTGTTGTTGAGTATCTCCAATTTCCAATTACTCTCCATCTGCCTTGTTCAGACAAAGCTGCTTGCCCATCATCTCCCCCATTAGAATGTGAGGTCTCTGGGAGCAGGCATGATCTCTGCCTTTCTCTGCATGCACAGGGATAGAGCCAGAGCCCAGCACATAGCAGGAGCTCAGTCATTGCTAGCTAACTGACTGTATGACCTTGGGCAAGTAAGTTAACCTTTCTGGATCTGTTTTCTCAATTGTAAAATAAGGAGTTTGGCCAAGATGGCCTCAGAGATCCCTTCTAGCTCCAGGATCCTCTGCCCCTGTGACATTGGACTCTGGACCAGAAGAGACCACAAAAATCATTTCAGTATCTGTTCGTCCATGAACCGTCCAGGATGTGACATCAGAACCCAGGGAGAAGCCTCGGGCTCTGCACCGAGCCCCTACCGGGGCCTCTCTCTCACTCAGCTTCCTGATCTGTATAAGATCCCTGCCCTGGCCTGCGCTGGGAATCGTGTGCGACAGTGTAACTGGAAACGCACTTTATATGGCTGTGGATGGTCATGGCCTGGCCTGGCCCCTCACCGGACCCCAGGGGCAGTGCCTGGCTCAAGGGCACTCAAGCCTACCGTGGAGTTAGAGCCAGGTGTGTAGGGGAGGGTGCCTTACGTGGAGGTCGTTGTGGAAGGTCTGGACAGCTCTCTCCAGCACCTTCATGGGGACCAGCATGTCTTGTACCACATGGTGTTGCTCATATAATTTGCGCAGGGTTTCGCCTTGGGTGAGCTTCAGCAGGGAGATCTTGGGAGGCACAAGCCAGCCAAAGAGATAGCGGAAGATGGGATTGTTGCCAAAGGGGATGATGTCCTGGAACAGGAGAGATGGGTGGGCTTAGGGATACCTTCAGCACTGGGAGGGGCCCCAAGGACCAGCCAGCCTGCCCTCCCATAGTTGAAGGTATTCCCAGGATGCTATCCCAGAGCAGAGGAGACTCAGTCTGCTCCAAAACATCCAGGGCAGGGAGCTGGCCGCCTCCCATCAAGTCCAAACTCCACTTCCTGATGGTGAGAACACCTTTACCTTGTGTCTCATTCTCTGCCAGGGACAGCCCTTTGGCTTACTGAAGATGTGGCCAAGCCCCAATAGACAGACCTCCTCTACATTTTAAAAATGTAGGATGACTGAAGGAGTTCCTTCAACGGATTTTCACATGGTATAGTCCCTTCCCTTGTCAACACATTTCCTAAAAAGTGGTGCTTTCTACCGGATGCAATGTGCCACGTACAATCTGGCTAGGGCAAAAAGCCCCAGGATTCCTGCCTCCCTGCCTCTGGATATGGTGCCTGTCTTAACAGAGAAAGACCACCATGTGTTGGGGGCCACTTGGTCACACTAGCGAGTCTGTGGTCCACTAAAACCCTCTGGTGTTTCCCCCTATCTCCCCACCCTGTACCTATTATAGAGCTGACTTTTTGAACTTTGGTGCTGGACTTGACATTTTTTTATCCTCAATAAAATCTGATCCCGGTAAATTCACCCCATCATTCCAGCCTGTTGAGGTTCCTCTCATAGGTAACAGACGGATCCCAGGCTGTCCATCTCCTCAAAGATAATGATACAGGGTGTGCCGGAAATCTTAGTGCAGTTTTAAGCTATTAAAAATGAAAGCTTTAGGATACCCTATAGACAAGGCTCCCAAGGAAAGTGTTCTTGTTGAACTCATTCCTCTCTGCCTAAGAACCCCAAGACAAGGAGGAATTCCAGAATCCCCCCTCTTGACAAAGCAGACAAAATCAATCTTAAATGAAGACTGTGGGGGTGGGATGGGTGAAACTTCCCACACACACCCACCCTTACCTGGAGTTCCCAGAAGATGCTGCGTGTGTGTCGGTGGTAATAGTGTCGTAAGGGGATGTACTCCAGCCCCTTCTGGTCTTTCTTCAGATACTCCTCCACGTGCTTGAAGAACCAGGGCTTGTAGTAGTCACCAATTCTGTTCAGCTGAAGGCAGGGAAAAACAGGAATCCAGGGGGCTACTCAACGGCAGGGGTGGGGGAAGGTGAAAAATGGGACCCATGGCTCTTGTATCTTTAAGGCACTTGACATCTTTTCAAAGTGGAAAGAGCCTGGGATCAGGGGAGGGGTCTAAGCCAAGCAAGCTACTCACTGCCTCTGGGCCTGCTGCTCTATGAAATGAAGTATAAGATGGATCTGACCAGCTTTTAGCTCTGTTCTATCAAGGTACCCCAAGGTCCCAGTCAGCCCTGACATCCCCTGTTCTCAGGCCCCTCCCATCTCTGACATCTCCTGTTCTCAGGCCCCTCCCATCTGACACCCCCTGTTCTCAGGCCCCTCCCATCTCTGACATCTCCTGTTCTCAGGCCCCTCCCAGCTCTGACATCCCCTGTTCTCAGGCCCCTCCCAGCCCTGACATCCCCTGTTCTAAGCTCCCTCCCAGCCCTGACATTCTGTGTCCCATGGGTCTTTCTCCTCTCCTAATCTCATTGCTCATTTGTGAGCAGGGAAGGGGCAGCAGGACTCACGTTCCTTATCTCCTGCCTGCCATTAGGAGTCAGTATTTTCATCACCCAAGTCCCTATTAAACCTAAGGGCCTGGTAACCCTGGCTGCTCGACTGGATCCTCCCAGGACTTTCACAAGAAGACTGCATTTCGGGATCCTTGGGGCAGTTATAAATCACAGAATAATGCACAATAAGCAATGCAGCCCAGGGCTGAATTACACAGGCCCTGCGCCACCTGCCAGGGAGAAACCTCAGGCCCACTTGTTCCTTTGCTGTTTCTGGAACATGTTGATTTAATTTAATAACGAAGCCCGAGTTATGGGTCAACAGTGTGCCAGGGACGACCTTGGCCAGACTGGATCCTCCAGGTGCCGAGGCCCTACAGAGGAAGCCAATGCAAAAGCAACCTAACAGAGTGGCTGAGGAGGAGTCAGGGCTCCTCCTTCCCATGTCCAGTGCTAAAGTAGAAAGGGAACCCAGCCTGGGAGCAACAAGGGGGAAGGGGAAGGTGGCCAGACACGGCTAATGCTGAGTTGCTCACTCTGGCTGGCTGGAACACAGCACAGACAAGGGGCAGAGCACTTAGTAGGGCCTTGTATGATCTAGGTGCCCAGCCACTCAAAGATGGAAGGGGAAGCAGACTCCGCCCTCCAGGAGCTGACCATGGACTGGCCTCTCCTCAGCAGAGCCCCAAGAAGCAGGAAGTAGAACAGGATGGGCCCCATTTCTGAACAGTGGGAGCTGAGCCACAGGGAAGGATCACCCACCACTGAAGGGATCAAAAGGCACTCCATGAAACCCCCACTTCAGGCACCTGGGTCACATTCCCCCAGCCAGGAGGAAGCTTTCCTTCCTCCCAATCCCAGTAATAACAGTGGGCACTGATAAAGTGCTGGGCCAACTCTCCAGCCCCGTTCCCTCCCAACAATAGTGAGAGATCACTGCAATCACAGGGACCAGACTCAAAGTGGCTAAGGGACTTTCCCAGACTCAGCTAACAGTATGAGACAGGATTCAAACTCAGGGTCTCTTGACCCGAAAACCCAACACTACCCGTTGCCCCACCCAGTCATAGTGAGTCTGTATCTGTCAAGAACCTGGGACACTGAGGGGATGGGGGGGGAAATGGGAAACAGGCATAACCCTGTCTGTAATTCTGGCCAGGGTATATAGGAGCATCAGGAAGTAGTGATGGGCTCACTCAGGCCATGGGAAATGGAGAAGAGAGAGAGAGAGAGGGAGGGAGAGTACATGTGAGAGCTGGGAAGTGGAGGCCAAGGTGGGACCTGCCTAGTTGCCTGAGGGGGGGATGGACTGAAGACAGAGTGGGCACAAGGGGCAGGATCCACACAAGCCAATATGGAGGGCAGGGGATGAGCCAAGCCAGCGACAGGCCATCCCACAAGTGGCAAGGCAGAGTCCTGAGATCCTGACTTGTGTCCAAGGAGAGCCTGGCTCTGGACAGGGCTTCTCAGGACCCTGCGCACTTTATACTTCCATTCTCTTCATCTCACAGTTCCCCAGCACAGGCCCCCAGACAGTTAGAACTCAAGCACTAGTCAACAGCATAAACAAGCTACAGGAAGTGCCAGGGCTGAGATGGGCTGGACATAAGGGCAGGGACATGGAGTCTGAGCCAGCCAAGAACCCAACAGGTGGTCAGCAGGCCCTGCCACAAGGCATCTTCAAAGGGGAATGAGATTTTTAAAGCACACTCTCAGAACTTTGCGAACCTCAGCGTGCTCAATTTCAGCTAACATGACTATTATTACAAACTGATTATCATTGTTTCAGTCACGTCTGATTCTCCGTGACCCCATTTGGGTCACACTGGAGTGGTTTGCCATTTCCTACTCCAGCTCATTTTACAGATGAGGAAATTGAGGCAGACAGGGTTCAGTGACCAGGGTCACACAGCTAAGTTCAAATCTGAAGCCAGATTTGAACCTGGGAAGAGGAGTCTTCCTGGTTCTCAGCCTAGTGCTCTGTGCACCATGGGGCCCCGAGCCACCTTTGGCTTCTACAGATACTGTTCCCTTCTCTCGCCCAGAGTTACTGTAGAGTGGGAGTCGCTCAGCAGGGGGTGAGAAGAGCCGGGCTGAAGCAGAGCTTGGACCCTCACTCACAGCCTTCCCAGCCCCTTCTCTGAGCCTGTGTCTCTGTGTAAAGGAGGGAGAGGGTGCAGGGCACCCTTTCTCTGGGCACGGGGGGGCTTTCCTCCCCTCCCCAACCCTTGCCACTGCTTCTCTAAGATTGCCCTGTCTTCCTCCTTAGGCCTTGTCTGTCCACAGCCCTTTGCAGGTTGTCGTACCATCAGACTCCAAGCTCCTGGAGGACAGCGCCTGCATTTACCTCTTCCTGGGGCCCCAAGGCATGTGGTTTTTTAAAAAAAGAAAAAGGAAAATGCTCATGGATGGGCTGATCCAATTCAACCTCCTCATCTGGAAAACAGACACAGAGGCCCCAGCTCAGCTGTTCTGACCCCAAGGCTGGATGGCTGGAGCGCCCATCACCATGGGGTGTGCCTGGGTGGGTGGAGTGTCCCTCTGACCTCAGTCTGCCTGCAGGAACCCCTGGGGCTGGCCGGCCCTCTCCTCCCACCCCTTCCCTCTCCCTGGCCTCCAGTGAGGCCCGCTCAGCTGCTTGGTATTATGCTGACACTCTCCCTCTCGGCTGAGCAGTACCTGCTGAGGCTGGCAGCAAGCCACCACTTTGCAGGTGATGAGCCTGGCAGGATGTTCATTTGTGCAGATGCACTGACACTCTCTGAGGGAGGTCCTGGGGCCCTCTGAATGAAGAGGCTGCCGGCCGTTTGCTATGTGGTTCGTGGGCAAGCTCGGGGCTTGGTTTCCTCTTGAATATGGAGTTTTAAACTTGAAAGAGGCCTTTCAGGGCCCCTCAAAATCTAGCAGTCTAGCTTTATTTATGCTGTATCATTCTGCCTTCTATATACTCTGCCAGCCCTGCAATGCCCTGTTCTAAGGCCCCTCCCAGCTCTGACATTCTAACTTCTAAAGCTCCATCCAGAGAATGGGGTGGGGGGGAGGGGGAGGGGGACCAAGCCTGCCAGAAAGCCAGGAAGGATTCCCCATCACTGCAGCCTGGGCAGAGCCCGGGGTAACTGCTGCCCCCCTCCCTGCACAGTGACCTCTGCCTTCACCTCCACTCACACACCCTGTGCCAAGCTGTTTGTTAACACGGCACAGGCAATCAGTGCCAGCTGCTAAGTCAGCAGCAAAGAATGCCTGGCTTGTTTGTCCCACTGGTCGGAGTTCGGGCTGGCGGAGCAAGGTCATTGGGGGCTGGGAAGGCCGTGGCTCTGTTCCCAGGGAGGCTGAAGGGATGGCTGGGGGCTGTGGAGGAGGAGAGGGATGCAAGCTGGGGGCCCTGGAGACTGTGGGGAGCCAGCAGACCCTGCCCTGTCACTAAGGCAGAAAAATGTGGGTTAATGAGCATGCTGGGCCCTGCACACTTTCCCAGCATGGGTCTGGGGAGCAGCCCCCTCACACACACCCCTGTCCCTGCCACCATTGCTCCAACAGTGCCCTTCACCTCCCTCTCTCTCCTATGGCCCCTGAGCGCCACCTACATACTCCCCAGGCTCTATCTCTAGCTCCCCCCTGGCTCCTAAGCCTCCAGCTCCATCTCTAGCTCCCTTTCCTGGCAGCACCCTGCCTGTGGTTGCTTCTATTCACTCAGCTTCCCATCCCTTCCTCAGATGCCCCTCCTCCATAAGGCCATCAGGTCCTGCCATTCTCCTCTCCTGTTTGACCTGCTCACCAAGCTGAGCCTTTTCATTGGTCGTGTCCTGGTAGACTACAATGCGGCCAAACTGGTCTCTCCCCCAATACACCTTGTACATGATGCCCCCGAGCCTGTGCCTGCCAACATCAAGACCAATCCTGGTTCTCTGGGGCAGTGCAAAGTATTCTGGATTTACCTCCTGGCTCAGTTACTGACTAGTTGTGTGACCTTGGACAAGTCACTTAACTCAGGCCTCAGTTTCCTCATTTGTAAAACAGGGATCATAAGCCCACACTGCCCAGAGCTGTTAGACAGGAGAACCCTCCTGTAGACACACCCACGAGCTCTTCTCTCAGTATATACAGGCCCTGCTGTTTTGTTCAGACCTCAAACCCCCCAAAGACAGAGAGTATCTCACTCAAGAGCTGGTGACTAGTCCATCCCACAACTCTGGGGTGGAGTCTCAGCACCATCCATGAGGCTTTAGGGGCTATAGGATCAAGGTTCAAATCCTGCCTTTGTCACTAACCACCTGAGTGACCTCTGCATGCCTCAGTTCCCTCATCTGTATAATATAGGGGGGGCTCTGAGACTGACAGCATACCTGCGTCTAGGGAAAAGGCTGTGTAATTGGGAGTGAGGACAGCAGGGGCTGAGGCCCATGCTGAGACTTGTTAGACAGTTGGGGAGCCCTGGGCCTCACCCTCTCTGGGCCCAGGATTCAGTCTCTGTGCTCTCCCTCTCAATGTTACTGCTGGAGTTCTTGAGGAAGGCAAACCTCTCAAGACACCAGAAATGGAAGGCAGCTTAAAAATCGCCTAGCCTGATGCCTTTGCTTAACATCCAGGGAAACTGAGGCTAGGCAAGGAAATGACTCGCCCAGAGTCACCCATGCAAGGCATGTGGGTTGGAAGCCTGGCTGGGGCTGATCTGAGCCTACGCCCCAGCCTCTCCCTACCAGCTCTGGCCCTCTCCCTACCCCTCTGTCTCTACCTTGTTTGGATCCACGTCATCTGTCATGACTCCCGTCATGATGACCGCCTCCTCCACAGAGTACAGCAGGCCTTCCACAAAATGGTTCTCCTTCCGTTGGGACTCCTCGGCGAACTTGGCGCAGATCTCCTTCAGGCCACGCACGGGCTCCAGCCTCAGCTTCACGTACTTCTTGGCAGGGATGATCCGGATCTCCGCAGCCACGAGAAAGCCCAGTGTGCCACAGGACCAGGGCACGGCATAGAACAGGTCCGAGTTCTCTGTCTACAACAGGGGGCCCACATATATACCTGCTCAGGGTGCCAACCCCATTCACAGGCTGTCTCCCCCAATAGATTGTAAGCTCCCTATGGGCAGGAATTGTCTTTCACCTCTCTGTGTATCCCCAGTGCTGTGGGCCTGGCACACAGTAGGTGTGTAAACCAAGCTGACTGGCTCAAGTCAAGAGCGCAGGAAATAGTAAAGACCCCTGGGTGGGGGATGGAGGCGCGGCTCTACCCCCCACCCGCCCCAGACTCTGGGTAATGAAGAGACTGAGCCAGACCACCTCCAAGGCCCCTCCTGGCTTGCCTGCTTCCTTCTCTAAGATACCCTTGGTTCAAAGGCTCTCAGGGTAGGGGCAGTTTTCACTTTGTCTGTGCATCCCCAGCATGCCTCACTCCCAGCAGGTTCTCTTCAACAGTAGCTGCTTTGCAATGGATGGCAAAATGTCAAAGGTTGTGGAGAAGACCATTCTTCCCATTAAGTTTTAAGTCCCCAGAGAGCAAGGTCTGCCATCTTCCCGCTCTGCCTCCCCACTGCCCAGCAGAGTTTATGGAGTGAATCAGCAACCAAGACATGGGAGCCACTGGGGTGAAGATCATCAGAGCCACTTGGTCCAGCTCTGCTCTGCCCGGGACTCCCAGGATGGACACCACTGTCTGCTCCCCTTTCTCCACTCCTTGATCCCATCCCATCCCATCCCTTACCGGCGTACACCGCACAAAGCTCCCATCAGACAGGATCAGCTCGTAGGCTGTGCAGATGTGTTGGAACAGCCCAAACCTATGGGACGAGGATTCAATGCCAGTGCCCATGATCAGGCCTCCTGAGTACAGAGAGAGACATGTCTCAGGCCCCTGACCTTCTCTGCCAGGGGAAGCCATGCTTGGCATCCCAAGGTTTTGCCAAAGGGGGCCAAGGCATCAAGAGGCCACAGGGAGCCTACGCTCCGGAGCCAGAGCACTTGTATTCAAACCCTGGTTCTAGCCTTTATGATCCACATCTTGTTAGGCAAACTACTGAGTGGGTTAAACTGGATAGTCTGACCTCTGAGATCCCCTCCAGAGTCTGTGGGTCCACAGAGATGGCATCAGGCCCAAACCACCCAGTTCTCAGAGGTCATCTCGTCTGGCCTCCCATTTTACATATGCAGAAACTGAGGCCCAGGGATACTCCATGACTTCCCAAAGATCAGACGGGATGGCCCTGGCCTGGCCCCAAAGCCCTTGCTGCAACAGCTAACTCCTCTGAACCTTGCTCCAAACACCACGACACCTAAGACCTCTGGATCATCCTCTCCAGAGAGGAGGTTCTGAATGCTTTCCTAACTTACTATACTCGGCCATCTTCATAACCCTGCGCAGTCTATTCTTGCCTTTGAAAACATGGTTCTGAGAAGGGGTCCAGGACACACAACATGCGGTGGGAGCCACCCGGCCTGGAGAGACCCGACTCACACACAGAGAGGGCTAAAGGGAAAGCTCTGAGACCCTGAATCGGCACCACCACCACAGCCTAGGTCTCTCCATTTGTAAAAGTGGGCTAAGAGCCCCTCGAGTGCCTGGCTCCGGGGAGTAACCAGGACAACTAACCCCACAAACACCAGAGACCCCCGCCTGTGGGGGCACTGCACCCGCTCGGCCTCAGCTTCCTTATCTTCAAAATGGGCTTATCTCAGTGCTGCTGAAGCATTTAAAGTAATAACTCATGTGATGATTAAAAAGAGAAGTCACAAGCATTTGTCCAAGCTTGCTACAAGCCAGGGACGTGTTAGACATCAGAGGTACAAGGCAGAAGCAGAAGCAGCCCCTGTCCTCGAGGAGCTGACAGTCTGTGGACACGTCATGTACAAGTGCCCTAAGAACACAGCCGGCACCTGCAGGTCTGGGCGCAGATTCCATAGACATTCCTCTCATCGCACAGACCTTGCAGCAACCAGAAAAAGGGGCCCTTATCATCCCCATTCTCCAAATGAGGAAACAGACTCGCCGAGTCATCTTCTAGACACGCTCCAACCAAACTGTCTGAGGCAGCATTTGAACCCAGGCCCTCCTGACCCCAAGTACATCACCCTGGCCACCGTGCCTCCTAGAGAGACATCCACTCGTGAAATAACGGAAGAGGAAGGTGCTGGCATCTGCCGACGCCTCCAGGCCTCACTGTTTTGTCTCCAATGGCTAAATATAAGCAGAGCCAAGAGAAAAGCCCTGGAAGGAGGGGAAGCCCTGGCTCCAAGTCAGTCTAGGACAGAGGCTCTGAGCTTGTACCTGGGCCCCAGAGGACAGGCACTGACAGGCTCCTTCCTACTGAAACAGACTTTCTGCACACAGACATGCAAACACACGTGTACTCGCATGCACATGCACATGCAGCCACCAGAATCCTAGGCTGCAAAGTTCTTGCCTCCCCCACCCTCTCTGATGCCATGTGGGCTCAGGCCCCGCTGTCTCGGCCTCTCAGCTTCTGCCTGGTTCCGTGGGCAATGCAGGGCCCTTCTGGTTCATCTGTCTCAGCTCGCTGCTTAGATTACAATCAACACCAGGAGCTCAGCCAAGGAGACACCTGCTGAGAGATTATGGGCTGTGCCTGGCACCGTGCCCTGCTATGGCCCACACTACTGCCATGGGGAGAACATGGACCAGCACTGCCCATCGCAGGCTTCACCTGGGTGTCCTCCCCCACCTTTAAGACAACCAAAGACGCGGCCCAGGGTCATGGTGAGCAGGGTCCTGGGCCTGGAAGGCCTCAAGGAGCTAGGCCAGCCCCCTCCATTCACAAGAGGAAGAAATGGCCTACAGGAGGCAGGTGAGGGCTAAGGACCCTTAGCCGTTTGTCAGGTCCAGTTCCCTTTCCACACTGTGTGGGCAGCACTCGAGGCTCTGGTTTAGAAGAGAGAGGGAAACTAGGCCACTAAATAAAGCCCTGATTCTGGTTCTGGGTCAGAATTTGCATCCACTTGGCAGTGCCACTGGGCAGTGCCACTGTCACCGCTTCCTGATCCTGCCCACCCTCCCAGCTGCCACTGCCCGGCAGGCTGGTCGGGTTTCTGAGCCTCTGCTTCTAGGGCACCTGGGCTCGCACCCAGCACCCGCTCCAGTCACTTGTTTCCTGGGAGGAGGCTCCCTCCTGGGTCTCCTCCCACACCTCTGACCACTCCTCATTCTGTCTCAGCTGCCACAGATCCACCAATCCTCAGGTCTCCCGAGCCATCAATGATGCCCCTCCAATGCCCTCATCAGCTCAGTGGCCCAGAGCTAGAAGAGGCCTTAGAGACCACCTCATCTCGACGGCCAGATTGGGGAGGTAGGGTGAGGCCTGAGGGCATTCCTTAGAGAATGGGTCAGTGATGAGTATGCTCAGGACCTGGGTTCAGACCCCAGGACAGGTCACTTCATCCAGGTGGGGCTCAGTCTTCTCATCTATAAAACAAGGAGGCTAAGCCTGACAGGCCCTTCCAGCTGGAGAGCCATGCCCCCTAAATCCAAAAGTCCAGCTCCCTTGTTTCACTGAGGGTGAAACAGTTTGAGAAGTGAAGCATCTTGGCTGAGATCACAAAGGCATAAGGAAAGGGAGTGGGCTAGTACACTCTCCAACTCTGGCCCTGCCTCCCCAGGGGCTGACTGCCTCCTCCTCCCCCCTGCCTGTCTCTGGGGAGAGCTCAGAAGCACTTTCATTCCTGATGGGTAACTTTGGCTCGCCCCTTCTGACTCATCTGAGATGGATCAGTTGGGGACCTGGGATCCCAGAAGATCAACTCCACCCTCCTTCAGCTACCACTTCAGGAGCTCCTGGACAAGCCCCCCACCCAGGTGACTACCCCAGTGGCCCAGGGTCCGCTCCACCCCTGCCTCCCTCTCCCCAGACAGCACCGCCTCACCTACTGTGAGGTCATCCAATTCAGGAAGAACTGGCAGAGTCCAGCCGACAGAATTCAGCAGGGCTGTCACCTGCCCCATGGTGACCAAAGGCTCCACAGAGACAATCTTAATAAGAAAGAGAACTGCTGTGAATGGGACAGGGGAGAGGAAAGGAGCATTCACCCAGCGCCCCTGAGGCACCTACAAACATGATCCTCACAACAAACCCGGGACAGGTGCTGCTATCATCCCTGTTTAACAGGTGAGCAAACTGAGGCAACCAGAGGTTAAGTGACTTGCCTAGGGTATCTGGGGCTAGATTTGAATCAACCAGATTCCAGGTCCAGCCCCACATCCTCTGCCTTCAATCTAGCTGCCTCAGGGCACAAGCTTTTACCATCTGCCAATAAACAGGTCAGTTCACCGCCTCAGGGGAGACCTCCCACCTGCCCAGCAGGCCCAGGAAACACAGAGCAAGAAGGCCCAGAGGGTCTCCAGGAAGCCTCAGGCCTCTGCCCGCCAGGATCTGACTCTGGCTGTGGGAAGCCTCCCCTTCACAGGGCTGCACTGCAGCCACTCAAAGCCTTCCCTCTCCAAAGCTGGCACCTTTCTCTAGGCCTGTTTCCTGCCTGTAAAGTAGGAATAATTATAGTCCTGCCCAGCTCCCAAAACAATGCAGGTGAAGACAGGTGCAGATTGCAGCACAAAAGATCTGGGGGCTCATTAACCTGATCTTTAAATCCAGGATCAGGCCAGAGAAGACTCCTGGGGAGCTGCCCGCGCCTTCTGAGGCCATTTGCTCACCTGCCTCTTGGTGTCCACTTCCAGGATGTCCATCAGGTTGATCATGATGTTCTTGTGGGTTTTCTTGTATTTCCCGACACGCAGCGACACCGTGAGCCAGCCTGGCCGGCCCGTGCACATGAAGGTCTTGCTCCCTTCTTCCTTCCATTCCCGCACCTGCAGGGTCCAAGGGGTGGGGGCAGAAGGCTCAGACAGAGCATCCCCCAAAGGCTAAGGCCCTAAAGAGCCACCTTTCTGATCAGTCGATCCAAAAGAATTCATTTCATGTGCAGCGGGTAGGCGCTGGCCTAGCACTGGAGATAATTATCAAGGCAAAGCAAAGAGGCCGGGCCTCTGGGAGCTTCCACTCCTTGGGGAGACCTCACACAAGGGCACAGCACACAGCGAATAAGCCCCGGATCATGGAGGCGGGAGCAGGACCACAGACCTCCTGCGGAAGGTGGTGACGGGGCGCCGGCCTGCACCAAAGCAGAGAAGTGGGAGGGAAGGCGAGCCGTGAGGAGGGAGGAACCACTTAGTGCATGAGCGGGCAAGAGAAGTCATTGCTGTTTGCTGAAGATCAGGAACTCCTCGGGCAGGGGCAATCTCCTAGTAGACAGAGGGAGTGCTCTCACTAGGACTTGCCCACATTGATAAGATTCCCCCCACCCCCACAAAAAAGGAATTATAAGTTGGTTCCTCTCCCCACCTCCAAAAAAAATGCTCCAAATAAGCCCAGGGATGGCAAGAGGTGTGCCCTAGAGTCCTGTCATCTAGCTGGCCAAGTTAGGCCGAGAACCCCAGGCTTCATTCTAAAAAAGTGAGGCTCAGAATGGGTTACAATCAATGCTTCCTTTGCCCGCTACAGGGACTATCACCACCCCAGGCCAGGACACCAGGTGGCCTACAAAAGTGGGTGCTTTAGTACTGCG
Source organism: Pseudocheirus occidentalis (assembly GCA_028646575.1). Taxonomy (NCBI): domain Eukaryota; kingdom Metazoa; phylum Chordata; class Mammalia; order Diprotodontia; family Pseudocheiridae; genus Pseudocheirus; species Pseudocheirus occidentalis. The sequence goes on from CM053593.1 coordinate 18,969,033, forward strand.
GAGCTTCCAGTTTCTGGCACCTGTGGGCGGCCCACTGCCTGGGTAGGCTTCACCCAGTCCTTTCCACATTAGTGAAGCTGACTGTTTAAAATACAGGACTTTGAGAATCCAGGGGCTCTACAACAATCTCCTGTGTGACATGGACCGCCCAAGCCAGCTATTTCCACTTTAGTGCAGCTCTCACTGGTAAAATGTTTTCCTTCCCTGACCTCTGTAGAAGCCTGCCTCTCTGGGATTTCCTGAATGGCATAAGGGCAGGGCCCAGGTCTCTTTTTCTAACCTCCCTCTAAAACTGGTCCTGTGAGAGGTGCTTATCAAGGAATTCCTGAAACATCAGATAGGGCAGGCAGACCCAAGATGTGAGGCCCTGAACCTTCTCCAGCTAGCTAATGGGAGAGGAGAGTCCACTTGCTGGCACTGTCCACTCTAGGTCCTACACTGGGGTCAAGATCTCTGGTTTAGAACTGGTAGTGATCTCAGTTGTCATCAAATACAACCCCCTCACTTCACAAATGGGAAAAATGAGGTCCAGCGACGGGTTGGGGGTAGTGACTTGCCCAAAAAGCCCCACAGGCAGAGCTAGGATCTGAAGCAAGGTTCCAAATGAAAGTCCTTTGCCCTTTCCACTTCCTGATGGGCAAAAGAATCTAGAGATGGAATTCAAGTCCCTTCATAAGCTGGAAACTCTCTTAGGAATAGACTTAATCAGAACTGACAGAATCCCCAAGGGATACCCTTCCCCTACCCCTACTTTCCCCATTTGGTCACCTCAGCCCTTTTTTGTCATTCCATCTGCAGGGTAGCTCCTGGGAGCTTAGAGAAGCCAACTAGTGAGGCAATGAAACTTCCTGTGATGAGGAAGGATTTCACCTAGCATTCACATGGCTCTCAGTTACTTCCAGCTGTGCAGGTTGGCTCTCCCCTTGGCCCCCAAGGCAGAAAGAGCAGGGCTTGGGGAGACCCCACACTGTCAGGTTCACATAAGGAGTACTGGCAAGTCAGGTTAGCACAAAGAACACTCTCAGATGTCAGTTTCACATAAACACTCTCATTTGTCAGTTTCACACAAGGAGCACTCTCAGATGTCAGTTTCACAAGCTTTCACCATGACTTAGTGGAAAATAGGCTGGATGGTGAGAGAAAACTTGGAGACCCTGGAGTCCAACACCCTTATTCTACTGAAGTATAAAACTAAGACTTAAAAGAGGGAAAGTGACTAGTCCAATGTCACACACTGTAAATGGAAGAGCTGAGATTCTGGAGTCTTCAAGTCTTCAATTTCCCATTAGCTACAGTATAGGGGTTTTGATTCTACCAGGCCCCCAGTCAGTACCTTCTGGTGGCCCCCTTTTGTATAATGTCTTCTCCCATTAGTTCCATAACAGGAACCACCGTCTTTCTTTTTCCTATTCGTTTCTCCAGCTTTTAGTACGGTGCCTGGAACATAGCAGGCAATTAATAAATGTTTATTGATTATTGTCTATTCAGCAGCTAGGTGGCTGGAGAGAGCACTGGATTGGGAGTCAGAGAGACCCAAGTTAAAATCTTGCTTTGGATGTTGGCTGTATGATCCTAAGTGTTGAACTTGAACTCTGTGAGCCTTTGTTTGGTCATCTGCAAAATGGGAGTAAAAGCCCCTAAGTCTCATCATGCTTGTTCCGGGAGAGCAAGGACCTCATTCTAATTACATTTCCAATCAGAGGAGATACAACATTTACATCAAAGATAAACAAGCTAATCTGAAAAGAGTGAGCTCTGCAGCCCCAAGGGCAGTGTCTGGACTATACCTAGGAGGAAGCCAAGGCACTCCAGGCAGAGGACACAGCTCATGAAAATGCATGCATCAAAGCTGGAAAGGGCCAAGAAGCAACTAGTCTAAGCCCCTCATTTTACAGAGGGGGAAACAGACCCAGTTTAATTGGCATACCTGAGGTCACACAAGCCATAAGCACCAGAGGCAGGATTTGAACCCAGGTCCTTTTACTACAAGTGTATGTGGGGGTTTCTTCCTGGTTCATTTTGAGGGAATGTCACACTTGGGCACCCACTAACAGCAAGAGAAGTTGCGAGTGCAGCCTCAGAGGCAGCAGATCTCAGAATCCAGAGAGTGGCACAAAGCTGGGAGGTCAGAACAAGGTTGTGGGGCTCAAGGCCTAGAGTTTGAGGGGGTTCAAAGTCCCAAAAGTGGGACCAGGGTGTCCTACTGAGAAGTTCCTGGAAGCCCTGGTAGTCAGGGTAGTACAAGGTCCAGGGCGTAGGGCTGCCTTATCTAACCAATTCTTCTTGACAATTCTACCCATGCCAGGTTGCTCTTCCTCCACCCTACTTATCTGACAGCAGTTAGGCCAGGGCTGGACAGAAACAGACTTGAATAGAAGCCTTCTCCTTTTATTTGCTTGCCAACCTAACTCACACCCATTTTTACAGGTTCAGATCAAGTCTAACGTCTCCTGAAAACCCAGAATTTAGGAGAATAAAAAAAGCAAACCCCTGGCTTCAAGTCCTGGCTCTTGGCTCACTTAACAAACCTTTTCTCCCCTGACAAGTCACTTTACTTTTCTCAGAATCAGTTTCATTATCTGGAAAATGAAGGGATTAGATCTTAGAGATCGTCTAGTTTTTCACCCCCTCATTACAAAGGAGGAAACTCTGACCCAAAGGTAGGGTCAGACTCTGAGCCATTCTTACCCCCAAGTCAGAAGGAACAGGGCTGAGATTCAGGGTGGCGATTTGTAACAGAAATGGGACGCACTCAGTCTCGCCCCTTCTCCCCTCAGCGGCTTCTCTAGGCTCTGCCCCACACCATGGCACGGAGCATTATGGCGTTACCCACAGCCTAGGAACTCAGGCCCCCCCACTCTAGATGAGGGGAGGGCTGAGGTGGCCTCAGGTACTGTACTTGGTACAGGTACTCTGGTGCCTGGGCTTGCCCCAAGGACGCTCTGCTTTGTTCCCTGGGCATCTACTCACCAGCTCCTTTCTGCAATCCCAGGTAAAGCTGCCATTGCTGCTAGAAAGGGGGTGTCAATCTACAGCCCCTCATCTCTGGGACTCTGCAGACCACAGTAACCCTCCTTGGCCCACAAGCCCCCCTCTAGATTATGATCTACTCTTCCTATTCTGATTAGACCTTCCTGAGGCCAGGACTGGCTATAAGGTTTTATTTGCATTCCCAGTGCTTAGCACAGAGCTTAGCAATCAATGGAGCAGTTAAGAGCCATGTGTCAGGGCCTAGTGACACAGGTACAAAGAGCGCAACAATCCTTGACCTAATGGAATAGATTCAGCCAGAAAGATAGGGACTAGAGCCCAGCACTGAGAAAAGCAGTATTTATAGAAGCCCCAGCAGCCAGCTCAGGAACGGTACAGGGAGTGCTTCCTAAGTGCTTGTGGACTGCCATTCGGCCCCAGTGAGATCTGGGTTCTAGCACTGACACGCTGGGCTGTGGCCTGCCTCAAGTCTCTTCCTGTCTCTGAGCTGGCCTCCGGCTCAGCTCAGACCACTATTCTGATATGGTCCCATCACTAGTGAATCTTGACCTGTATCTGCTAGCTCCCCCCTCTGCTCCTGCCAGGGTCTTAGGGTTTCCAAAGCTCATCTCCACTCCCACACTGGCCCATTTCACTACGGCTCCACAGACCACCTAGTTCACAGGCAGGTTCTCATCTGCCCCAGTTTGGGGGTGGGAGGGCCAGGAGGCTCATCTACCCTGTGGCTTTGGGCCTTGGCCCCTCAGCATCCCTCATTCAGCCTCTGTGAAATTACATTACAGCTGCTAGGGATGGGAAAAGAAGTGGTCCAGGTGCTGGAGTCAGAGGTCTTGAGTTCAAATCTTAGTACAGCACCTATGGGACCCCAAGTGTATACCATGAGCCTCCCCCTGCCCCCAACCCCCATACACACAGTTTCCATTTCACAGAAATGAGGGGCATGGCTGACTAAGCTGGAGCTCATTTCTTTTGGGACAGCCCTCCACAGATGGGGAGTGACCGGCCCACAGACAATATCAATTTCTGCACTCTCGCCACAACCTTTTCTTCCCCTGAACAATTGGTTCCAACTCCTGGACCCTGTTTTTCTTTCCTCTTAATGCCTCCCTCCCACCTGTGAACCCAGGGGTGCTGGGCTCCCCAGTGGCGCAAGTGACGCAAACAGGAAGGAATTTGGCATGGGGAGTTGAGAGAGGACGCTTGGAACTGTCCAGATAAAGTATCTGTCCTTCAGGCAGACGCTGGTGAGGGTATTCCCTCTGCCTGAGGGAGATTCTAGCTGCACCCCTTTCCCCCCCAAGCAGGGGCTTCCATGAGAGGCTGTGGCTGGAAACGCTGGGCAGGAGGCCACAACTGGCCAGAGGCAAAGGCCAAGGTCACTCCCCGACACAATGAAGTACACAAAGGAGGAAGAGTTCAGGGGTCACAACACTGACCATGGGAGCTGAGTACAAATCCCACCACTGACAACCATTGGTTGTGTAACCCTGGACAAATCAGCTCTCAGTGCCCTAAGGAACCATCTAAGGCACACAGGCAAGGTTTTTAAAAAATAAATACAAATTAATACAAATAGAGAGGCCTCTAGTTAGTGCCCTGATGGGTAGAATGCCAGGCCTGGAGTCAGGAGAACCTGGGTTCAAATGTGGTCTTCAAACACTTCCTAGCTGTGTGATCCTGGCCAAGTGGATTAACTTGTTTGCCTCAGTTTCCTCAACTGTAAATGGGGGTACTATCAACACCTACATCGTAGGGTTGTTGTGATGATCAAATGAGCCCTTGGCACAATGCTTGGCACACACTAAGTCCTATGCAAATGCTTTGTTCTTTTCCCTTTTCCCCAAATAAAAACCACGGAAAGAGGCCTCAACTTAGAATGAGGTCCTAGACTGGAATTCGAATCCTGGCCCTTCGCCCCTGCTGTCTGTCTGGCCTGTTTGGGCCTGTGACCTGCAGTGAGCATCGTCATAGGCTGTCAGAGGGCTCAGGAGAATATACAGGTAGGGGCAGGGCCTTTGTATTCCCAGTGCCCAGCCTGGGGGCCTGGTGAATTCCTCTGTATCACCAAAGCCCTGTCATTTGGATGTTATCGGAGCCTCACGAGGTTTGGGGAAGGGAAGTCCTTTTTACAGATAAGGAAAAGCACAGCACACAGCCCAGGACCAGAACTAGTCAAGCCCTTCAGAAGCCATTTACTAAGTGCCCACCCCACAGCAGGCACTGTGCCAAGGACAAAAACAGAAACTGAACCTAATACTCCCGCCCAAGGCTGGTGCCTTGTTCATTAAAACTGGCACGTGAGCCCTGCCATCCAAAAGCAGGAGATCCACATGGCCCAGGGCCTTGGCAGGTAGCCCATGCTCTGTGAAGTGGCCATCCTACCCAAGCACACTGTGACCGTAGTGGGTGGACAGGTGGCACCTTCCTTGACAGCTGGGTCATCCGCAGGGCCCAGGGCCCAGGGCCCAGGTGGCTCTTCTTCCTAGCCCAGCCCCAGTGCCAAGCCTATGGGCACTGACCTGGAAGAACCAAGAATGCCCAACACCACCTTCCCCTACCCATCCTCGAGATGGAGCCAGGTGCCATTCAGAAGCTGCCAATGCCTGGGGCAGACAGGCAGAAGGAGGGGAATAAGAAAAAGGTGCTGTACACATAAAGAAAAAGCAGCAGTTACACTTAGTAGGTGTGTGGCCAAATCCTTCTTCCAGACCTGGGCTTTTCCTATTTATTAGTTAAGTGACAGGGTTTAGGGAGATCACTGAAACCTCTTCTAGGCAGAAATACTACATTCACTCAACCTATCATCAACCAATAAGCGCTTCTTAATCATTCAACATTTTAAAGTTCCTACTGTGTGCCAGGAACTGCGCTAATCTGCTTTACAAATATTACCTAACTGCTATTATCATCGGTCTCCATTTTACAATCAAGGGAACTGAGGCAAACAGAGGTTAAGTGACTTGCCCAGAGTCACACAGCTAGGAAGTGCCTGAAGCTACAAGTGAACTTCCAGACTCCAGAGCCAGGGTTCTGTGTGCTTGGGCACCACCAGCTGCCTCTAACCGGAACCCAGACCTTCCTAACTCTGAGACCAGCTCTCCAGACAACGAGGCTACACTGCCTTTCCTATACAAAGAAAGTGATTCTGCTGTTATTGGGAACTCCCAGGTGAGGAAACCCCCTCCACTAGAGCCAGTTAGCACATCCTTTACAACTAAGTTGTAGACAGCTGCCTAAGACCCAGAGAGATGAGAGTACAGCGTGTTAGAGCCAGGAACCCAATGCCAAAGCGGGCTAAGCCCTGGTCAGCAAAGTCGCTTCGTCATCCTGGGCTTCAATTTCCTAACTTGTACAATGACATCACAACTTCCCAAACTTTTACAATCAAACTGGGCTCAGAAAGTCAGAGAGGGAGAAGTGCTCAGTAGTGTCTGAGAATGCCAATGAGCACCTTGGCAAGGAGAAGCCCAAGGCCTCCCCCTCATTCAGGCTCCAAGGACACCAGAGACGGTGGGGCTCTCTCCTCAGAAACTGTGCCGGGTGCTGGCCAGAAATATACTGGAGATGCTACATAAATGGAGGCCCCCCCTACTGTCTTTGGGGGCCTGCTGCAGCCTTCCTTCCGGGGGCTCATGTCCTTCCTTGGCCTCCCCTCAGCCTAAAGAAAGCCCAGATACACAATGGAGGGAGAAGTATGTCCACATCCCTTTCATCCTAGAAATCTGAGTAATTTCTTGCTGGGCCCCTTTGGGCCTCTCCCTCCTCCCCTTCCACAACACCCTCTGCTGAAGCTCTGTGGTCAAGGACCTAGAACCTCAAAGAGCTGCTCAAACCTCTGCTTTTTCCGGATGAGGGAATAGAGGCAGAAGACAGGAAGTGAATGGCCCAATGTCACATGGTGGTCAATGAGTGGCTAGGCACAGGTCAGTGCTTGTCACCTTTAGGCCTCCCTTTTTCCAGCCCCTGATATGACTCAGAATGGGGGTCCCCACCCCATTCAGTAAAGAAACTCAATGCTCACCCCCATCCCAACACCACGTGAAACTGAACTAGGGAGCCCCCCGGCCCTGAAGCAACTTGTAGTAGGGTCCTTGGAGGCCACGGAGGGAAGAGGGGAGAGGCACCTGCTTCCACAACTCCCCTCAGACATCGGAATTCTCCCTCAAATCGGGAATAAACACGGGGTGCATGGTCCACATACATCTAATTCCACTGCCCATCTCCCAAAGTAAAGGGAATGGGGGAGGGATGGCTCCTCAGCATCTAACCCTAAGGGGAAGAGAGGGAACGAGGAGGTGCCAACACACATCTGGGGGGGGGGTTCCTGCATTCCTCAGGGAAACTGCGACGGGGAGGAGAGAAGGGCTTACAGGACAAGGTATCGAATGTAGGCAAAGCAAGGCGTGCTTTATGGAGGTGGGGGGAGCGGGGAAGGTAGGCAAGCAGCCGGAGGAGGGGACAAGCCTGGGGGGAAGGGGCCCCCGCAAGCAGCGGGAGGGGGGGCAGGCACACGAGGACGGGGCACGCGTCCCCCACCTGCTTCTGAATGTCCCGGACCCGCTGCTCGTGCTGCCGCGGCGCGCTGTTCAGCCGGAACACCACCCAGGCGCGCAGGTAGTAGTAGATGTCGAAGATGAAGGACAGAGGCAGGAGGAAGAGGCAGACGAAGACCCAGCGCTGATGGATGATGACGAACTCCAGCCCCTTCACCCGGATCCAGAGCAAGAAGAGCAGCGCGCACACGGCCAGGGACACGGCCGGCTCCATCGCGGCACGCGGCTCGCGGGGTCCCGTCCCGTCCCGTCCCGCGCAGGGAGCGCGCGCTGCGGTGCCGGGGGCGGCCTCTCCGCGCGCGCAGGGGGCGCACGTAGGCTGGAGGGATCCGGGGGCGTTCTTTCCGCGCTCTCGGCGGGGCTCCGGGAACGCTCTCTCCGCGCACACTGCGGACTCCCGGGGGCGTTTTCTCCGCGCGCGCAGCTGCGGGCTCCCGGAGATGCTTTCCCCGCGTTCCGCGCGAACGAGTTCCCGAGGCCGTGCTGAGCAAAGGTTGCAGGAGTATCTCCCGGCGGCGCGGGGCGCAGATGGGGGAGGAGCGAACCCTAAATGCGCCGCTCGCGCCCTCTCCTCGCCCCGCCCAGGCCCGCCGACGCTCTCGGCCAGGAGCCGGTCCGGGCCTCGATCCGCCTCCCGATTGGCTCGGCCTCCCCAGGGTTCGGTGGGCCGAGACCCCGGCGCTGCCCAATGGTGAGGCGCGGAGAGGATCGGACCAGGAGCGGGACGCCCGGATTGGATGAGCTCTCCCGGAGCGCTCCGCCCCCGCCCCCTCCCACCCGGCTTCCCCTGGAACCGGTCAGACCCCGCGTGCTGCGGGAAGGAAGCGGGGGAGGGGGTGAGGGTTTATTTGCGGACGACAGTTGTGGCTGTTTAACGATCTCAGCCCCGTGTTCGCGGGCTGTGCTGCCAAGTGGACAGCGAGGAACTCCCTACGATCCTTGGGGCTCCTTGTGCAGGCGGGGAAACTGAGGGCTGGGGGAACGAGTTTTAGCGGTAAAAAAGGACCTTAGAAATAACCCAGGCCTGCCGCTCCTTGTTCGGGAGAGGAACATGAGGCCGAAGAGGCGAAACCTTAAAACTCAATGCCTGGCCCATGGTACGAATTCAAGAAATGCTTCTTCTCTTCCCTTCATTTGACTCAGTCTGGACTTATGCAGATGGGAGGCAGAAGGAGAGAGAGAAATAACCAAAGACACCAGTGTCTCATGGGGAAACTGAGGCCCAGAAGTATTCTTAGGATGGGGAGATGAGGTCCGAAGCAAATGGCTAAAAAGCCGGTCAATAAAACATGGAGAAAGCAAAAAAGGAAGTTCAGAAGGGGATACAGAATAGCAGCAGAGTGGTTACTGACTAGCTCATTTTGATACACGTTTAAAGAAACCAACCTTGTAAAGAGGTCAACAGTACCACTTGATACTAACTTAAAGTGTGCTAGAAATGTACGTGACCGCCTACGTAGAGAACCGGGTTTCAATCCAAGGGTGGAAGATTAGACTTCGGGAAACCGCCTCTTAGAGCCACCCCAAAGCAGATTGGAGAGTAGAGCCCCTGCATTAGGGGTCTTGAAGCAGAAAGCTGATGGGCCCTTGTCGGGGATGTGGTGAAGAGGAACTGACCTAAGGAATGCCAGAGACAGGTTGGATTAGACACCTCCTTGAAATTTAGATCTGTGATTCTGCTTCCAAAAAGGAGGAAACTGAGGGCTCCCCAGAAGAGGTGGTTTCCAGGGTCCTTGGATCTAGAAATCCTGGGCTTCTGGAGCAAGTCTGTCCTTTTGAATCTGGTTCCCTTGTTTGCAAAAGGAAGACAATTCCCCTCAGGGCCCTAAGAGTTGCAAATATAATTAACTCTATAAATTACCTCCCAAATTAGCTCAGGCAACCTCCAGTGAGTAATTTCCTCTCAGCCTCAGTTTCCCCTTTCTGAAACTGTAGAGAAAGGGAGTATTAAGTTGGGAGATCTGGCGCCAAGTTTCTTAGTTCTGGTACTTTAAAAGCCAGGTAGCTTGGAATACTTTTGGTTTTGCAAGGATCCAAGCTCTGACTGTTCATAGTTAGCTAGAGTACCATGGGAAATCTGGTTATACAGTAAATAAAACTAACTCATCCTCCCTCCTCCTCCCCCCAAGGAGAAGCATAAGGTTTCTTCAGAGAGATGGAAATAAATATTGTGAGGTGTGAGGGGAAGATCTGACCGTGGAATTGATGAGGTGCAGGCTCTAGGAGCCCCCTTGGGCTCTCCTTGAATCTTCCCAGGACAGGTCTTAGGCGACAGGTCTTAGGCTTAAGTTGTGGCTCTGCCTAAGTCTTTAGCCTTCCTTTGTTCCAACAGTTTCCCACCCTTGATGCTCCAGTTCCCACCCTTGAACTGGCCTGGCCCACCATTGTCTATGGTCTCCAGGTAGCCTCCAGCAACTTTCCACCCTTAATCACTCATTACTGGGAGTCCGATCTCATCTTGACTTTTGAAGACCCTCCCCAAACTCCTCTTCTAGATCACCTCTAGATTCCTCTGTATATAAGACCCCATCTTCCCTCCATGTGGTATGATAGCACCATAGGATGACCTAGTATAGACTGGCTCCTTCAGAGTCTACCGCATATGGTGAACTATTAATAAATTTTACTTTTCTTTGGCTGAAAGGACTTCAAATTCTTTTGGCAGGATTCAGCGTGTTGGTATTTTGGGGTCTTGGGCAAACATAACTCTCTTTGTGGGTAACTACATCAGAATCAGATGGGGGAGGAGGGCCGGTACTATTCATGTTGGATCTGGGTTAAAGAGAGAACACATACATTTAGAAGGGTCTAAAGTCTTCTAAATTTATAAAAAAAATAAGGTGAGGGGGAGGGGCAGGATAGAAGGGAATATACATTAAAGGGAATGGGTTAAAGAGGGAACAACATAGAAGGGGAGGGGGAGTATAAAAGTGTTCTAAATTTTAAAAACCAAGAGGGCAAGGGGATAGAACACGGGAAAGGATGAGAGAGGGATTCTTGGAGACAAGGTAGTGGGTAGAAGTAAAGCAGAGGAATGAGGTGGGATAAGAATAGGGTGAGAAGGAGAGTGAGGAAAAATAAAAGTGGAAAAGAAGAAAATGTACAAGTAATCATAATTTAGAATGTGAATGGGATATATTTACCCATAAAATGGAAACTAGTGGACCAAAATTTTGAATTCAATAATTATGTTGCTTTCAGGAAATGCTATAAAAATGAGATATAAAATGATAGCATATTTTATAGCATAAAAATGCCATAAAAATACACAAACATAAAAGTCAGGAGTAGAATTATGTAAAAAAAAAAAAGGAGTGTCAATCATGATCTCAGACTAAGTTAAAATTAGATTTAAGGAAAAGAGAAAAACAGGAAAACTATATTGTGTGTCAGTAATATTATTCAATATTGTTTTAGACTATTTAAAATTATTAGACAATCCAAAAAAAAAAAAAACAAGTGAGAGTATACCTGCCTAATCAGACACAGGAACTATAGGAACATAAACACGAAATGCCTTTTATACAAATAAAGTCGGATTTAGGTCATTGAAGTAATATTTATTGTTCAAGAGTAAGTAAAGCCAATGTAATTTTTTAAATGACAATCATACCTAATTATATAATGTCATCCCAATGAAATGACTAAAAAAATTATTGAGTTAGAAAAAAATAACAATAGGGTTCATTTGGAAGAGCAGAGGGTCAGGAACTTCAAGGAAGCCAGGGGACCAGATTTAGTGGTGTCGAACCTTAAATCATATGTCAAGGTGAGAGTGCGGTTGTTCGGCCATTTTTGAAGTAAAATGGATAATCTTGACAATTTTAAGTTAAACTGTTCTTGTATAAATAAAACCTATGTAGCCAAGAATAGAAGAAATGCAGAAAACTAGGGGAAAACTTTCATAGACAATCAGATAGAACGTGACTGGACAAAATATTGCTGCAGTGTAGGGAATGATGAGCTAGCGGACTTAGAAAAAAGCGGAAATTCTTGGACATGAAGGACTTAGAAAAAAGCGGAAATTCTTGGACATGAAGGAAGAGGCTGCCCCCTTCAGAGACACAGATGACACTCTTCCTGGGTGACTCTTCATGTAGTTTTTGGAATGAAGGAAATCCCTGCAGTTTCTCCCTGCATTTCTTCAGCATTTTCTGGCTTGGTGAGCACTAAGTTTTTGCTGAGGAAAGTGTGAATGAACTTGCCACTGCCAAGCATCCTCTGAGGCTAGAAGCTCCCCATGATCTTGCTGTGTCTGAGGGCCTTTCTCATCCCCATCCTTCTTGACTTCCCTCTATCATTGGACAGGGTTGCTCCTGTTCTCCCTCTGTGCACTCTCCCCTCATTTTTTGTGACATGATTTTCTCCAGGTTTTCCTCCTACCTCTCTGACTATGTCTCTGAAGAGGAGCCCAAAGAGGGTTAGGGCTGCCCAAGACCCCAAAATACCAACATACCGGGTCCTGCGGAAAGAATTCCACTCAAGTCTTCTCAGCCAAGGAAAAAGTAAAGTTTATTGAAAGTTCAAGTTTGCCACATGGGGT